>ML801257.1:172305-201611 GCA_009831015.1 Picea engelmannii | reverse complement strand
TTAGGTCTTTGACCAGCCTCCCCACGCAGATTGAGCTCGGATTTGATGTCAAATCGACTTGGGAGTCGATCCATTAGTGGTTGGGAGGCCGACCAGCTTCATAAATGCGTCGTTTGGCAGGCGCGCGGGTTTTGTACCCCACATCCGCGCATATGCGCCCAATATACAAAGATATTGCGCGCACGCTCGTTTTTAGTGGGTATACTGCGCGTTTTAATTTTTTAGCCATTTTTGTATAGTTTTGGCCCTTTCGTTGTGCTGTGGAATTAATCCTTGTGCCATGAATGCCTGTTTTTCTGTGCTGATGATGCGGAGTTCTTGTCGCCCTGTGCGGACGAAATTTCAGTGATAACACCTGGCATGGTGACCAACTGCTAGTAGTGTCATACCACTAGGTGCCCATGGAGCTAATAGGTTGGATCATGATGAGACCCCCCATCCTCTGACTAGGCCTTGTTTTATATGGGTCCCTCTTGTTTCTTGCTGAGAAGACTTTTACTACTTTCTCAGGGATCCCTAGGCAAATCATCTCGAGGTTTTATTTTAGGATTTTATCTTTTTCCAACTTTCTTTTACCTTATGGGCCTTTATCCCCTTCTTTCCACAAGGCAAGGTGAAACCCTTAAATTATTGGCCAACCCAATGCCCAGACCAATCTCCTTAGTTATCCCTAAAAGTGGGGGATGAAAAGGACAATAGCTTTCGCATACCCAAGAAACCCTCCATGGTAGAAGAAAAGAAAAATGGTGGAGTAGAAGATTCTATTAATCTGTTGCTTGAGAAATATCTCACGCGACATAGGGACAAAATGATGGAGAATTTTTCCCACATCCTTCAAATGTTGTCGATAACAACAAGCACGTCTTCATTGACCGACCACTTTGGAAGAACCTCTTCTTTCAAGGAACAAGTTAATTTTGATATTCCCATATTTGAAGGACATATAGATGCGGAGGCCCTAGAAAAATGGTTAAATATGCTAGAAGGTTATTTCTCTATTCACAATTTTGTTAATAGGGTAAATATAACCTTCTCACTCCTTAAGTATTTCCCCCTTGTCAAACATTAGTGGGAAACTTACTGGGAGAAAATTTCCACAGAGGAGTCTGGAATATATGGGGCCGAGCTCACTTGAGATTTTTTTGTGGATGCGAACAGGAAACAATATTACTCTATTGGTAATTATAATGACCAATACATTAGATGCACCACACTATTGTAAGAGAGGGGACAAACAGTGTCGGAGTTCACAAATAATTTTCATATCTTGCACACCAAGATAGTTATCAAAGACTCTGAGTGGCATCTGGTTCTGAAATATCGTGGGGCTCTACATAGGTACATCCAAACCGAAATGGATTTCTTGTAAATCTCATCACTGGGAGATTTCTATCAATATGTTGACAAAATCGAGAAGAAAGTTAGGCACCAGAACAAATGAAAGTTTTGGGTCTACAAATCCGCAACAACCAAAGCATGATAAATACAACCCTAACAAACAGCCTCCCAAAAACCCATCCAAGACATAGGAAAATAAGGGCAATGGAAAGACGAAGAAGGAAACTATAAAGTGGTGCAATTTCCACAAAATCCCCTGGCACAAAACTGATGAATGTTGCTCAAAACAATCATTAGTAGCTGAGATCAAAGAAAAAGAGTCGACCCAGATTCAAAATATGATTCATAAAATACTGGAAGAAGACAGATCATCGACACATGCCCCACTGCTATTGCCGTGACCGTAAAAATTCAACCAGAAGAACCAGCAGATCTTGAAGAGGGGCAACACCTCTTCCATTCACAGATGTGGGTGAAGGGGACCCTATTGCATTTCATTGTTGATAGAGGAAGCCAGAAGAACCTCATCTCAGCAGAGGTCGTCAAATAGTTGGTATTGTCGACAACACCACACTTGTAATGTTCCTGACTTGGCTAGTCTAGGAAACTTTGCTAATGTGTGTGTAAGATTAATTGTTTACATCATATAAATGATCATACAAATAACAAATGCGACAAAATACTACAAGTTTATATTATGATATCTCTACAGAGTACAAATGTCGAATGCGGTTGAATAAAAATGAATCACTCGACTAGATCAAATGACAAAAGGATATTATCTGAAATACAATAAGAAAAATAAATTATAATACTTGATAATAGATGAGCAATGTGGGATAAATGGATGAGTTGGAACTATGGCAGCTCGCATGGTAACTGCTGCAAGTCTGGAAAGTTCACCCTGATGGTTAAACCTCTCGGAATGGCCTGGAAATTGTCCCAAATGGTGTGCCATGCTCTACCTCTCAGTCATGGTGACTGGTCGACCCCTCTGCTAGTGTGTCTGGACCCCGGATGGATCCCCCTTAGGGAATGCACCCCTCTACCACTGGAGAATTGTTCCCTAGTGGTTCCAACATTTGAATCAGCTGAGATGTATCTCACAATGATCGCTTTGGCCTACTGTAAAATGGGTCGGAAGGGTTTCCCTGTATCTTATCTGATGATCTCTCAGGAACCTCGAATGTGTCTGCCCAAAGTGTTGCACTCCCAATGTCTAGAAAATTTTCCCCAGATGATTCCTCCATCAAAATATAATGAGGAACTAGGAAAAATATGTGTCTTTCCTTCCTCTCAACTAGGTCGGAGGGGAATCTCTGAAGGGAATCTCTGAAATGTCCCTAGATGGGACAATTCGATCCATTCAACCTCCTCAAAAGTTGCACCCTCACCCTGAATAAGTGTGCCCTTGTTATTGGAACCTATGTAACTATTTTTGAATAATGATGGAAGACCTATGTGATATTCCCATTGACTAGGGTGTGTCTCTCAACATAGAAATAAGCCAACTAGTGTCTTCCTCCTGGAATCCACTGAACTATCTCTCGTGAGATGTGACTCTCTCTTCAATGACAAGTCAAAATCTACATAATGATGAATTAGGTCACTGAACCTTCTCTTATAGCTTCCTGAAACCCTAATTCATTGTTGACTTCTAATTTTAGCTCATCTATTCTATTTTTAGCTCAATTTGACTTAAAAGCGCTTTTAACCACTTTTAGCTCAATGTCACTTTCTGAATATAACACCTTTGACTAGAGTAACCTCTAGTAACCTTATTTACCCGTTTCTGGCCTTGGTTATAGTCTAACAGGGCAGTTTAAACCATTAAGTCTCCTCTCTAGAGCTCCTATTTAGAAAGGGACATTACAACACCTGCAGCCATACAACATCGGGTGGCTTCGCTAGGGGCGAGCTCTTTGTGTCGGCCAACAATGTTGATTGTCATATGGCATCCAACCCTCAAAGGATGAAGTATTATGTGATGTTTCCCCACTGGATGTCTGTGATATTCTTTTGGTCCAGCCATATATGTGGAATCCCCATGTTGTTTATGATTCTCGACCTCCTAGTGTCATTGTTACTCTGGGGGGTCATCTCTACAGAATACTAGAGATAGTTACAACTACTGTCCCACCTAAACAGTGTCGCAAGGTACTATCTCATATTAAAAAATTCAACTTCTTCACAATTTGTTCAAAAGGTGCACAGAAGGACATTGTAACCTCTGCAGCCTTGATAAAAGAACCTTATATCCAACAGAAGAAGATCGACAATATTGAAACAAAGCACAACAATTATTTTTTCACACAATCATCTCATGTATCCAGACTGGTCAAAAAGGTAAAACCCTTTAAACATCAAGTTCTCAACAACCTTCCACAATCCAATCAACGCAACTTCTCCAGCAAGGCAAGCAACTCAACAAGGTTGAATTTTTGCAAAAGATTCCCCCTCTCCCCTAGAAAATCAACGCAATGGACACCATTGCTTCCTAAGAACGGAGGATTGATATAGGTAGATATCAGTGGCCACCCACCTTTTCCACTAGCTCAGAACAGATTTTTCCACCTTGGGAGTTTTTCGGCAGTTTTTCGGGTCCCAAACATTTGGGCCCATTTTGAGGCCCTAAATGACGTTTTTTGGGGATTTGAGGCCCATGTAACTACTAGAGCCACAAGCCTGGGCCAATCAAAAATATTTATTCTCGGTTAGACCTTTCCAATGGTGTATCGAGCACCCCAAACGAAGATCATATGAAAAAGTTATGCCCCCAAGAAGTTGACATATCAACTACCCCCATCGGGGCCCACAAATCTTTTGGATTTTTATCTTCCGGGGTTAGGTTTTTGGATTTTCCTTATGTTAAAAATGTCTTTGGAGCCTCATTGTAATAATCATCTTCTTACAAATGCATGTAGTTGTCATATCTCTTCTCAGAGATAAGTTGCCACCATTCTAGCGTGTCTTTCACTCTGTATTTTTACAGTCTCTATACATTTATTTCATTAATATAAATCATGTAGTAATGTATTTCTTTATTTCTGGAAATATTTATGTCTATTTCATTGTAATATCTCTACTTTCATTCCGTTCTCAAAAATAATCCAGATCATAATGGGAGAGAGGTAGAGCATATAAACCTCTCATTCCTTATCTCAATATGACAAGTGTACTTGATCAACAACTCAAGAATAATCACTATGAAAAGGATGTCACAAGGCCAACCTGGAAAATACACAACTTCTAGAATAACTTTATTAATCTAGGAAAAAACACTTAACTAAATAAACTTTAGGATTATTAGTCTAACAGTTTCACATAATGAAGAATGGATTTTTGGTTGTTACATGGAATGTATATACTTTCGATATCAAGGATGTTATAGGGTACCCTAAAAAAAAACCCCCAAAGCATGTCGAGAATCACCTGAGGTTCAATGGTGATCCTTCTTGTGTTGTCCCACACGTCTTGTCACTTGTGAGATATGCATCCACGCTCGAAGAAAGATATGAGGACCTTTTGGTGAGAAAATTCCTATGATCATTAGAAAGAAGGAAACGGGAATGGATCCAATGCTATTGCATCCCAAAGAGTATTCCTTCTCTCAATATATTTATGAAAAAAATTCTCAAACATTGTGGTCCAAAATTTCAGAGTTTTGAAGACATGTCATGACCTGTTGGCAGCCCTAGCAGAAGAGGGTTTACATGGCCTTTTTTAAGGTAAAAAGGATAGTCATAATGAAGGAATTCATGACGAAGATTTTTTTGTTATCCCAAATGATAAGAAGACCTTATTAACCTCCTCAAAAATGATAGTGATGATATCATAAAAGACTCCAAGAATTTGCATGTTGATGTCTCAGGTTATGATGATGCCTCTACCCCAAAAAAACGTTTCTGCCTAGATTTTGAAGGGGTTGACACTATTGACCACAAAATAGGTAGCATGGATATTACATACCAACAAAAAGAAAAGCCCCTTGACCCTCTTAAGGAGCCTTGTTTCTTAAAAGAGTTAACTGTAGTCCTAAAGGAACAGTACAACAATAGCCCTGAGGAATGTCTGACACGAGATGATTTTTCTGTCTGGGAGGAGGTATTTCTTGAAAATGATAGCACTACTATTCCAATAAGTTGTAAGGGTGTTTTGGAAGAGGAACAGATGTTTAATAATGAAGATGTGGCATTTTAAGAACACCCTATTAACCTTTTGGAAGAAGAAGAGGCACTTGATATCTCCCAAGATGATGAGGCAACATCTATCAACAATGTTGTTGTTAGTAAAATTTTGTGCCTGGAATTTGAAACAAATGGCATTTCTAGCCATACAAATGAAGGTCACCTCCAAGACTATAAATGCATCGCCATACTGAATTCTAATGATCCTCGAGATGGGCACCATATTGATGATTTTGTTGGCTCTTCAATTAAGGAACAATCTTGTGAAACCGAGACAGAGGAAAGAGAGAAGTTGTATAGTATTCCCAATGTTTTATATACAGAAATGGATCCAAATAGGAATGAAACCTGGTTGATTGGTTTTAAAGAAATTTTATTTCTAACCGTTGATATATGATTATGTTGATATCATGGTAGTTGTTGGAGGCATTTACCTCCACATGTAACCCTGACGAGAATAGAATATTCGAGGAAAGCAAGAAGAAACCCTAAAGCATTGAACATAACCCTAGAAGACAAGTCGGCTCAAGGAAATATTTAATATTAAGTATTTAGCCTCCAGAATGATAATTCATCCCAAATAGCTCAAGAAAAGTAGTACAAATACAAGTAGCCATACCTCATTTGGTACACACAGCTTGAAATTTCAGCAGTAAAGAAGTGCACACTGTAGAAACTGGGTAAGTGCGCAATTCTGAGGAGTAGTTGCAGCTGCAACTACTGCAATCTGTATTCTTAGTTTAGCATGAAAATTATATTGGTTATGGTTTGGACTTTCTGCCTTGTATGCTAGCTCTAGAGAGAGAGAGAGAGGTATGCTACATTGATTTCCTATTAGGCCTAGGGTTTTCTTCTAGAATCATTCTCTGTCAAGGTTAAAGTGCTCGGGGGTGGCTTCAACCTATGGTTGGGTGATAATATTGCTACATTGTCTATGGTTAAACGAGCACATCTATTATTTCTAACAAGTTATGGGTCCACACTATCTTCAGATAGTCTAACCGCTGGAAGATAGATTGGGAGGATTTGCTCAGTAAAAATTGCAGTCGCAGCCAATTTTTGTTGCAGCAATGAAACCCTAACCCTCTTGTTGAGACACCTTAAGTGAAGATATTGACCTAATTTCTAGATATCCTAGTGTTCCCTAGCCTAGAGCACCTCTTGGTACTCTCAGCAAGACATCAAGTTTGAGTTTTTGGTCAAAGTCAAAGGTTGACCAAGTCAAAGTAGTTATGACTTACTCTATGAATTCATAAAACACGTTAGAAGGGGATTCTAACTTCAAAGCATGGAAGACAAGGATTGACCTCATCCTTTCCAAGAATAAAGTGTTGGATATCGTGAAAGTAAAGATTGTGGAACCACAGTTCAAAGAAGGAACCTCATAACGTTGCAGTTATGGAGAAGTTCAAAGACAATGTCATCAATGCCATGAGTATCATAGTGGAATCTATAAAATACCACTTGATACCCTACATATTCCATCTTGACTCATCTAAGAAGATGTATGATGCCTTAACAAACCCCTTCTTAGTCAGAAACATTGGACAAGTAATGAGTCTAAAGAATGACCTTCGTGACATGAAAATGAATGATGATGACAACATAACATCATACCTTGTGAGAACCTCTCAGTTAAGAGATCAACTACAAGCTATTGAAGAAATCATTTCAGAGAAGGAACTGGTAAATATAGTACTCAATGGTCTTCCTAAGACATGGGGTGTATTTTCTGCAAGCATGAACACAAGGAAGGAGTATCCCACATTTGAACAAAATTTGGACTTGTTGTGCACAAGAAGAATCAAGGATTAGTGCAAAAGCGAAACCCCAAAAGAAATACGATGATCAAGCCTTCACAACAAGGTTCATTAATTTCAGGAATAAAAAGAAGTTTGGCTCAAGGAAGAAAAAAAATCAAGAGAAATATATGTCAAAAATACAATGCTCCAACTGTCAAAAATACGGTCACTACAAAAATACGGTCACTACGGTTAAATAAAATGAAGGAATCACATAAAGCATCAGTTGTCGAAGAAAGGGAACCGTCAAAGAAGGCCAAGCAGGATAAAACAAACTTCTTCTTCTAAGACAAGGTAACAATATTCTTCATAATTCTTATACATACCATGTTTACATAGTTTTTGTACATATCTTGCATATGTATTTCTTATAAGATAACATGTTCAAAGAGAAACAATACCTATGAAAGAATAACAAGATAAAGATGTATGTCACGATGACTACAAGTCAATCAATACACATGAAAAGATGAAGTACATTGACAATCCTTGGTAACAATTCTTGTGGAAGATATTAACATAAGTAACAGTTGCAAGATAATCTGAAATCATAATCAAACTTGAAGAAACATGGAAGAAGTAAAAACAGAAAGAAGTCAACAATCAAAAGGAAATTAGAAAAAGACTTGTGACACTCTGCAAAAGGCAATAAGGATGCAGATAAAATCATGGACTCTCCTAGATGGAGGGAGCCGATTATATAATTCCAAAAGAAGAGCATGCATTCATCCATGAAGCAAGGATTAGGAGGGAGATAATCCTAAATAATATGATCCATTAAGGATTATGAAGTATCTATCCATGTTCCCATCAATGGTAGCAGCCATGAAAAGCAACACGCGTTCAATTTGACTTTAGAAGAAGTCTTCTTCGAAAAGAATCCTTAAAGTATCCTTGGTTGTCCATCCACATCCATGATCCTATCATGAAATAAAGACGTCAGAATATTCAGGGCATGGAATCTATAGAAAACTCCATGGACCGAAGAGCTAAAGAGAAACATGAGGAAGAACATGAATATTCCAAGAGAGAAAGAAAATCCAGAACGACCAATCATTATATCAATAATCACAAGACTACCATCTTGGTTTGAACCCACTAGAAGCAATCAAGAAGAAGAAATGGAAGTTGTGATGAAGAACAGTGTATGAAAGACTTATGAATGAAAGAATCACAAGATTTAGAACTAAAGGTTCTCCCAAATGGAGGGAGAAGACTATGATGATAGCTTGTTCCAGTAGCCATACATACCTCCACCTGAGCCATTATATCTTCTGCAATATCCATGGGTTGGGGTTTACATCAGATGAATGCAAAGACTATTCTCTAGAGTAATTGAACAAGAAGCGTATGTAGAGAAATCTCAAGGTTTTGAGGTATACCAGAAAGAGACCCTTGTATGAAGATGGAAGAAGATATCATATGGACTCAAAAATATTTGTGCAAAGCCTCTCATGCACAACAAAAGCATGGTGAAAAAATTCTATAACAAAGATATTGCATCATAATGGTTACTCAGAAGTCCAGGATCATGGATTGCTAATCCATGACAAATTTTCATGATGACAGAAGAAGTGCCACTTGGATATGTTCTAATTTGAGTCTTTCCACAATGTCATGATCTAGTAAGAAACAAAAGAGTTGAATCCAACCATGATATACTGTAATGATCAAAGCTATATGAAGCCTTTAAAGAAAACCAGTGTTCCAGACAGACCGAAGTACATTAAGATCAAGCATTACATTCTCTGTGATGAAGTCCAAAAAAGAGAAGTGGCTCTCCAATATATCTCCAAAGATGAGAAGATAGAAGACATTTTGGTAAAACCTCTTTCCAAAATGAAAAATCTTGTGTACTCAAGAGAACAAACTAGATCTCATGGAGATGACTTCCTTATTGAAAAAGGAATATATTACTCCTAGGTTGGGAGGGAGAACTAATGTGCTGTTGATTTATGGACAGTCATTTTTCAGTTCGAAAAATGGTCGAGCATGAGCAGTTCCTTTCCAGTTCAGAAAGTGGTTTGATATTTATGATGGACAGGCATTTTCTAGTTCAGAAAATGGTCCAGATCAGACGGTCATTTTCGTAATGAAAATGGTTCAATAGATTGTTGATGTACCATATATAGTGATTCCCCTTGTGGCCATTGTGGGGGAATGGTCTAGGAAATTCTTTCTTCTTGGAAAACACTCTCAGTAGTGGTGAAGTAGAATGGTATGCCTCGTCGAGCAATCATTCTTTCGAAGTTCACAGTTGTGAGCAGTTTCGAGAATGGTTTGTTTTGGAGGTTGGTGCAGGACAATCATTTCCTTAGGAAATGGTTCAGACATTCATTCCCTAGGGTAGACTCATTCTGTATAGGTTGCACTTTTTTTAGTGTCGGAGGAATGGTCCAATTCAGTGAATGGTCTAGGTTCAGCAATCATGGACAGGCATTCCCTAGGGAAGACTCATTCTCTCCAGGTTGTACTTTGTCTAGTGCTAGAGGAATGGCCCAGTTAGGTGAATGGTCCAGGCTCAGAAATCAGGACATTTATTCTTTTATGCTTGAGAAGAATATTCCATATAGCTCATGGCTGATGTTTTATTTTTTGAGGGAAGATTCTCTTCTAGATCTCACAAATGTGAGTGGAAGAATGGCCCAGATGACTCAGTTTATATCATTATATTTTTTTCTATGCAAGTTGATATCAGATGATATGATTGCTATGGAGACTATATGTCTCTGGATAGTAGATGTATGCTATTGTGGTGGATATGTTCCACTGGTTGTGACTATGTGTCACTGATTAAGTAGATGTGTGCTACTTGGTGTGGTAGTGTACTACTGGATTGTAGTTGTGTACTAATATGGATAAACACAATAGTGTTCTATTGAATGACATTGTTTTTATTGCCATGTAGACTATCAGTAGTGCTGAAAATGATTATCATCTAGATGGATAGTTAGTGTTCTTGTGGATAGACATTCTCCAGGAAGAGAATGGTCCAGATAGAATAGATTGTTGGTGGATAGGTATTCTCTCTATGGAGAATGGTCCAAGTTGATATTTTGTTGACATGACATGGACTAGTATTTTCCTAAGGCACAGTTTGTGGCCCGATTAGGAAAAATGGTTCAGGACTGATATTTTCTAAGGAATATAGGTTGAGATGAATCTCTATGGTACATATGACTCGATTAGAAAATAGTCCTATATTGACATTCCTATAAGAATGGTCTATGTAGTCCATGGTGTAGCTTTTAGCTATGTTGGGACAGTCATTCTTCTAGGACATATGTACAGATTAGAAGAATGGTCCTTGTATCACTATGTGGAGTGAGTGACTTATTCAACATCATGCCTGATTACTTAGATGGAATATGGCTTCTAGAGATGATGCAGTTAATTCTAATAGATGATAGTGATAATGGTGCTCATGATCTAATCATGAGATAGCATGTACGACTATAATGATGCTATCGGTTGAATGGTATGTTTGTGCTCAAGACCATTGCCTTCAATAAATCCCTAGCTAGGAGGGAGTGTTCATATTATGGTAGTTGTGGGAGGTATTTACCTCCACATGTAACCCTAACGAGAATAGAATATTTTGGGAAGCAAGAAGAAACCCTAAAGCATTGAACATAACCCTAGAAAAAAATTTGTCTCAAGGAAATATTTCATATTAAGTATTTAACCTCCAGAATGAGAAGTCAGTCCAAACAGCTCAGGAAAAACAATATAAATACAAGTAGCCAGACCTCGTTTGGTACACACAGCTCGAAATTTCAGCAGTAAAGAAGTGTGCACTACAAAAATTGGGTAAGTGCGCAAGTCTGGGGAGTAGCTGCAACTGGAACTACTGCAATTTGTATTCTCGGTTTAGGCTCGGACTTTCTATTGGTTATGGTTTGTACTTTCTGCCTTGTATGCTAGCTCTGGAGAGAGAGAGAGAGAGAGTTATGCTACATCGATTGGCTATTAGGCCAATGGTTTTCTTCCGGAATCATTCTCTGTCAAGGTTAAGGTGCTCGGGGGTGGCTTCTGCCTATGGTTGGGTGACAATATTGTTATATTTTCTATGGTTAAATGATCACATCTATTATTTCTAACATTTTCAAGGGTACAGGTGTTGAAAGGGGGATCCTAAATGTAGATTTAGAAGGAGTTTTAGCCTACAGATAAAAAAATTGGTTATACATCATGCAACCTTACCAAGGGAAACACCAAAAATAGTATCATTGATAGAAAGAATGATGTGGTTTTACAAACTTTTGATGGTGTTGTTTCCAAGTATTGTGAACCAAAATTAGACAAAGAACCCATAATCCTTGTTGGTGACTTTTCTACAATTGAGGCCCTCGCAATACATATTTTGTTAGCTTGTAAGTTGGTTTGTTTGGTCTTAAATACCCAAGTTGATAACAACAAAGGGGAAATTTAGAATGGTTGGGAGTTATGGCTTTGAAAACATCTGATCTCAGCAGTTGGGTTGTCCATTACAAGCTTGACATCGGTTGTGCTGGTACATCTGCACTATATTTGCAATTTTTTCTATACAAATGAACTTTTATTTGGAGAAATATCTATTGAGGGTCCAAATGTCAATTATGGAAACCAAGGAATTTTGTGTTTGTAATGGGAAGACAAGAGATAATTTTGAAAGTTTAATTCACTGTGAAAAAGACAAGGACATAATGGCTTCGAGGAGGAACCATCTTACAATTGACATCTTTGTGGAACTCTTGAAGGAAGTAAAATACTTTCCTCATGTATCCAGGGGGTAAAACTTATTCAGGGCATAAGTAAATGTGAAAAAGAGCAGTTGTTTGAAAATGATGATGGCTCTTAAGGCTTTGAGGTCGTGCAAGTCATAGAAGAACAATTTTTCACCTTTTTCCCTAGCCTAGAGAAAACTGTGTTTTTTCCAGGCCTTATCCCAAACCTCATTTTCACTAGAGCTCATGGATATGACAGTTTGAATTTTGGTCATCATTGTGAGAACCATTCTGCTGGATTTTGTGACATTTTTCAACATGTTGGTGTGAATGATGTTGCTTTTTCTTTTTATGAACATGAGATTGTTCCCCCAGGAATAGAAGATGGAGGAAATCGATTGATTGCTACAATTTTGAAAGAAGTTCTAGAATGTGATCATTATGCTTTGATGTCTCCCTATTTTCTACAATGGTCAAGCATAAGGGTAGAACAGGTGACTCTGATAGAGTATTGGTGAGGTGAAAATATTTCGGGGTTCTTAAGTGCTCCCGATAAGAGCATTTGTCCCCAAGTAGGAGCCAGATGTTACCCACAATTTTGGCACCAACCGAGAATTGAGACCTAGGCTTGGTTATATGGAGATGATTGAGGTCCCTTAAGGTTGTGAAGGGGATCTCAAAGGTTGACTTGGATATGGAGGAAAATACTGGAAAAAAAATCTAAATGATGATTCAACTGCAAGGTATCGACATGTTGTTGCAATGGTGGATTCTTGTATAGGGGGTAATTTATTGTTGATTCATCTGCTCCAGGCGCTTTTAACCAGCTAGACAAATATTCTACTAATGAAGCTCCTACATTTTCCTTCATCACAATGGGCCTTCGATTTGGTCATGATAAATTCACAACAGGAAGGTTTGATTGGAGTAATGCATGTAACGACAAGGTTCACAGATAAAATTGTTGATCCCTTCTATAGTTGATTGATGATAAAAGGCTGTGAGCTGTGAATTTAATTCTTGATGAAAAGACAACATTGTGTGGTTCAAGCGACGACAATGTTGTTGCATTGGAGTTTCTTTCAGTAGTGACAATTATAGAAGACCAGTTCAACAGAATCCTTAGTGTCCCTGATCATTACCAATCTAGGTAGACTATCAAAGACGGAGGATTCTACCATAAGGAAAGAGCACCTGCAAAATCTTTCCTCCTGATGATGCATTTTCCGTAGGTGCTCAATTTTACATGGATTGTGCCAATGGAGAAGGAGTTAATAAATAGGACAGTGAGCAACTAAAACAAATATAAGATTCGATGAGGGGTGAAATTACTCAGGGTAATGCAGAAAAGTATGCTAAATATGTTTCTTTCAAAGGCATTATGTTAATAGAAATGGAAGAAACTACATGTTTCTCATTAGAGGAATATAATGAGCATGGTGGGGAAGAAATTAAATAGGATTGTTCGTTAAAATAGGCTCTCTTCATCAGACTGACAACAAAATAAAATATTACAAAAGATGGTGAAGATACATCCACAATTTACAAGGCAAGTTTTTGAGTAAGCTTGAATGGGCCACAACAAAAACCATCCCAGATCTGATACAATACTTTCCAGCAACCTAAATGATCAAAATTTAATGAATATGTTTGATTGGGGTGAGGCCTACAACTAGGAGTTTTTTTTTTCCTAGTTTTGATGGGAATTTCGTAAAATGGAGCTTCGAACTAGGTTTTTCACAGTAGTTTTGCATTTGTTTCTTAGGTTCTCTTACTGGGAAGGAGACAAGTCTTGATACCTAGTTTTATAAAAAAATCGCTCTTACACCTCATTTTTAGTGGGTTACCAGTGTACATGAGCTTATTTTTATTTGGGGTTTTTACAGTAGAGTGTGGTTTCCTTTGTTTTTAAAAAAAAAAAAAGGATTACATGTTTCCTTTTTAGTAGTGGGCCAGTGATCGCATATTTTATTTAGCGGCAAGGGATGTCGCTCCACTGATTTTATTTAGAGTTAAGAGGTCCCATCCTTCCGGACCCTAGCTAGACTTAACTTTATTTTCTTACCAACTTCAAAGAGACTTCATTAAAGACTTTTGTTGGGCACCCGAGGCACTTTAAAGGTGATTTATTGTTATTTTTGGTAACTAGTCTGATACAGATGAAATTTGTGGGGACGAAGTTAGTGGAGCCCAGGTGGCTTGCTAATGGCGTATACTCAAACTGCTGGTTTGGAGGACAACGTTAGTGCACTAATGGGTGTAGATGACGAGGCCCTCTAGAAGTGGGTCGATCTTTTTGCCACAACAGACACCTTGGGTGCAAGTACAAAATCATTAACTACCTCATCTTTTGACTTGACATCACAACCCATTTCTCCTAGAAGAGGGATTGAAGGTGTTTCTCCCACAGATACAGGTTACCTACCTAGTTTATCTAGTAGTCGTCGTTTTGCAGAGAAGTCCTTCTCTGTGAGTGGTCAAGAAGAGTGTGGAAGGGTTTCTAAATTTCCTTTCTCACAGGTTAAGGTGAGGAAGGATTTAGGAACTCCTGGTGGTAGGTGAAGACAATGGAAGGAAAACAAGGTAATAAAAAGCATGGAGTTGGGGTCAGACATTGGTCTTGAGGAGACTTGTAGGTTAGCTCTGTTTGGGTTGGTAGGCAGGTTATCTTATTGTTACTTGTCCAAGGTTTTGCTCTGAGTTTGGGTCGAGCAAACCTGGGTGCCCCTTTTAGGTTACACGCCATAGGTGTTATTTCTAACCAAAGGTTGGTTCGGATTTATTTTCAAGTCGTTGAATGATTTGACACAATTGTTGGGTAAACAGTGGGTGATTGGAGGAAACAACCTGATGTTGAAGCGATGGTGTGTATCTTTTGACCCGACGACTGAATACTTCTAGTTTCTCCATTTGTGGGTTTTATTACCCAGTTTACCTCTTCAAATTTGGAATGAGGGGACCATGAAGGCAATCAAAAATGCACTGGGAACTTTTATTATGGTGGATGATCAGACTCTATCGGCCCCTTCCATAAAGGTAGGGAAAATTCTTGTTGAAATTGATATACATTGTGGGCTTCCAGATACTTTAGAAATCAAATGGAGGGTTTGGAGGGTACTTAAGCGACTGGATTACCTTGGAATACCCTTCTGGTTCAACCTATGTTAAAGTACGGGACACTTGAGGAGATACTTTAGTGGCTAGGTGGAGGAAGAGGTATCGAAAGATACCTTATTGTGAAGAGAGATTTGAGAACCCTCGTCGGAGGAATATTCTTTCGAGACAGGAGCACTTCATTACTCACTGAAGGTTTTAAGTCAAGTGGAGCAGTTAGATACACTATAGGGTAAGGTAAAAATTTATTGTCCTGCTCTTTTTTCATCTTTATCCTCGTGGGACGGGGATACTCTAGATGCCTCTTGTTGGCTAAATAGTTATACCTCTATGGATGCATGTCCCTCTGTGTTGGATAGGGAGTGTGCAGGACCATCCTTTGTGTGCCGAAATCTATTGAGGGATAGGGTTATACTTTCGGTTCAAGTGTCGGGGGTAGAGTCTTCAAGGGATAGTGAGAGTATGGTACAATATACTTTTAAGGAAATTCAGAATGGCCTTTCCTTTAGCCCTGGTGGTCCAAATCATCTGGATGAAACCAACCTATTGTCTTTGACTTAGTCTGGGGATTTTGATCGTCAACCAGGTTATAGGGAATCAGATGAGGATGAATCTTCTCTCAGTGTTGTTCTGGACTCTCTGGTTCCTTTTTTCCGAGAAACCAAATCTCCAGTTCCTTTACTTGTCTTCCATGGAAGCTCATCTTATGGGAAAACAAAGTGTCATGGGGAGGCCAGTACATTGATTACATGTGAAGAGGGGGAAGGGAAAGAGTATGCCTAGTTGAGGGGCCTAGGTATCAAATACTCTCTGTTTAAGACTAGGAGTGCTTGGAAAAAAGAGGATGTTATGATACACACACCATCTATTTCATTTCCTCTTACCACTGACTGTGGGGAACTTAGAGCAATGAAAGCCATGGCAAGGGAGAAATAATGATATTTCTCTCCCTAAATATTAGAGGGATTGGGGGCACCCTAAAAGTGGCCTATGTGCATAGATTCTTAGATAGAACCCACCCTAATATTATGTTCTTACAAGAAACTATGGTCCAGGAACAGAAGTCTAGAGATTTTATGAATAGCTTTCGACCACCCTAGGTTTCTTGTGTGGTTAACTCGATTTCAAATTCAAGTGGTATTTTGGTTACTTGGGATCCAAACAAATTTGAATTGGTACCTTACCTATCCTATGGTGGTATTTTTTTGACAGGGTGGTGTATTGAAACCAAAAGGGAGATCACTCTTCTAAATATTTATGGTTCGTGCTTGGAGAGGAAAAGGTTTTGGAACAAAGTGGCAGAGTGTGATATTTTATCACATAAAAATCTGGTTATTGTTGGTGACTTGAACTTTACCATTTCGACGAGTGAGGTCTGGGGGGGGTCAGCCCAAGCTAGCACCTTGGTGGATTTTTTCAGAGCTTTTTTACAAACAAACAGGTTAATTGACATCCAGCCGGACAGAATTGTCCCTACCTGGCGAAATGGGTGGACATGTGTTGATTCCATATCCAAGAGGTTGGATCAGGTTTTTTATTAGAATATATTTTAGAAAGTGTGGGCCTCTATAGATCCTGGGTGGAGTACCCTTTCGTCTCAGATCACGCACATGTGTTATTATAGTTGGAGATTACACCACTCTTTAAGGCTTATACATTCAAATTTAACTCTCAGTGGCTGAGTGAAAAAGAGTTTAATTGTATTGTTCACTCTGTCTGGAACGATCATAAATTTTTAAAAGAAGAAGGGAAACAACGAAGGATAGTTTGGAAATTAAAAGAATTAAAGGTATGAACAAAAAACTAGGTAAATCAAATTAAACGTCGAGATTTGATCCTTCTTGAGAAGATAGAGGATGAAATCAAAGTCACTCTTCAAAAAATTACAAGAGGAAAGAAGTCATTGGAGGAGGAAAGACACCTTAATATCCTCGAACAAGAAAGAAACAAGTATCTGAAGGCAGAAGAGGAACTCTAGAGACAACGTAGCAAGGCGATTTGGATTCATTGTGGCGACCAAAACACAAAGTTTTTTCACCAATTTTCCATTTACAGAAGAAACTAAAAACATATATGGGATATTAAAGAGGAAACTGGGCAGACAAATTCTGGTCAAGTGGAATTAAAATCATAGGTTATAAATTAATTCAAAAATTTATTCAAGGCGCAGGATCAACCCTCTGCAACTAAATAGGTCAGAGTTGTGGGCCTTTTCACTCGATTGGTTAATGAGGGGGAAGTCGGAGTTCTAGAAATCCCTTGCAACCTGGGTGAATTAAAGGAGGCTTTAACACTATTCAAAAAAGAGAAAAGCTCAGGGCCCGATGGCTGGACTGTCGATATTTTTATACATTTCTTTGATATGGTAGGGGGTGATCTATTAGAGATGGTAGAGGAATCAAGATCGAGAGGTGTTATAGCTAGTGGTCTTAACTCTACTTTCTTGGCCCTTATACCAAAAGTTAATATGCCAACTACTTTTGGAGATTTCATGACAATATCCTTATGTAACCTCTGTTATAAGTTAATCTCCAAAATTATTGTTAATAAGATCAAACCTTTTCTCTCATGATCATTGTCTGAAGATTAGTTGGGCTTCTTAAAAGGCAGACAAATCCAAGACACCATTGGAACAGGAATGCCTCCATAGCATTAAAAAAAATAATTGAAAACCCTAGTACTTAAGATGGATCTAAATAAAGCATATGATTGCATAAATAGGGACTTTCTAAGTTTGATATTAATACAAGCAGGTTTTGGCATTTCGATGAACAACTGGATTATGAGTTGTGTATGTTCCTCGTCTTTTGCAGTTTTACGAAATGGGGAGGCTACGATTTTTTTCAGAAGTGGCAGAGGTTTGCACCAAGGGTGACCTTTATCCCCTTTTATTTTTATTCCAGTTATGGGGGGTCTTAGTCTTCTTCTAAAGGAAAGAAAACGAGATGGGAAGTTGATGGGAGTGAAGGTATCTAGAATTGTTAAAATACTTCACTTATTTTTTTGTGGATGATGTCTTAATTATGATTAGAGCTGCTTTGCAAGAATGTATGGAGGTTGCTAAACTCATAAATGTTTTTTGTAAAGTGTCGGGATTATAGGTGAATGATTCAAAAACAATGGTTTTGCATGCTGGGTTACATGAGGTGGACTTAATTCCTTTGAATATTTTACTCCCATTTAATTTTGCAGAACTATTAGTAGGGTTCAATTATCTTGGTTATTATCTTAAGATAGGACTGCACAAAGTGGAAGACTGGAGCTTGTTACTGGACAAAGTGAAAAAAAGAATAGGCCATTGGTGCAACAGGTGGTTTTCATTACGTGGTCGGTACATTTTATTGAAATCGGTCTTGGAAAGCCAACCAGTTTACTGGATGTCTTCGATGGCCATCCCCAACTCAGTCTTAAATAAGTGAAGGAAAGTAATTTTCAATTTTCTTTGGAATGGTAGTAGAAAAACTTATCATTATCATCTTTGCAGGTGGGAGACACTAACAAAACCAAAGAACTATGGTGGGTGGGGTTTCAGTAACATTTTCCATTTCAACAAAGCACTAGCAACAAATACTCTCTAGTGAGTGTTAACTCGGGATGGTATCTATCACAGAGTGTTAAATGATAAATATCTTCCATATGTCACTGTTACTAATTGGCTCAGATCACTAAGATTTCAACAGTCAGCAGCTTCTCTAATTTGGAAAATTCTCATAAGATCTTTTCATCTTCTCACAAACTGGTTGAGTTGGAGATCGGGTTCGGGTCACCATGTTTATATTGGTAGAGATAGAATTCTAGGGTTGGGAAACATATCCTATCTCTCACATTCTCTATTATCTTTCTTAAGACAGAAAAATATTACCTTACTCTTTCAAGATAGGGGACCACTTGTTCAATAATATGTATATGCTCACTAGATAAGGAGTAACGAGTTGGGAATCACAGGTGAATTGGTAGAAGAATGGGAAAAATATCAAAAAGAACTTATTGGGTCAGGGGCCTTCATACAAGACAGAGATGATGAATTGATGTGGACTGGGGGAGATAATTTAGGATTTCTCTATGTCAGAAATTCTTATAATGCTTTAGTGTCAACCCTTAGGATGCAACCAGTTGGTGGGTGGAGGTTAAACTAATGGAAATGGGATTTACCATTAAAAATAAAACTCTTTATCTAGTTGGCAGCGAAAAACAAAATATTATCATGGGACAACTTACAACAAAAAGGTTGGGAAGGACCAAGCTGATGCCAACTATATAAAAAAATATTCAGAGAATATAAGCCATACTTTCATCCATTGTTCATTTACAAAATCGATGTGGGAGAGAATTCAAACTGGACAAAAGATTAAAAAATTTTGGGAAGGGAACAATGTGATAGACTGCTATAAAAATTGGACAGAGGAAAAGATTGTCCCTTACTCTTTACCTGCTCTAATTTGCTGGAATAGTTGGTTATAGAGAAACTCAATTATTTTTTAGAATATCTCTCCTTCTATCCTTTTTGTGGTCACCAAGACACTTGGATTACTAAAAAGGAATTCGGGTCTACAAAAATCTATTCCTATAAGATCTTGTATGGTAACACAGCGAAATGGAACTACAGTAGCATGTTTTGATGGGGCAGTGCAAGCAGATGGAAAGAAGTGTGGAGGGGGGTTATCAAAACTCCATACCATTCAATTTGCAAATGGATCTTTAACTATGGAGAAGGCACAAATACAAGGGCGAAATTACTGGGAGTTTGGGAAACTTTAACTCTGGAAACACATTTGACAATAAATGAAATTCAGGTTCTAGGGGATTCTAAATTTGTAATTGACTAGTTGAACAAAAAAGGAAGACTACGGGCAAGTGCAATTGAATGTTGGAAGCTCAGAATCAAGGAACTGATTAAAAACTTTCAAGAAATCAGTTTTTCTCACATCTTCCGGGAATTTAATGAGGTGGACTTTCTATCAAAACAAGATATTCGAGAACCAGAAGGAATAATTACATTTTATAAGTAGGTTGATGGGATTGAAGGTCCCAAGAGTCACTTCAACCTATTCTAGTGCAGTCCTTTTTTCACTATAATTTCTTTTCTTGCAACAGATGGTGATCTTATCCTCTAGTATAGTGATATTAAAGGAATTATAGGGAGATATACTTCTCTTAGCTTAGTTTTTTTATGTTACATTTTGGTAACATATGACATCTTTTGGTCTTTAAGGATTGGTAAATCCAGGTTTTTTTTTAGCCAAACTAGTCTTTTTGGCTAGTTATCATGTTCTTGTAAAGACAATATTTTGTAAATAAATTATATCACTAATATAATTGAGTAAATTTTCTATTGGAAAAAAAAGGTTTGATTGGACACTATATATACATGTTGAACGTGGAAAAATGAAACAGGGCCAACCTCTATAGGTGAAAAAAAAAATTCGAAGTGAGAGTTGACCCAAAGCTTGGTTTAAATTTGACTATTACATGACAACCGACATATTTATGGTTAAAATAATTATTTTTAAGGTTGATCTGACCTATAAATTAGGTTAGGGCCAACCCATGCATGGTCCAAGAGATTGTCTTAATTATAAAAATGATGATGGTATGACCTTCAAATGTGGACGGAATTGGAGGAGATTACACAATGAAACCCATGTGCCCGCACTTGAAGATTTTTACTGCGCAAACTATAGGTTGGGAAAATCCCAACCCAATCCACAAGATGGTGATAATGGTGGGAGACTTTACCCACTGTCACCTTAGATAAACCTTCCCCTCACTTTAGTGAAGTAAAAATTCAACACAAGGGGCGAATCCCGAGTGACCCTAGGGGGGGAATGAGATGTAAAGTGAGACTATGGAAGTGATACCCCTATAGGTCAAGTTACTAAGTGGAATATGGCTTGGAAATCAGTCTCAGAAGTGATCAATGGTTTCCAATATCTCGAGTACCTGCAAAAGATGATTATACATGCCCGAGACACAAGAAAAGACGAGATACAATCCAAACAATCCAGTGGAAAATCAAGTGAATATTTTTTTCCTAATTAGAAGCAATATATAATGATATAAATCAAAAATGAAATAAATGGAATATATGCTAAACAAGTCACTAAAAGTCCAAGTAAATATGCAAGACACAACATAGCAATTACTAGTGAAACTCAAGTATGATAGCACAAGACTTTAGCAACATTTAAAGTTTGTTTGATGTAAGTATTGCAGAGATCTTTCTGAAGCCTTATGGATGTATCAAAGAAGTGTTACACAGAAAATTCCAACCACCGAAACTTGCAAGTAAACCACCCAAAGAAGCACAATAACTAGTAGATTAACTTGGCAACTTTCTAGAAACAATTGACAGTTAGAACATGAGCAAATTTAGAAAGTATGAAGTGATTTGTTGCAGCCCTGATGGTTGTATCTTAAATTTATTACAACATAAATAAATCCATGGAGAAACAAGACACCCTAGTGGCCTTAACAAACTTTTATCATGCAGAAAAGATTCCAACTTAAACAATTTCAATATCTTGTAATTCTACGTATCCCAATGCAATGATTTTATTTCTCCAATGCAAGAGATTAGTGCCTTTAACTATTGGGTTATAGAGTCTTTAAAAATGAAAGAGTTGTTTTTGCTACTTTCTTAGGGGTGTAAGCCCTTTTAGTCCCTAGGGCAAGCAAAACTAGCTAAGGAAAACCCTACGAGGGTGTAAACCCTTTTACTCCTCATAGTATTCATTTGTGAAATAAATTATTCCAAGACAATTATGATGGGCTTAGTGGGGTTGTATGCCCTTATAATCTTCAAAATCTTAGTAAATTAACTTTGTAACCAAGAAAAGAAGCAATAACAAGAGAGATTCCTTACCTTGTCCAAGCATTAACAAGATAAAATCCTTTTAACCAATAAAATCCACCATAAAAGCAAGAAATAGTCTCCAAGAAAGATAGTTCCTTACTTATCCATCCAATATACAAGAGAAACCATCAAATGAGCAAGTAGCAAAGATAGATAGATAAAATTTCCCAAAAGGGGCACAAATTTCAGCCAAGGATCCTCTCCAAGATGGGAGAGTTATGATGAAAATGAAATGAAATGATTCTTATTTATACAAATCCTCTAAAAAATCTCTATCCACTTAACTTTAGGGTAAACCCCAAAGTAAGGGGTCAACAACCCTTATTTTTCCCCTTTACAATCTTAAATTCAAATTTAACACTAAAATGCACATAAGAAACCCTAAAGAAGCATGATGTCACCCCTTTAGGGAAATGTCTTGGCACCTTTAGAAAATTGTTGAGTTTGGAGATGAAACGTTGGGCCTCCAAAGGCCTCCATATCAAGCACTAGGGCCTCTTCTATCAAGCCAAGGCCTCCCTCCATCCAACAAGTGCCAAGTGTCAAGTCAACCACACCACCACACCAAACCCTAGCCCTAAGGTAATGTCAATCCCTTTAAAGGTGACATTTTGACCTCCAAAGTCCAAACAGTGGGATTGTAGGGGCTAGGTGAGGTCATCCAATGTGTCTCTCAATCCTCCAAATGTTGTCATAATCATCCAGTGTATAGGCCATGGTATCCATCCTGTGGGCTTCATACCCCAAGGAAGCCCAAGCTAAGCTTGTTCCTCCAAAAATGTCCACCAAACAAGGTCTTACAAAGACCATAAATATTCCCTCCAAGGATCTCACATAAAAGTGTCATGCTAAGTAAATCAAATCAATAAAAGATCCAACTAAGCATGTGCATCAAAACCACCTAATCAAATTAAACAAGTGCTCAAAGACCCTTTGCAACTTGCCAAGTTTAGGTATGAGAGGGTTGAAAAAGTGACCTATTGGGTGAATAATCCCCTAATTCAAGGAGTATTTCCTAGGTGGACCCCCCTCTAAGCCATGTGGAGAAGATGAAGTGGATGGGGGAAATACTTTTGGGCATGGAGTTCATGACATACAAGGGATTTTAGTGTCTCATTTATGGGTGCCTTTGTAGAGGGTGTGTTGCACCTTCATTTTCAATGCATCCTTTTTCCAATCCCATTTATTACCTTTTGTTATTTTAAGATGTTTCCATGTTGAAGCCAATATAGGGCTTCTACCTAAGCATGAAAAATAATTCCCACATTGACTCTACCCTAGTCACATTATGCTTCCTTAAGTTGAAGACAATTTGTGGGACTTCTACCTAAGCATGAAAAACATTTCCCACACATGTTCTACCTTGGTTTGTTGGAGTTACTTCACACACACCTAGGATTTATTTTTCCTAAGATTTTTCCTTGTTTATTACTCATTATTAGTCATTTATCCAATCTCCTATTTTTTAGGAGAGAATATTCCACCTAGAGAATATTCTCTTCAGTTGACACTTCAGTTTGACTAGTTGAATTGAGTCTAGATGCTACATTGGTTTTATCACCATGAAACATTGGGATCATCACCATGCTAATGTGCACTTGCCTTGGGATCATCACCATGCTAATGTGCACTTGCCTTGGGATCATCACTGGATTGGCGCATTACCCTTGATTCCTTGATCTACACCCCACTACACTATGTTCAATCAGTTAACTGAAGACGGGTTGACTAGTTAACTCAGCCAGGTGGTAGTTCACTCCCGAAACTACCTGAGAGACTAGACTAGGTGGCAGCTCATTCCCGTAACTACTGGTGTGTGTCTAGATCACTCTAGACCACCACTATGGTGCACTGGTTCTCCTCTAGTGCGCATTCATTGAGTTATACAGGGTATATCATGTGTAAATTATTCATTATTCATTATGGTTAATGAGAATTCTTCCATTCTTTCTCTCCTTCTTCTTTCTCAATTTCTCTGTGCAAATGTGTGTAGTATTTTCTAGATAGATCTATTATGTGCGAGTTCAACACATTTACATGGTTGGAATTTTTTTCATTTTTTTTTTACGGTTCCCATCAATTTATTATGAGAGACATTTCATTGTCATCGGGATCCTTGGGAAATCATCTATAAGGTTCATGATTGGCTTTTATCTTTTTCCAGCTACAAGCCTCTGGACCTTCATCCCCTTCTTCCCATGAAATGAGGGACAATCCCTTATGATACATATTTAGGAGCAGAACAGACTGATTAACATACTAAATACAATAAACATAGAGATATGAAGAACAACACAAATATCTAGTGAACAATATCTTCTATTGAATAAATGAAATAGGATGAAATTGTAAAACTGCAGAACTGAAACACTTGCTCAAATGGTGGTAGTTATCTCTGAGAAGAGATGCGGCTGCTATGTGCATATGTCTGAGAAGAATGATTACAATGAGGCTCCATAGGCCTTTTTGATATTACTCATGAATTCCAAAACCCTAGATATCCAAAAACCTAACCCTAGAAGGTGAAGCGCCAAAAGTCATGTGGGCCCCTATGGGTAAGTTGGTACCTCAACTTCCCGGGGTCGTAACTTTTGCATACGACCTCCGTTTTAGGCGTGTGATATCTCATTGGAAAGGTATTTCAGAGAAATACATATTACTTCATCAAAATCTAACTTTTTCTACATTTTGACCGTGGCGAGCCAAAAACACACTATTTAGGGCTCCAAAACGGTCTTGGAAGTACAACAAGATGTGCTGACATGAAAACATCCAAAATAAGCCAGATACATTAGGTGAGAGGCCACCATTATCTACCTAGAATATGTGTAGGGATTCAGACATCCATAGAAGTGTATAACCCACAATTACAAAGAAGTACATAAGAACGTGTTGAACTAAAAACGAACAAGAGGAGCCAGTTGGAATAGGTGGGTGGCCACCAATATCCACTTGGATCAACTTATTGGGTCAGTACACCCGAAAATACCAAAATATAAGGAGATGAGGGGATGAAGTGTGGCAAGTGCTAAGTATGATCAGGAATGGCACGATGACTTGTCAAGGGGACTCCCTAATAGCAAACCTATCCCTAAGGGTGACCACTTACTAGGGCACAATGTCAACAACCAAGGTGAAACAGGGAAAAGAGAATAACTTCCAAGAAGATATTATATAATCAAAAGAAACTTTTAAATGCAACAGACTCAAATGCCTCAAATATTTAAATGACACATACCATAATACCTGGCTTGTAGCTCATGGAGCAAGACCCAATGTCTTCCGGAAGCAATCTAGTGTGGCGAATATCATCGTGATGAATATAACATCTATGGTGGTGAGGCAAGTCTATGTATTTGCAAGTGGACGTTTTCAACCATCTATCTCTCATTACTCCATGTCTACAACATGAGGATCTTGAGACACCATCTCCTTAGTTATCCCTAGGAACTAGGGATAAAAAATATTATTATGGATGATTTGGGGGAAGTTTTGCATTTCTTGGGACGATCTCTGAGTGTTTGAAGGGTCTTTGGAGGTTAGACACTACACCAGCAACCCCTATTTCCTTCATTTATGGGAGATTTGGTCACTTTTGAGGGCTTGTACCCCTTAATTTTTCTACACATGTCTTAAAAAGCCCAAATTTTGAATTGTTTTTTATTATTAAATTGTGAAGAGTCTCTTAGCCCTTCTTTAGGCTAAATTAGTGTAAATCTAGGTTTAAAATTATTATTTTATTGTAAGAGTAAGTTGAGCCTTTCCCCTATAAATAGAGAGGCACTTCACTCATTTTCATCATTACTTCTTGAGGCATTTTTCCTTTAGAAGGCATGCAATTTTATGAAATTTTCTTACAACTTTGTCTTGGATTGGTGTTTTGGTGTGGAGTAATAAGGAAATTTGATTTTGAGCTATTTTATCTCATGAAATACTCTTTTGAATGTGTTTTAAATGGGATGTTATGAATGATTTTGGAATGCTAGGGTTTCCTCATACATTTTTTGGGTACATTTATGCAATTTTAAGTGATTTTATTGGTATCTTGGCATTTTATTATTTAGATTATTGTTGAATCCTTGGTGGAGTAAGAGTGATTACAACCTCCTCCATATTTTCCTTCTCATCTTATTGGAATTCTTAGGGAATGCCTCAAGAACTAGGAGGGTGTACACCCTTGAGGTATTTCCTTGACTAGGATTTTGTTCCAAGGAGTAAGAGGGTTTACACCCCTAGAGAATTTAAACCCTAGTTTCATCACTTAAAATTTCTACATAACTCCTTTTCCCAAGTATTTTCTTGTCTAGGGTTTTTTTCTAGGAAGTAAGAGGGTTTACACCCTTGGAAATTTTAAACCCTAGTCTCATCACTCTCATCTCCTTTTATGACTCCATTGCCCAATGAAAAGGCATTGGTCCCAAATCTCCTAAATTGCTTGTGGAAATTTTATTTTCTTCTTACTCTAAACATACAACAATTGTGACCTACAACTAGTTAACTTGAAGAGAAAGAGAGATCGGTAAGGTGATAGTGGCCCTTCTCTCTCAGGTTCGCAATATTTTCACTTGAGCATTGGTACTTTGGCTCTACAAGTGCAAGTTGTGAGATAACAAAACCATTTTTTTAACTTATGCTTATACTGTAACGTCCCCCAGCTTAACCGAGGAACATTACTTGCGGAAAACACACATAAATTCAAAATTTTCCAGCTAATTAACTTGCCATAGCTTATCAACTACGAATTATACATTGATTTAACCATTGCGGATAACATTATTTAAACACAACTACATCATGCCGAACAACATGAATGACACGTCCTCACTGAGACAAACTAGACATACAACAACCTTGGTACCACGCACGACAACTATTCATAGCATGCACAACAAATGTGGTACTGTGAAGAACAACTATTCCCAGGGTGCACGATGATTCGATCACCATGCCATAATTTGTTACAGTTACTACTAAAATCGATTAACACATGCATTGAAACATTGATTTATGAACAACATGGCAATCAATATCATGCAATTTTTTGTACTACTAAGTTAAAAATGTAAATGAAACTAATAGTTTTCACCACAATAACATATAATCCATTCTCGTGCACAGAGTAAAACACACAACAATTAATCTCATAAATTAACTCAGGAAAATAAATAAACACTTATATTTTTAAAACATTTGTGCAACCAACTGCTTGGGAAGGAAATTCCACCCAACCATAGACTTGTTGTTTCAAATATCAAGAGAAATTCACCCCAAGCCAAGGCTATGAATCCACAAGAAAAAAGGTGTCTCTCACAGTCCACTCACGGCACAATATCCCACAACCCATTGATATTCTACTACAACTCTCATGGATTTTTTCCAGCTCTCTTCCTCTTGACCTGCCCAACCCAAGGAATGTACCCCTTCAATGTTATTAGTCCATCAGGCGTCCCATTCATTTATCAGGGTCTCTCTAGCACATGTAACTAGGAATATCTTTACAAGGAAATCAAGGGAACTTACTGCAAGGAAAACTACCAACAAGAAAAACAAACATGTGTTGCTATAGTGAAGCTCACACAAGAGTTCACTCTTCGGGCTTGACAACCTGCCTCTTCCAATATCCATCTCCAAATCTCTCCAAAACACTCCATCATGCTCCAAAATCCACCACGCTCTCTTGGTCTATCTCGCGTGCTCTTTTATCTTCCCTCTGCTTCTTGTTAATGTAAAAGTCAATGTTTAAAAAATTCTTATATCTGCCCATACTAATTTCCTTTATTTTGTATTACTTTCTTCACTTACACTCTTTCCAAAATTGATTGTACTCAGTGTCATGCTCTCCAATAACTATGATATGTGACTCTCACACTCACCCACCCTATTACATAGTTTAATGATTGAGCGCTCATACACTCAAACAAAAATTAGAAGTTGTCCCCAATGACAATAAAATTTAGGAAAATGGGTTGAATTAATACCCACAATTAATTTCCCCCTTGGACCCCTCTTAGACACTCTCTTCCCTTGTGGAAAACTCATCCCCCATCTCTATCCATATCCACTAGCAATCGATATCACATTTTATTTATTTTAAAAACAAAAAATACATTTGCATATTACATCGCTTGGCCATAGCCACATTCATATTTACATTATGCATAAATTAAATGGGGGATTATAGTGGGGATGTTACATTCTCCCTTTCCTACAATTTTTCACCGTCCTCGGTGCACAACACCATGTCAAATACATATACAAATTTACATCACATTACAATATTCAGAAAAGAAAACAAAATTCTGCAATTTTTAACCTCCAACAACAGTTCCAACCAAAATATTATATTTATATCAACCTAATAACCCAAGGAATGTGCCCCCTTCATTGTTCCCCATTCATCAATATGCACCATTATTTTATTAGCGTTTTTAGCACAAGTAAGTAGAATTCTAAGATGTGTTTCTAGAACTCTAGCTACCCAAAAAATCTTGCATTTTCAATTTCAGTCTCCTTCAAAATTATGTCATTTTGGTCATTTTTTCTTATGTCATTTTGGTCATTTTTCTTATGTCATTTTAGTCATTTTTTTAATCCCAAAAAACACTCTTTAAAAACCTTGAAAGGTGTAATTTTTAATTTCATCCTTGCAAAGTGGAGTTCAAGATCAACCCCAAAAATCCCCCCTACACAACCATAACTCTCATTTTACACCATATAAAGCATGAAAAATATATACTAATCCATTTCATATCAACTAGAAGGATTGATTTGAAAAACAATATCTAAGGTTTACACAACATTGAGCATATTATTAGCTAACTAGTGTTGTCATTTTAGACGGGTAGTAAAGAACTGTCCTTATTTGGAATGGAAAGGTATTGATATTAGGTGATATTCTTACTTAAATGTTAACTTAGTAAGGTCAACCCTACAAATGAAGGGTTGGCCTATATTGAAAGGTTAACCCTTTAAACAAATCATATTGAAAATATAACCTTAGTAAGTCAAACTTCACTTAGCATTCTTACTTGAGTCAACATTGTAAAGGGTTGGTTTCCCTAAAATTTTAATTCTCGAATATGCATATGCAAGGGGAAAGTCTACTCCACATGTATTAAGGAAAGGGGTAAGAGGAAACGGGTCTTGATTAATATTTCATGAATTTATTGTGTATTTCTATCCCTAGTTGTTAGACAACATGACTTGATTTCCCAATAAGTATTAGGTAAGGGCTTCGGTCATTCAAATAGGTGGCAAGAATATATCTTGCATGTAGAGTAATGATGATAGAGAAATAGAGTAACCT
>ML801257.1:139017-164583 GCA_009831015.1 Picea engelmannii | reverse complement strand
AGGAAATCTAGGCCGATCCGTACACAGGTGTTGTCTGATGCACTACCACTCAAAGGGGTACCAACAGGGGTTACAAGGGTGGCCAACAGATGTGCGCTTAAGAACCACTTGTATTTCCTGCGTGTATGAATCCCTCAACCACGAGTTTATGCACGTAACGACAGATCTCTTTGGCTTAAAGACGTCGGACTACATCTCTACCCTAGAAAGAAAAAAAATACCCACAATTTCTGCCAAGGAAAGTGCTCTGATACCACTTGCAAGATACCAGATATATAAAATATGCAGAACATAAATGAAATGCTAGAAATGACAGAATGACAATAAAATATCCAACATAATCTTCACAATACATAGAAATGATATACGAAATAGCAACAGAAATAGCACTTTGATTCAGATAGAAATGTTCACAGACCTCTTGGAGGGGGCAACCTCCAGTCGAGTAGCGCTCTATTACAATAATCTCCAAGCTAGGGTTCTCATACCCTCACCTCTTATTTATACTAAATATGTCTATTAAGAGAAGCATCTAGAGGAAGATACTTCTAGAAGAGGAAGCTTCTATTAGGTCTTCTTACATCCACCTTATTCTATTTTATTGAAAGGCATTATTAATATTGACCTTTATTACATCCGAATACATTGATCTACCTATGTGCGGGTTAGGACCTTAACAAAATAACCAAGAAAGTATCCATACACAAGAGAAAATGAGAGAAATATCTAAAGATAGCGAAAATTTTATTCCAAGTACCTCTCCAAGATGGGAGACTTATGTTTTGAAATGAGATAGTATGATCTCTATTTATACAAAATGTCTCCAAAATAGTTTGTCCACATAATTTTAGGGTAAATCACAAGACTAGGGGTCAACAGCCCTAATATTTCCCCTTTTACAAAATAATATTAAACAATTCACTTAAAATTTACTTTACAAAAAAAAAACCCTAACTTAAGGTGATGTCACCCCTTTAGGGGACATTTTTACACTAGGAGCAAGTCGTTGGTGTTGGAGGAGTGTAGTTAGGATTTACAAATCCATATGTCAATTATACAAGTCATTTATTACATGGTCAAATCCCCATTCTCCTCAAAACGTCCTTGTGTCAATAAATGGTAATCTCACCACCAAACCCTAGCCCTCCCAGATGATGTCATGCCTCCAAAGGTGACGTTTTGCCTATCCTAGGAAAAATGTTTGGCATGTGAGGGCTAGGTTATGTCATCCAAAATATATTCTAGGCCTCCAAAGGTATATCTCTCTCATCTGGCATGTGGTCCCTTAACATCTACTTGTGGGATTCAAGCCCCATGGAAGCCCAAACTAGGCTTGTCCTCCAAAATTGTCCACCAAATAGGTCCTGCAAAGACAAATAAGCACGCCCTCCAAGGATCTCAAGTAAAAATATCATGATAAGTAAATAAAGTCAATAAATGAGCCATCTAAGCATGTGTATCAAATATTACCCTGTCAAATAATTAAGTTCTCAAAGACATGATGCGACTTGCCAAGATTGGATATGGGAGGGTTGACAAGGTGTCCTATGGGGTAGATCTTGCCCTAGGTCAAGGAGTGTTTCCAAGAGATCCCTCTCTAAGCCATGTAAAGTGGATGAATTGGTTAAGGATCAATAATCAATGGGCATGGGTTTCATGGCATACAAGAGGTTGTAGTGACTCATTCATGGGTTCCTCTGTAGAGGGTGTGTGGCACCTTCGTTTGCAATGCAATTTTTCCAAGCCCATTGTTTTTCCATTCTTTGTTTCTTTCATAATTTAAGGACAAGTTGAAGGCCATTGTCTCGGCATTGTGTCTAGATAATGACAATTTCACTCAAAAATACCTATATAGACGACGACATATTCACTCAGAAAATCACTGCTTCTTGAAGGCTGAGAAAGGATAAGAGATCCTAAGAAAACCCTACGATTTCCCAAATAAGAAGAAACAGAGTAAGGAACAACCTTAGAGAGAAAATCCTTCGTCGAACTTAGGAAGCATCTCTTCTTTGTGTACAAATCCCTGCCCAAAGTCTCAACATGAAAGTACTTTATTTTGGTAGTGTGGACCTCAGACTACTTTAGGCTAGCCATGACCTGGTTTCTATCAATATCTTAACACAATGGTTGAAAGTCCTCATAGAAAAAATTTGCATCCTCAAAATGGTATGTATCAAGGGATGACTGAATATCACTCTGAGTATGTTGTGACGAGTCATCTTCAAAGGGGCAGAACAAATCTGTAACCATATCAACACCAGGCTACCAAATATATGAATCATACATGGATGATGACTAGTCCTCTGAAGATGACATTCCAACCCCCTCTGCCTGAGAGCTACCCTCAACATTATATATGGGATCTCTATCAATAATGAAGAAAACCACATCCCATCCACGTTTCCCAACCTATATGAAATCATCAATGTGGTCGTCAACTATATCTAAGGGTTGTTCCATGAATTCATCAGCGTCATAGGAGATGGTTACTTCTTCACAAGACTGGAGAACTTCATTTTCTTCAAAAGGGAAATTGGATAACAATTTCTCGTTCAGGACTTCTTCATCAAGATCCTTTTGGCAGTTTTCTTCATTTCCAAAGTCATGGAACAAAGCATCATCAAAGTCTTCAAAATGATTATAACTCATCATTTTCTCTTCTTGATGTGTAGGAGAAGCAAGTGTCTTGATGTTCTCATCAAGTGGAAGGGAAGATACTTCATCTTCATCATATGTCTCACTTGAATCTTCTTCATCAGGATATTCTCCAAGATTTTCTTCATAAATAGGATCGGATAATTCATCATCTTGATCTTGATCTCTAACAATTGTGTAGACTTCCTTAGGCATGGAGAGAGGTTCATCGTCATTTATACTTCTCAGTCACATCATCGTATAATGATCTTGTTCCAAAATATTCAACGACCACTTCCTAGGTTGATTTTAGGGTAGGCCGTCCCTCATAATTTTCAAGCATGGAATCATATTCTTCTTCTCCTCTTGATAGAACTTAACCAGAAAGTCCTTGTCAGGAAAAAGTTCTATTAGTTGTTCACAAAATTCATCATTTTCTTTTGTGATTTCCTTGAGGCACTCATAACTTTCCTCATTGCTCTTGTCAACTTCTTGTCTTTCAATTGTTGTTTCAACAAACTCTAGAAGAAATGTTTCACTCAAACATTCAATAGGATCAAGGTCAAAACCTTATCTCGAAAAAGTGTCCTCTAGGTCTAGAATTGTATCTTTAATACTTTGAGCTTTTGGTCCCCAACATTTAAGGAACTCTATGATGAGAATTGTCAAACAAGATATACTTCTCGAGTTGCAAGAATTATTGATCCAATCCCTTTGTTCATTTCCCAAGGATAGCAGGAATAACCACAGGCATACATCTTCATGTAGTACATTCACATAGTAGATGCATCTGGTAAACTCAATAATGTGTTCCATGACTGACAATGGATTACCATCAAACTTCAGGAGGACATTAAACTGGTTTATCGGGTATTTGTTTGGATATCTGTCAATAGATTTGAGATCCAAGGCCTTGTATGCTTCATGAAATCACCAAAGATCCATGTTTCCATTACTTATGGAAATACCTCAAAGGAATTGTCATATGTGTTGGACATAATGACTACATTGAGAAGGGGGGTGAACAATGTAGGGATATTTTTCAAAAACTTCCCTAAACTTCCCCTTCACAAACCTCATTAGTTAGCAATAACCATTTACTCATTACTTATTTTTGTCATTTATAATCAGTTAAATGTGAACATATATCAGCACCATATATCATAAATATATCATCAACAAATCATCACCACAAGGAGAACAAGATGTATGTAAAATTTTCTTTTAATTACGAACTACAATCCTTGGGTTATCAATAACAATTGAATAGAGTACAACTCTACAAGAGCACTAGCTCTATAATAGAAGACTCAGCTTACACCCTCAGCACCAACTCAGATGAGGCAACAATCCTCTACAGATATCAATATGCCAAGGAATAGGTACACGATCTGTCGGTAGTGCAGCATGCGTATGTACGTGCCCTACCCGTAGTACAGCTCATGTATGTACGCGACCAGTCTGTACTACATCCTGCGTATCACATCTGAGTATTTAGGGTTTTCTCTTCAGGATGAACTCAAATCCTCTACAACCTTCAATCAAATTATCTTATGTCTTTCACAGTCCAATCTGACCCATAACCAATCACATCACATCCAAGCTCTCCAACAACTTACTCATGCTCCTCAACCATACAATATGAATGATTCTCAATCATGTATAAGCAACCATTTTATTATGGAAATCATATCAGCATTGAACCATAAGAGTGTTGCTCACTCCATCAACCAACACAAACCACATCACAACAACCATACAAAGAATGCCTTAAGAATTCACTACACAACAAGCAAGAGTATCCATCAATACAACAATGTAACCATACTAGAGTTTCTATGGTAGATCTAAGCCCATAGAATGCAGATCTGAAACCTTCTTCAGTCTTCAAGAGCATGTCATCAGCTCACACACAAGTCTTCATGACTTCATCTAATGTACGCACCCTGTCCTCATTCATCATGCATATGTACATGCCCTGGCTCACTACATCCTATGTATACCTCAAAAACTAGGGTTTCTGAACTTCTGAGACTTTTGTCATCGTGATCTCAAACTTGCTTAAACTTTGATGCATCCATGAGATCCTCCAAATCTCTTCTCTCTCATAATATATCTTCAACACATGCTCAAGAGATGCATCTTCACAAGAGACCCTTGCCTCTTATTTATACACTCCAAGTATCTTCCTTAGAATCATCTTCTAGGTCACTTATCCCACTTCTAGGTCACTTAACCCATTTCTAGGTCACTTAACCTATTTTCCTCATTTTTAGGGTTAACCACTTTCCATAATTAGAAATTTCTCCAATTAAATATTCCTCCTTGACTTTGTCACCTCACTTTATAATCTAAATAATAATTTCTTCTTTGCAAGCTCTTTGACTTCTTTGACCTTTTGGGGCATCAAGCCAACATATGAGGGTATTCCAACTTCGTAAGGCCATAACTCTCAAACAATGAAAATTTATGTGACATTCCACATACCACCAGAGATAGCATGCCAAGCACTATCCATCTAGGATAGTTTCACTAACAAATTCACTATTCATCATCTCATTATTCCACCTATAATCATGGGTTATCTTAACCATACTTAAAGGATAATTCAACCACAAAGTGTATTCCCATGAGGTATTTCACCATAAGGGGACTACTTTGGAGTTCATCCATTTGTACTCCTTATCAAACATGATAAGACAATAATGAATCATCTTTACATAAATTCAACAAATGCATAATATACCAATGAAACCACATCGATCCATCTTCATCTATGCATCATGTATCAATGACAACTCACTGATCCATATTCATCTATGCATCATATCATTGACATCATATGACTATGATTCCACTTGAAATCTATCCATTCTCATCAAGGACAATACATATTATATTTGACATCAATCATCAATCAATCAATACTTTGGCATCAATCAATCACTTGACATCAATCCTTTGACATCAATTAATTAAACCTTTGGCGTCAATGACAACATGATCCAACAATCTCCCCCTTTGGCATTGATGGCAATACCAACATTGATGTCAACACCAATCATTGATGTCAACATGTAGACAAGGCATGATCTACATCAATATTCATCAATTACATCAATGTGACTATCTCTCCCCCTTTGACATCAATGGAAAAGGGTCATTCTCCCCTTGGGGCTACTCCCCCTGCTTGAACCCTCCTTGGGGATGATCCCCCTATCTAAATGCCTTTGATTTTCCTTTGAATAATATATCCCCTTTTTGAAAAAGGGATATCACTCTGATGTAATCTTGAATGTATATCACTCATGCTCCCATGTGATCATTGCTCCCCCTGGAATTATGCCTCTGTGCTCTTTCTCCAAATATAGGGATCTTTCCTCCTAGAATCATGAGAAGAATAATGACTCCCCCTATAGTTATGTCTCCCCCTATATTCTTTTCAATATGAACATTATGCTACCACTGCAATATGCTTCAGTTGCAAATGCCACTGCTCAACTGGATCATAGAACAATCATTCTTTCTATGATGGTCCTTGGACCTATCCATGCATCAAAACTCGTGCCATACCATGAAAACAAAGATATGTCAACAAGAGAATCATGAATAAAACATCAACCAAGTACATCATGTACCAAATTGTGTGCCCACCATGCACAACACCCATGTACATCAACCATGTACATCAACACCATAAAATGTTCCATCATCAATGGAATGTATCAACAATATGTTAAAAACATGTGCCAATGGTGTACCAATCATATGCCTCTACCAACATGCCAACCATGTGAATCTACCAATAATATGCCAACCATGTGTCATATCACTTCATGATATGTTTCCACCATGAACCAAGTATCATAATCATGTATCTCATGTATCAAAGTATATGATAATCAATTAATGCCAATGATGTACTTTTATCCAAGTACTCATCCTCCAAACATATACCATCTGTGAGTGTACCAAACATGTACATCAACATGTGTCACTACTTGTACCAAGCAAGTATGTCAACCATGCTTCAATACCACAACAAAATGAATCCTCGTGCATGTATGCCAATTCCACCACAAAACATGTGCCAATCAACTACTAGTAGGTGCCTCTACCAATGTACTAGAAGTGTACCAATCATGCATCAACTATATATCAACTCATCAATGATGTACAACATGATCACCTAATTAAATCACCAACTACATGTCCCAATATGTAGTCCAACCATATGCCAAATGCATGCACCTAAATATCCAACAAAAATGTTTCCAATAATACATCATAAGCCATATCAATGAAACTCAAATATGTATCATCTATACACACCAACAGATCAGACTCAACCTCCAATCACTACAACAAATATATTAGGCATCCAACATGTACTAGAAGTGTTCTTCAATAGATCAATGACATCTCTAGCTAGAATCATCATGATATATCTCATAAAAAAAGTGCCATAACTTCACTGTCGTAACCAGCATTGTTCTTCAACGAAAAAATGCCTCAATCCATACTCATGGGTTAGTTCCATGCATCCAAGATAGCCTTTCATTTTATATCATCACTTCACATAATCCAATATGTAATCATAAAAACCTGCAACAAACAATGTCAGAACCTACAACAAACTATGTCAGACCCTGCAACACAGAGTTATACCATCACATCAAGTTGAAACCCATGTGCATAGCCCTTTTCCCTAGGCTTTACCACATATATGCATCCTGCTGCACAGACAACTCGTGTATGTACGTAACCTATTTAAGGTCAGCCTATGTATGTACATGATTGTTACCACTGTCAACCGCGTATTCTTCAGTGGATGATACACTTGAGCTTCCCTCAAGGCTTCCATTCTGCAATGGTTGTTTAGTCTTCTTCACCCACTTTTGAAGGTATCCCTGCTTCTCAGAACTTGAGCTCTGAGCTTCCATATTTTCAAAGATGTCTCCCTTACTTACTTCATTCCTTCTTCTAGTCATGCTATATGAAGTCCTCATCATGGAATTTCTTCTTGTGTTCCATCAATCCTGGGATTTTTGGCCAAATCCACTACAGTTGTAGCATCTCATGTGTGACAGTGAACATCAATGTGTCCTACTTGATCACATCTCCAACACCTTATGGTGTTATGAAATCTTCCATTATTTCTCCTTGCATAAGATCTACATTCCAAATCTTTGTGACCATATTCATTACATGAACAACATTGACCATGAAAAACACTTTCATACCTTTTCTTTGGTGTCCATCTTCTTTGAGGTGTAAAGATGGCTTCTTGATTTCTTCCTTTCTTTGTTGTTTTGAATTTTTCGTTGCCTTGTGTAGATGGTTGATTTTCAACATTGTCTTCATCCTTTGAGACTGAGGGACTTACCCCATGCTTCTTTGAGGTGCTTGCTTCAGCATGTGTATCTTCTCTTGTATCTAAGACATGATTTATCATTTGGTGATCTTTAACTTTCCAAGATCACATTCAATATTGTTGATCTATTCAAGAATTTGTTTGTATTCTCTACTTTCTTTCTAAGATCAACAACTTTAGCTTCTAACTTATGACATGACTCTTCCTTTTCATTTACTTGATACTTCAATAGTTCATCTACCCTTTTGGCTTCTTCAATTTGGGTCTTGAGATGGACAATAATTTCAATACTTTTTCTAATCTCATCATCTACCTTCTTATCTTCTTTTTCATTCTTTAGTCTTGTGATCTCTTCTTCCTTTTATTCTAATTGAGTCTTATTACTCTCTTCTTGTTCTTTGAGCATTTCCTTTAACTTCAAGATGTGCCTTTGACTCTTCTTAAGAAACCTTTTAGTGTTATATGAAAGATATATATAGTCTATATAATAATGGTCATTGATGTATCCATATAGACCCTCTTCAACTTTCTTTTGAAGTTTTGATAGTTCTTCTTCTATTCTTTCCATAGGATAACAACCATCAAACTCTACACAAATTATTTCTAGATTTTCTTCTTCACTTGTAGAGAAATATTCATTATCATCACATTTTAAATGATTGCAATCAAGGGTCTTTGAGGATTCTTTACCTTTATTTTAAATATCTTCAAGATCTTCCTTTTTTCCAACATCATCACATGATTCTTTGCCTTCATTTGAAATGTCTTCAAGATCTTCCTTTTTGTCAACATCATCACATGATTATTTGTCTTCATTTGAAATGTCTTCAAGATCTTCCTTTTTGTCAACATCATCACATTTAGAAATAACACAATCAAGATTTGTTTGAGATTCTTTACATTTTCTGATCTTGATGGAGTGATCTTCAATATTTTCCTTTTTTCTTTGATATGTCTCCTACAGCTTTAGCCATAGATCCTTGGCGGAAGTGAATTTTCCTGTGCTCTCTTTGATAAGGCTTGAGAGTCCACTAAGAATGGTCTTGAGAGCCAAAGCATCATTCTTCTTTCCTTCCCTTTGAGCTGCAAATTTTGACTTGTTCTTCAAGGAAACTAATCCACCAATGGCTTCCTTCCAAATACCTGCTCCCATTTCCTTCAAATGCACTCTCATTTCTATTCTCCAAGTAGAATAGTTTTCCTCATCAAGGATTGGAATTTCATCATCCATTTGTGTCCCCACAGATCTCCTCCATGCTTGTTAAGGATTATAGTGAAGGCCCACTCTGATACCAATTGTTGGACACAACGACTACACTTAGACGGGGGCGTGAACAATGTAGGGCTCTTTTTCAAAAACTTTCGTAAACTTCCCCTTAACAAAACTCATTAGTTAGCAATCACCATTTACTCATTACTTATTGTTTTCATTTATAATCAGTTAAATTTGAACATATATCAGCAACATATATCAACAATATATCATCAACAAATCATCACCACAAGGAACACAAGATATATGTACAATTTTCTTTTTATTACAAACTACAATCCTTGGGTTATCAGCAACAACTGAATAGAGTACAACTCTACAAGAGCACCATCTCTATAATGGAAGACTCGGCTTACACCTTCAGCACCAATTGAGATGAGGCAACAATCCTCAACAGATATCAATCTGTCAACAAGTACATGACCTGTCGGTAGTGCAACATGCCTATGTATGTGCCCTACTTGTAATAGATCTCACGTATGTACGCAACCGGTCTGTACTATAGTCTGCGTATCACATATGAGTACTTAGGGTTTTCTCTTCAAGATGAACTCATATCCTTTGCAACCTTAAATCACATTTTCATTTGTCTTTCACTATCCAATCTAACCCATAACCAATCACATCACATCAAAGCTCTCCAACAACTTACTCATGCTCCTCAACCATACAATATGAATGATTCTCAATAATGTATAAGCAATCAACATATTATGGAAATCATATCAGTACTGAATCATAAGAGTTTTGTTCACTCCATCAACTAACACAAACCACATCACAATAGGCATACCAAGAATGTCTTAAGCATTCACTACACAACAAGCAAGAGTATCCATCAAGACAATAATGTAACCATACCAGAGTTTCTATGATAGATCGGATCCCATAGAATGTAGATCTGAAACCTGCTTCAATATTCAAGAGCATGTCATCAACTCACACACAAGTCTTCATGACTTCATCCATTGTACGCTCCATGTCCTCATTCAACCCGAGTATGTACGCGCCCTGGCTCACTGCAGCCCGCATATACCTCATAAACTAGGGTTTCTGAACTTTCGAGACTTTTTTCGACATGATCTCAGATTTACCGAAACTTTGATGCATCCATGAGATCCTCCAGATCTCCTCTCTCTCAGAATAGATCTTCAATAAAATGCTCAAGATATGCATCTTCATAAGAGAGCCTTGCCTCTTATTTATACACTCCAAGTAGCTTCCTTAGAAGCATAGTTTAGGTCACTTATCCCACTTCTAGGTCACTTAACCCATTTCTAGGTCACTTAACCTATTTTCCTCATTTTTAGGGTTTAACAATTTCCATAATTAGAAAGTTATCTAATTAAATATTCCTCCTTGACTTTGTCATCTCACTTTATAATCTAAATAATAATTTCTTCTTCGTAAGCTCTTTGACTTATTTGACCTTTTGGGGCATCAAGTCAACATATGAGGGTCTTCCAACTTCGTAATGCCATAAATCTCAAACCATGAGGAGCTATGTGACATTCCACATACCACCAGAAATGGCATGACAAGCACTATCCATCTAGGATAGTTTCACTAACAAATTCACTATTCATCATCTCATTATTCCACCTATAAACATGGGTTATCTTAACCATACTTCAAGGATAACTCAACCGCAAAGTGTATTCCCGTGAGGGATTTCACCATAAGGGGACTACTTTGGAGTTCATCCATTTGTACTACTTATCAAACATGATAAGACAATAATGAATCATCTTTACATAAATTCAACAAATGCATCATATACCAATGAAACCACATCGATCCATCTTCATTTATGCATCATGTATCAATGACAACTTGTTGGCACAGGGGCAGACCTAGGGTTCAAAACTTGAGAGCACACCAACAAGCCCTAACTACTGGCCCTTTCGGAAACACCTGCGAGGCAAATGAAATCTCACCTAAAGTAGCAATAGGGGGTTGCAGGACACAAGTGTCTACAACCAGAAGGAATGCAAAGGGGATCTAGAACAATAACACACAACAATCTAGTTATTATTTATCTTCCTTAAACCTACTGCGCAAGTTATATCTTAGATCTAACACAATATAACAATAGAAACATATCAAATGGAAAAGAACACAACATCAATCACACATAACACAAGATATATGTGGTTCATCCTCTCTCTAGGGCTACTTCCACATAACTGTGCTTTATGATATATTAGATGAAAGCATACAGTTCTATCTGCACTCTTAGCTAGTAGATCTCTCTATTTTTCTCTTCTTCTCTATCTCCCTTCCCTACGCACCCAGCTGCAGGGTCGATATTTGCACCCAGCTGAAGATCTTACAACCCTGACTACTCACCCAACACAATACTTCTCTCTTAACAACAATCACTCATCATAATCTAACCATCTCTATATAACCCATCCCAGGTCCTCTTGACCTTTATTTATACATTACAATAGATCATCGAAAACCTTAGGCCGAGACATAGGTGTCAAAACCCTAGATACAAAAACCCTAGGTGTCTAAAACCCTATGTCAATTTGACCCAGATTTTCAGGGCTTCTCCAACCTACCTTCCCTTCCTTCTCGCGCGATGCTCCAAACATCCAATGGTGGCTCTTTCCACTTTCTTAGTTGTCCACGATCCTTCTTCCTTTCTGATTTGTCTTCCTCAATCTTCTTGTCCAACGACTTACTTTCTCTTACTTCACTCCATCTTTTATACTCTTCTTCTTACTTTGACCCAGTATCAGTCACTATGTCTTCCGCGCAGTTCAAATTTCATCCTCCCTTAATCTTTTCTTACCTCCATAACCAAGGGCCAATAGGCTCCCATCACTCACATGTGACTCATCCCGAGGCACTTCAGATCTGATCTTTTTGTTTCACTTCAACTTCAGACTGCGCAGGGCAACTTGTGCTTTCTTCTCTCTCGTCCCCCACTGTGTGAAGACTTTCTTTCCTATGTCTGGTACCCAGTTTCAACTTCACCTGGTACCTAGACCCTTTTCCTTATGCTTTTATTGAGAGCTATGAGGCAGTTGGTTGTCATAATACAATTTTAATCGGCTTTCGTTCACCAAACCTTCCTTCCATTCTCCATTCAAAGTCTTAAATTGCGTAGATCCTCCTTCTGTGACATAGGAAACCTCATATGGCCCAAGACAATGCGTCTTGAACTTCCCTGGATGCTTCATGAACTTACTATCATATGCCAATACCATATCTCCTTGCTTGAAGGCTTTCTTCTTGATGTGCCTGTCATGGTAGGCCTTTTCTCTTTCCTTCTAAACTTGCTGATGGAATGCTGCAATAAATCTATCTTCTTCTAGTTCAACCAACTGTGTGATCCTCTCTTGAACAATGTCAGTGTCATCCATATCTATAAATGTTGCAATCCTGAAGCTAGGGACTACGTATTCCATGGGCACAACTACTTCTAGACCGTAAACCAACTTAAAGGGGGTCTACATTTTTAGCTTCTTACAAGTGGTTCTATAGGCCCATAATACTATTGGTGCTCTCAAATCCCAGTCATCCATGTTCACATTGCATATCTTCGTCAATGTTGTCTCCAAGATCTTATTGAATGCTTCAACAGTCCCATTCGCTTGTGGATGGTAGGGTGTGCTCTTCTGATGGTGAACTTCAAATTCCTGAGTCAAGGATTCAATAGTCTCGTTAGTAAAATGTGTGCCTTGATCGCTCATAAGGATATTTGGGCATCCAAACTTGTTTATGATGTCATCAAATATAAAGCACGTAGCTCTAGTTGCACTACAATATTTAACTTCTCTTGCTTCGGCCCATCTAGTTAAGTACTATGTTGCAGTGATTATGTATATGTCTCTTGTGCGCTTCCCTGGTGGGTTTATAGGTCCCACGAAATCAATGGCCCATTTCTCAAATGCTTGTAGTGTCAGCTGCGGTGCTAAATTCATTTCTTCTCTTCTGGACAGTTTCCCAACTCTTTGGCATACATCAAAGGCTCTGTAATAGTCTTTAGCATCTATGTGTAGGGTAGTCCACCAGAGGCCAGCTCTAAGAACCTTTTGTGTTGTTTCTTTTCCTACGTAGTGTCTTGCTGCGATGCCTTCATGAGCTTCTGTGAGGATTAATGGTCGCACTACCTCCATAACACACCTCCTCAATATCTCATCAGGTCCCATCTTATATAGTTGTTCATCTATAAGTGAAAAGTCTACAGTGCACACTACCAATTGTTTCTTCTGGGTGATTGTATATTCACTAGGTGCCATTCCTGTTGACAGGAACTGGACAATCTCCATTAAGTGATTATCAACCTTCCTAATGGATAGCAACTGTGCATCTGGCAGTGTGTCCTCCAAACTAGTAGGTTCCTCTCCATTCTCTAATCTGGACAAATGGTCAGGTCCCTTGTTCATTCTCCCCGGTTTTACTACAATATCAAAGTCATATTCCTGAAATAGCATAAGACATATGCATATTCTTCCCCCCAACACTGGCTTGTTGACTAGGTATTTTAGCGCAGAGTGATCAGTGAACATCTTAAAATGTCCCCCCAGCAAATAGAGACAAAACTTCTGTAGTGCATACACCATGGCTAATCCTTCTCTTTCAGTCGTAGTGTAGTTTTCCTCAGCTGTTGAAATCTTCCTGCTAGCAAAGACTAACGAGTGGTCAATATCTCCTGCTCTTGGTTGTGCTAACATATCTCCTAATGCAATAGAATATGCATCGACATGCACGTTAAATTCCTTGCTCCAATCTGGGAAAACTAGAATAGGTGCAGTTACCATTTTCTATTTCAGTGTGTCGAAGCTCTGCTGGCATTCTTCTGTCCATTTAAACTGGAAATATTTCTTCAAAATTTTCTCCATGGGTGTTGTGATCTGTGAATAGCCTTTAATGAACTTCTTTTAGTATCCAATATGTCCCAACGCAGTGCATAGCTGTCTGAATGAAGTAGGAGGGGGTAGATCAACTAGAATGGAAATCTTGGATGGATCTACTAGCAATCCCTGCTTACAGACAATATGGCCTAGCAACACTCCAAAAGGTCAAAAGAATATGCACTTCTCAAGGTTTAGGGAAATCTGACATTGCCTGCACTTATCCAACATTAGTCTTAAACATTCAATATGATTTTGCAAGAAACTAAAAATAGTCCAATCATCAAAATAGGATTCCATAAATTTATGTAAAAACTCCTTGAATGCTTTGACCACCACCCTAGAAAAGATGGTTGGTGAATTATTCAATCCAAACGGAATCACTGTATACTAGTAGGATCCCCATTCTGTTGCAAATGTGGTCTTATGGCGGTCTTCCTTGGCAATCTAGATCTGATGGTATCCTGAAAATCCATCTGTGAAGGAGTAAACCTCCTGTCTGCCCACATTGTCTAACACTTTTTCAGTGAATGGTGTAGGGAATGGGTCATGAAAACAGGCATCATTCATCTTCCTGAAATCTACACATATCCTGATCTCTCCTGTCTTCTTATCTTGGACCACCATAGGGCTAATACACTCTGACTCTTCAACAGGTTCTATGATTCCTGCTTCTAACATTCTGTCGAGTTCAATCTTTACTTTCTCCTTATATTTAGGGTTCAATCTATAAGGTCTCTGTTTGACTAGCCTTGCATCTAGCTTCCAATGAATCTTCATCTCTCCCATGGGTCCTTTAATTCCCTTCATATCAGTGAACTTGGTTGGAAACAAGTCCTGATATTCATGTAGTAACTCTACGATTTTATCAATAGTAGCAGCATCCAAATAATCTCCAATATTTGCAAGATTCGGTATTTGTTCTGTCCCAATATTGACTTTCTTGATTTTAAGTGGTTGTACAATGAAAGGTAGCTCAAATCCTGGTCCCTCTATGTCTCTCTGTCCTTATGTTTCGGCGATGTTGACCTTCCTAGGATCACCGTCTTCGTCATCATTGATATTGTAATAGTCTTGCAGTTTCTGAAGAGGCGCATTCCATTCATCCTCCTCTTGCTCCAAAGGGAGGCTAGGTGCTTCCTCAAATCATTTATGTCTCACAATCTGTAACTCTTGATCCACTGTAGGATATTGGATTTCAAATAAAAAGGTAGTTACAAAGTTTTGAGTCATACCGTCCCAATATGCAGTGATGAGGCATAGTTCTACTTGAAGGTACCAATTGATAGGGGTTGTTGTCCAATGTGTTGATGATTGTTTGCACAAACTTCTCTTGAGCAATGTTGTTACAGGCTTCCTTGCAACTTCGCACATGGTCCTTCGGACAAATTTGACCTATGTATCTAACTTCGCAGCCTTCTACTTGTTCTGAAAACCGTGTTGTCATCAAAGTGTGACATTGCACCCATTCTGTGATGTTCTTCTTATGTGTTCCCCACCATCTTGCTGGAGCTATTTTCAAGGCCTCATCCAGTGCCAACAACCTCTGTTGTATTGGTACAATTTCTTCAAATTCCAACAAGAAACCTTCTAAATGATTTAGACCATCAAAGGTGGGAAAGTTACTTACTATTGTGCCAATCCAATGAACTTCTCTAGTTAATCTAGCACATCTCCTTGTAGATACTTCATACATTTTGTTCTTCTAGTTCTCCAATGCTTCTTCTAAATTTGATGAACATGCGTTGTCACTTCGCCAGCTTAAATTCCCATCTGTTGTAGGATTAATGTAATCATGTTGTCTGGTTGTTAATTTGTATATGTTTTCTAACTCATATGCACGGTCTTCTTCTCTAATAGGCTTTGTGTATATGGGACCTTCATTAGAATCCAAAGGTGTGACGACCCTAAGTCCATCACCTTCAAACATCATTTTTCTTTTCCTTAAATCAACCATAGTGGCATTGTTGAAAGCCCAATCAATTCCTAACAGTGTGGGGTAGGGACAACTATCATCAACTATCTCAATTACCTCAAAGGCCACAAATGTTCTGACCCCATCGATGTCCACAGGGACATGTTCCAGTCTTCCGAAGGGGTTCACAGCTTGTTGATTGGCCATCCTAAGCCTGATGGGGGAATAGATCAACTTAGGTTTTCCCATCAGTGCCCAGGTCTGCTTCGTCATGACATTGACCTATGATCCTAAGTCAAGGACCACATAGTCTATATCATACTCTCCAATTTGAGAATTAAGGTGTAGTTATTTATTTGTCCTTCTCTTTTTAGATATTTGGTGTACTTCTCTACTCAACAAGGTATCTACCTTCCCTAGCTCATATTGTCTAATCAAGTTTTGTAGCTCTTGTAAAACACTCTCATCCTTTATCAAATTAATGCAAGTGCATAAAAATTCCATGAGTTTACTTACCTATTTTCCTTATCTTCTCGAAGTGTACTGATTAAAGGCCAGGGACATTCCACATTCTCTTAATTTTGGTCAAGACTTTGATGAAGAAGCCTAATCTCTCCTGAATTATTTTCTTGCTTCCTCAAATGTTTGTTTCTCTTTCTTTGGATCAAGCTCTTGTGTCTTCTCTGCATCTTTTCTAACTCCTAATTGTTCTGTAGTCTTCCCTTGGGTCGCTTTGTCTTCACCGGTAGAAGCGCCTCCTCTAGTGATAATAATGACTCTTGGATCCACTCCATGAGATTCTACTGTGATTAGGTGTACTTGTTGGTTTCCTCCTCATCTTTCCTGAAGTTTGGCTAACAACGCAAGACAATATTCTATGACATGGTCAAATGAGTTGCAGTAGCTGCAAGTGGTACAAGGGTTATGGAAGTCCCTTGCCAAATGTCCTGGATGTGCATAGTTATAACAAATGATTTGGCCTCTACCTCGACCCATACCTCCTACTTGTCCTCTTTCTATTAATCCACCATGAGGGTTGAAGTTTCCTCTTCCTAGGGAATTATATTGTGTAGTGTTCCCTTCTTGTTGTACTTCGCCTTGAATCTTGTATATGTCTCTTGACCTTTCATGCATGAGGTCATAGGCCCTACAATCCCTATCATCATTCCCTACCAACTTAAAGAATGTGCAATACATATTTTTGGGTGTCTAAACATATTTTTGCATGTAATAGCACTCGTCAAGGCGATGTCTATTTCTACATACCTCGCACCAAGGTAGGGTAACTTTCAAAGGGATCAGGGCTCCAGATGTCAAATACTCATGAAATAGGGGATAGTGCTCCTTGTCATGGCCTTCTGATTTGCATCTAATACACCAGATATCTTATCTTTTATATTTTCCCTTATCTTTCTTCATATCTTCGACCTGCGGAGATAAACTAGTTAGCTGACTCAAGATTTGATTCATACCTAAGCTGGATTCTCCCATAGGAGATGATTCTAACTTCATGGCAATTTCCAGTGCCTCAGCCTGTGAAACGATCTTATGTTGCATCAGAGGAACTCTGATGTGTGGTAAGAGGGCAGCAATGAATCATTCCTTGTTCTTCTCAACTGGGATATGAAAATTCAGTTGGCTCGTTAAGGTTTTAAACCTCTGATCAAACTCCCAAACAGGTTCAGCTACTTTTTGCTTGATTTCTTTCAACTCTATAATGCATTGTGACTCCGACTTGGGTTTCTTGAATTCTGCAACCAACACATTATTGATCTCATTCAGCGATTTAGGCTGTGTAGTTCCTTGGACAAGCTTCATATACCAACTCAGTGTGCGGTCTCTCAGGGTAGTATTAAAATGATAATTTTTAACAGCTTCGTCAGTGAAATTCTTAATACTCCATACAGATTCACATAAAAACCAGTGTTGGTCAGGATATTTAGATCCATCTCCTTTAAAGGTGGGTAATCTCATCTCATCTGACATAGATATTCCTAGGTTTCCTGACTGAGTGTGTGTTGAACCACTTGTATCAGTGCTCTGAGCACTCTGATAACTTAGGTTACTCTAGTTACTTAATTTTGTTGAAACAACAAGAGGAGTAATAGTACTTACTGTAACAGTCGACGCAGTTCCTAAAGTTTTTGTCTCTTCTCGGCGAGGTTCTTCATTATTTTCTTCTCTTGGCCCAATGGACCCTGAATGTTCTTCACTCAATAGCTCTTCCTCCTCTCCACTATAAAACCCTTCTTCCTGTAGAAGAGGTTTGTGATCTTGCTCAAACAAGTTCTCCAAGGGAACTTCTCTGAAGGTCCTTCCACTGTGTGTATGTCCAACCTTTGTGTCGTTTTCGTTGTCTAAATTCTTGAACATTAGATTTTCAATATGACCCACTACTGGATCATCAAGATGTTATTCTCATGCAATAGAATCTTGATATTCAACTTCAGAAACTGTAAAAAATTTCCTCTAGGTCCCTTAAAGAAATATCTCTCTACTTGGCTATATGACTCTACTCTGTCAATAGAAAACTCGGTGATATACTCTCTGATGGTACTATCAAACTAGTGATCTACTGCTCTCGACACAACATTATCAACTCTCTTGACCTTATTGATCAACGTCGACATCCAAACCACAGGTATCTTAGATGTGATCTCGAACTAGGTATCTGCTAATCTGGCTAACCACTCGTATAGCTCCTTATGAATCCCTCCAAAGAAAATCCTGTGTATATCAGTAAAGATATACCTTCCCAACCAATCCTCTGTACTAAGGTTAGGGTTCTTGTTCTAGGCTTCAGCGAAGTCCTTTTCTTGATCTTCTATTCAGTTCTAAATCTCTTTCTTCGATGTAAACCACCTTAACATTCCCTCAAGAAGATCCTGGTCTAGACAACGGAACCATTTGTTGGCACAGGGGCAGACCCAGAGTTCAACACTCAAGAGCGCACCAACAATCCCTAACTATTGGCCCTTTCGGAAACACCTACGAGGAAAATGCAGTATCACCCGAAGTAGGAATAGGAGGTTGCACGACACAGATGTCTATAACCAGAAGGAATGCAAAGGGGATCTAGAACAATAACACACAACAATCTAGTTATTCTTTATCTTCCTTAAACCTACTGCGCAAGTTATATCTCATATCTAACACAATATCACAATAGCATCATATCAAATGGCAAAGAACATAGCATCAAACACGCCTAACACAAGATATATGTGGTTCACCCTCTCTCTAGGGCTACGTCCACAGAACTATGCTTTATAATATATTAGATGAAAGCATACAGTTCTATTTGCACTCTTAGCTAGCAGATCTCTATCTCTTTCTCTTCTTCTCTATCTCCCTTCCTTACGCACCCAGGTACAGGGTCGATCTTCGCACCCAGCTGAAGATCTTACAACACTGACTACTCACCCAACACAATATTTCTCTCTTAACATTAATCACTCATCATAATTTAACCATCTCTACCTAGCCCATCCCAGGTCCTCTTGACCTTTATTTATACATTATAATAGTTCAACAACAACCTTAGGCCGAGACCTAGATGTCAAAACTCTAGATACAAAAACCTTAGGTGTCTAAAACCCTAGGTCAATTTGACCCGCGTTTTCAGGGCTTCGCCAGCCTGGCTTCCCTTCCTTCTCGCGCGGTGCTCCAAAGCATCCAACGATGGATTTTTTCGCTTGCTGAGTTGTCCACGATCCATCTTCCTTTCTGATATGTCTTCCTCAATCTTCTTGTCCAACGGCTTTCTTTCTCTTACTTCGCTCCATCTTTTCTTCTCTTCTTATTACTTCGACCCAATATCAGTCATTGTGTCTTCTACACAGTTTTCATTTCGTCTTTTCTCCCTTAATCTTTGCTTACCTCCATAACCAAGGGTCAACACAACTCATTGATCCATATTCATCTATGCATCATATCAATGTCATCATATGACTATGATTCCACTTGACATCTATCCATTCTCATCAAGGACAATACATATTATATTTTACATCAATCATCAATCCATAATTCCTTTGGCATCAATCAATCACTTGACATCAATCCTTTGACATCAATTAATTAAACCTTTGGCATCAATGACAACATGATCCAACAATATGAGCTCAAGTCTCATCAAAGAGGGAAAGGGAAAAAGAGGAAAAATTAGGTTCTCAGAAGGTGGAGTCACAATATGAGCTTCAAGAGAAGCTCATCAAGAAAGGTGGAAAGGGTACATCCCTTGGGTGGAATCGCCAGGAAAGATAAGGGATAGAAGCTTCAATATAGCTTTCAAAAGTATCGTTAGGGTTCCGAAGAGGATTCAAAATCCTCCCCAACGACGGCACCAAAATTTTATCGCACAAGTTTTAGGTTGGGAAAATCCCGACCCAACCACCAAAATTGCAACAACTAAGGGACACTCTACCCAATGTCACCTAGATATAGGTCCTGCACTTCGAGGGTGACTAGGTCACTCTAGGGAGGCGATCTCGGTGACCCTGGGGGATTGAGATGGATGGAAGGGAAAGAAGATAATTACCCCCCTAAAGGTTAGTTATGGAAGAGGAAATATGGCTTTGATGACTCGTCTCTGGGTGGTTTAATATTTCCAAGTATTTGGATGTCTGCAAAGGGTGTTTGTACTTGTCTGAGACACAAGAAAAGCCACACTTTCATATGACAATGTAGGTGGACAAGAAAGCTGATCTTGTTGTCCCTAATTGCATAAATAATCAATGATATATACCATCACATAAAATATAATAAGGGCTTCAATATAAGTGCTAAAAGTCGAATTGAATAAGCATGAGACAAGCTAGTAAAAACTAGTTTAGATCAACAATGATATAACAAGACTTTAGCACAAAAAGAAAGGTTGTCATAAAACGATAATGGTAGTGATATTTATCAGTCTTATGGCTGTAACAAACTTGTTATTACAGCAATATATTTAACCACTAAAGCTTGCTCAAAAGATGCATTGTATTTAGTGGATTATGTGGGCATATTTTAGGCAATTGTCAATGGTTAAATTAAGAGTTATTGAAGATTTTGGTTAGGGTTTTATGCAACCCTAATGGTTGTAGGTTAAATTTGAAAAAATCAGAAAGAAATACTTGGAGAAATGAAATTCCCTAGTGGCTCAAGCAACCATTTATAGCATAGATTTGATTCCACTAGGAACAACTTCAAAATCACGAAATTTCACGTTTCCCAAAGAAACAATTTTATATATCCAATGCAACAAGTGATGAATAGTGCCTTTAATGGTTGGGTTAATGGAGTAAAGAAAAGAAATATATAAAGGTACTACCTCCTTCGGGGTGTAAATCCTCTTACTCCCCAAGGAAAGTATCCCTAGCTAGGGTTTAGGCTAAGAGGGTGTATACACTTATAGTTCTCTTAGAAAACCCTTGTTAAACCAATAATATTTAAGCATAAATTTATGGAGGATAAGGTGGGGGTGTATGCCCTTATAATTCCCACCTAGCTCAAGTAAAATAACCTTTTCTTGAAACAAAATGATAATACAATGCAAAAAAGCCTTACTAATTCAAGGAAAATGCTAAGATAAACTACCACAATAGAAAAGAAGAGTCTTCCAAGGCTAGTGCATCACTCCCAACAACAAAATAACCAATAAAGTAGCCATACACAAGAGAAAAATATATAAATAGCTAAAGATAGCGAAAATTTCAGTCCAAGTACCTCTCCAAGATGGGCGAGTTATGTTTTGAAATGAGATCTTATGATCACTATTTATACAAAATGTCTCCAAAATAGTTTGTCCACATAATTTTAGGGTAAACCACAAGACTAGGGGTCAGCAGTGCTAATATGTCCCCTTTTACAAAATAATATTAAACAATTCACTTAAAAATTACTTTTACATAAAAAGAAACCCTAACTTAAGGTGATGTCACCCCTTTAGGGGACGTTTTGACACTAGGAGCAAGTCGTTGGTATTGGAGGAGTGTAGTTAGGCTTCCTAAATCCATATGTCAATCATCCAAGTCATTACTACATGGTCAAAGCCCCATTCTCCTCAAAACATCCTTGTGTCAATGAATGGTAACCTCACCACCAAACCCTATCCCTCCTAGATGATGTCATGCCTCCAAAGGTGATGTTTTGCCTCTCCTAGGAAAAACATTTGGCATGTGAGGGATAGGTTATGTCGTCCACAATATATTATAGGCCTCCAAAGGTATATCTCTCTCATCTAGTATGTGAGCCCTTGGAATCTACCTATGGGATTCAAGCCCCATGGAAGCCCAAGCTAGGCTCGTTCCTCCAAAACTGTCCACCAACTAGGTATTGTAAAGACAAATAAGAACACCCTCCAAGGATCTCAAGTAAAAATATCATGATAATTAAATCAAGTCAATGAATGAGCCATCTAAGCATGTGCATCAAAGATTACCCTGCCAAACAATTAAGTGCTTAAAGACATTATGTGACTTGTCAAGCTTGGATATGTGAGGTTTGACAAGGTGTCCTATTGGGTATATCTTCCCCTAGGTCAAGGATTGTTTCCAAGAGATCCCTCTCTAATCTATGTAAAGTGGATGAAGTGGTTCAGGATCAATACTCAATGGGCATGGGGTTCATGACATACAAGGGGTTGTACTGTTTTATTCATGGGTGTCATTGTAGAGGGTGTGTGGCACCTTCGTTTGCAATGAAATTTTTCCAAGTCCATTGTTTTTCCATTCTTTGTTTCTTTCATAATTTAAGAACAATTTGAAGGCCAATGTCCTAGCATCGTGTCCAAATAATGATAGTGTCACTCACAAATACCTAGCGGAAATGAGAAGGTTGGCTCATGATGAGACCCCCTTTCTCTCATCCATGCAACTGGGATCCATTACCCTCGATTGGTGACCATATGATGGTAATTTCATGCCACTAGATATCCATGATCATGATAGGTTGGCTCATGATGAGACCTCATATCCTCCAACTAACCCTTTAAGCATTCATAATCATTATTCTTGTGGGTCCCCCTTTTCTTATAGAGAAGTGTTTCATTGCTTTATTGGGGGATACCTGGGTGAAGCATATAGAAGGTTTATATATAGGATTTTATCTTTTACCTAGCAATAATCCCTCTAGACCTCCAGCCCCTTCTTCCCATAGAATGAGGGACAACCCCTTCTCGGGTCAATACACCCTAAAATCCCAAGAGATAAGGAAACGAGGGGTAAATAGTGATGGAAAGTGGTAAGTATGGTTGGGAACGATATGATGGCTCTTCAAGGGAGTTCCTAGTAGAAAACCAATTCCTAAGGAAGACCACTTACTAGGGCACAATGTCAACCACCAAGGTGAAATAGGGCAAAATTTATAATTTCCAAGTATATGTCATGGAATCCAAAGTAGTCTAAGATACACCATACTCAAATGTCTCAAATATTGAAATGACACTTACCATAATACCTGACTTGTACCTTATGGAGCAAGGCCCATTGCCTCTCGGAAGCCAGCTGGTGTAGTGGATGTCATCTAAAAATTTATGACCTCTGTGGTGGGGAGAAGGGTCTCCATCCATGCAAATGGATACCATTGGTCATGTAGTCTCTCGAAACTCCATATCTACAACATGAGGGCCTCGAGACATAATCTCCTTAGTTATCCCACAAAATGGGGATAACACTTCTTATCATTGCTAAAACCAATTTTACCTTACTTGAGTTACATAATAGTAAGTTTCTTTCTTGCCCAAGTGCTTTTCAATTTGGATGATCCTCTGCAAGGTCTAGCAAGTTGACAATTCTATGTTGGAAGCTCATGGACCCAATTATACAAATTAAAGTATTGACGTGAAGTTGGAAAGTTGATGGGTGCTAGTTAAAAAGCGTGAAAGCAAAAAAAAACAATGAAACATGAGGCAAAATGAGGATTTGAATAGAAATAATTGAAGCTTTAAAGTCAAAAGATTAGATGCAACTAATTTAATAACTTTAAAGACAACTTGAAGAATCTTGAAAGTGTTGAAAGATAGGTCTGGAATTTTCAAAAAACCATGAATAGTTATTGTGGGCTTGTAAGGGATAGTATCCATAGGGTCCATATGTAGAACCCCCAATAGGCTTGCAAATAAGTTGAATACTTCTAAGTGGGGATTTACAAAACTACAAGGAAAAATTTTGCATACATAAGACCCGCAAAGATTCCAAAACCTACCATGTCATAAAGGAGACTATGCAGTTTATAGAAAGTTAGAAACTAGAAAAATATAACAAAAATTTCCAACATATACATAACTACTAGTTTTTTAAACTTTCCTTAAAAATGTATGACAATTACAAGCAGTTGGAAGCCAAAATGTGTGGACTTCCTAACAACCAAATTAAATAGGATGGTCAAATAATGAAAAAAAAATAGTTGATGTTTTTGTTGTTATAGTGTCATTTGACACCACACATGCTTATGATGACTCATTGGCCTCAGTTACATCCTTTTCCTAGCTTGCAAGACCAAAACCCCCTTTTTCCTCCCAAAAAATACTTTAAAAATCTCATTTTGGTTTGATGTACGTGACTCTCCTTAAATCAACTCATGTACATACATGCCTTGCTAGTTAGTAACCCATGTACATGTTAACTTGGCTCAAAAAAATAATAAATCCTGACTTTTCGGACGGAGTTAACGAGTTCCCTACATTCCCAACCTCCTATAGCATGTTTATAACTACTCCAACTATCAAAAGGGAGTATAAATTAGAGCCTTGGGATGGAGAAAAGAGATATCAAAGAAAGACATCCTTATGTTGGGATTTTCATTATAGCCCTGCAAGCTAGGAAAAGGATGTAATTGAGGCCAATGAGTCATCATAAACATGTGTGGTGTCAAATGATGTTATAACATTCGTTCCCCTTATATTCCATAATATATTTACAGAACATATGTTTTTTGAAACCCATAGTACATATCCTTTGTATATGTGAATGCAAATATGTTTATTAGAATAACAACTTGGGCTATTATTATCTTATGTCTTAGATACATAAATAAGTAAATAATAAAAATTGAAATATGTATCCATATATTTTTAATGTTTCAATAAAAAAGATATTTTAAAAGTCTTATAAGTATTTTATAAAATATGATTACATTTCCCATTAATTAGAAAAATTTAAAACATATAAACATAAAATTACAATTCAAAAAATTAATTTAAATAATAAAATAAAACAAAATGCTTCAACTATATTATATATCGCGAAAGAAAAAACATCACTTTCACCCATAATCTTCATAAATATGTTCATAATGTACATTAATTAAAAGAATTGATGATTATAAAGTTGAACAATAAAATTATTTGTAAGAAAAATTATGTTACTTATTAAATTTAAAAAAGAAAAACCTTATTAAAAAAAAAAAAAAATTATTAAGCGAAAGAAAAAACATCACTTTCACCCATAATCTTCATAAATATGTTCATAATGTATATTAATTAAAAGAATTGATGATTATAAAGTTGAACAATAAA
>ML801257.1:122613-134655 GCA_009831015.1 Picea engelmannii | reverse complement strand
CTCCTTCTAGCAGCGAGTACCATTGCTTTTTCGAAAGCTTCCTTTCTCTTACGCCGCGACTTTGCAGCATACCAGGCCGCCCCCCGTCTCGGTGTGCCCCGGAGCCTTGGCATGGTGGTGCCCGGTGCTGATGCGACCAGGCCTCTCGGCTTCTTAGAACGGAAGAGAGTGACCCTGCTGTGTAGCAAAATTCGCGAGAGATCTTGGTGTCCCGGAGGTTCACTGCGTGCAATGAACCGGAGAAAGGTGGTGGTATCGATATACACCGCCATCACTGCTAACATTAAACGCATTAAACGCCAAACCTGGGAACGGGTACCTTCGCGTTTCGCGAACGCACTCCACATTTGAATGCGCCTGGGTGGATTCATGGCGAATTAACTGTGAACTTGACGTGAGCCGGTGGGCGTTGTGCCTCCCTGTCCCAACTCGGAGCCACGTGGTCTCTTTTTCCGCGCTGTCACCCCATCCGGGGAAGAACATGCAAATATTGAAGAAAGAAACGATGATGAGATTTTCAACAGAAAGAAGTCCAACCAGGTATGCATGCACATATTGTCTATATTAAAAGTATAGAATTCAAATTTAAAATATTGTTTAATATATTTGATTGTAATTACGATTTGATGTTTTTCAAAAAACATAAATAGATTTGTCTCATAATGTTGATGAATACATTGAAACCGAAATTGAAGCAGAAGACGTTGAAACCAAAATTGAAGCAGAAGACGAATCACCTATAGGTATGTACATAACTTTAGATATTACAAGATGAACACTTGTATATAGTTTAGTGAATTTATGTTCGGGTTTTGTTTTTTAATATAAACTTTAAATTGAAATATGTAGGAGAATCTATCAACATTGATGATGAAATATTAGAAAATGTTGAAACTGACAAATTTGGGAAGAAAGAAGCTAAGCATTATATAAGATATCGAACTAAGAATATGTATAATGCTTTTTTCAAAGATGAATCAGTAACAATACAAGCTCAACTTTTAATATGTCTAAAAAATTCAAGAAAGTTAAAAGAATCTACATCATTATTGGGTATTCAAAAGTCGACAAAAGATACAAAGGTGACACATAATGTCTTTGAAAATATAACTAGTGTATTAAAATATTTTGGAAAATCTCAAAAAGGGATGTCAGTGTTGCATGTAGAGTGATACAAACAATAGTTGTTTCATCTAGCAATATAAAAGATCGTTTGACACGACACATGGAAAAAATGATGGGAACATCATGAAAAACATTGTACAAACATAGAAAATTTCGATTGCAAATAGATGAAAATGATGAAATGGCTTGTTGGACAGTGATTTCTAGACAACTCTACAAAGATAGACTTGCAGAAAATGTTAAAGAATTGGCTCATAATTGTTGGTTGGCAGAATATCGTGTTTCACCACATACAAGGGATGTGTTGCAATGAAGAATAGCACGAAAAAAATATGAAGAACATCCAAAACATATATTGCCAATGACACAAATAGAATTGTTCAATAAGTTCAAAGAAGAGCACAAAGAAGTTAAAATTTCCATCACTACATTTATGCAACAAAAACCATGGTTTGTTAGACCCATCATTGTTCGTGACACTTGTTGTTGTCATTATCATGTGGAATTTGAGTTGTATTACGACACTTTTCTTGATTTTGGAAAAAAATTATGGCCAAGTTCACCCCCTCCTTCCACATTCCGTGTTTTTGTATCTGAAATACTATGTGAAAGAGAAGGTGATGAATTATTTTACAAAAACAAATGTATTGGTGGAAAGAAATGTGATCATTGTGGAAATCTAAGTTTGTTTCACTCAAAGTATCATATTGATATGAATGATCAATCATTTTCTAATATAACAGTCAATTGGAAGAGATATGAATATATCAACAACACGACTCCACATTCTTCAAATGTTATTTCCAAAAGGATTGATTTGAGAGTAGATAAAATATGTGTGATAGATTTTTTGAACAAGTTTGAGGAAGAAATTTATAAATACACCAAGAATTCACATAGAGCTCGATGGAAAGATCTACAATTCAAACAATCTTGTGAAGTGTTTCCACCATGGACAATTTTGTTTGTAGTTGATTTTGTAGAGAATTACACATTTGTTGCACAAAAACAAATACAGAGTGAATATTATCATTCTGATCAAGTCACGATATTTTTCCATGTTCTATATAGACATGCTCAACAGAGTCTTGATAACATAGAAATCACCAACAACAATCAACATGTTATTAAAGAATATCACTTTTATATAAGTAATGATTGAGCACATGACACACATTATGTACAACATTGTTTTGATAAATTTTATGATTCATTGAAAGAACACGAAATCGGATTTGATCGACATTGGCTATGGTCAAATGGGTGTGCAGGTCAGTTCAAATCTTCATGATCATTCTATTGGTTATGTCGTCTTCATAAAAAATCAAACATTACACATTGTTGGAATTTTTTTTAGACTGGTTATGGAAAAGGAGAGCACGACGGTGCAGGGGCATGTGTAAAATGAGAACTTTGAAGGTATCAGATGAACCTGCATGCCTATCGATTTGAATCCACTGATCAAGTTGTTGAATGGTGCAAAATGACGCTAAGCCATAAAAATACTCTGTCAATGGATGTGCGTAGGTGTGTCTATATATACATGTTACACATGTACATGGGATATTTTTATTTGAATGTGTTCAAATTTAGATTCAATTTTCAATCATTTTCTTGAGAGATTTCAAGTTAACAAGTTCTTGTCTTGTGCAAGTTTTTTTGGTATGTTGGAATCCAAGATGTAAATAGATCAATCCCATATGACGCCAGTACAATACATGGGACACAAAAAATACATTCAGTTAAAACAAAATGTTATCAAAATGTGTTTGCATTTGATAGAAGAAATGAGTCTTGTTTTTGTTCAGTTTGCATAGAGGACATAGAATCCATATATATTTGCGAAAACGAAAATGCAGAATATGTTAAAGCTTGGAGACATACCGAACTTAATATAAAAGGGAAAATGTCACTTGCAAGCTTAGAGGAGATGGAATCCAATGAAACTATAGTGTCAGTTGATGGTGATAGAGGTTCTAATCTTGTTAGAGAAGGTCATTTTTATGTTTAAATTTTTTCAAATAACTTGTAGATGTACTTGTGTGATAATCTAACACGAACTATTTGTTGTCCAATATATCCAATTATTTGCAGGAGATGTCTTTGTTATGGTTTCACCTATAGACAACACTGAAAACGTGAAATTTTATTTGATGCGATGCATAGAACAAAAGATGAGGCTATTAGAAGATTTTGATGATAACGGTTTTATATATGAAAGAGGATCCATTGTATTGAAAGGATATTTTTTTTTAGAAACCCATCAAACCAATACTCATGTTCACTTTCAATACTACCAGTCAGATGCCACAAGTTGTCAATATAGTCATTTGGTATGTGCAGTGTGCATAAAGTTAATAGAAGTTCAATAAATAAATAAGTTAGAAAATGGAAAATGCCCAAAGTCGATCATGAACGAATAATTGAAGATGGAATACCATTACGATTTCTTTAAACAAGTGACATGTACATTCCAGAATTTTTTATTTTGCATTGGAAGTACATGTATTTATGAATATCTAGGATTATAGAATCATTTTCAATTTAGTTTACTTTCATGGTCCATTCAATTAAGTAAAGTTGTATTTTTGATGAATTATAAAGTTTACTAAACCTTATTTACAATTTCCGGGAAGAACCTATAGTTTGTATCTAGGGAATCTAAATTGACCTACACTTTGGATGATTATACTTTAATCCTACAAATTATCCAAATCGTATACACAAATCCTTTAATGCATGTGACCAATTTACTACACATAGGATAAATGCGTTCATTATTTGCAATTTGATTATTCAATGTTTTTTCATATGAAGAGGATAACTTCATATCAAAACTAGGACCCATTTCCATGTCATTATAAGGGACTATTGATGGCTTAGAAAAACTTTAAATTTTGATAAATTTTAATATCAATATAAATTTTAATGAAGATCGCTTACTTATATTAAATTTGATGACTTGTTTTGACTATTTTCATTGTTGGACTTATATTAAATTTGATGACTTGTTTTGACTATTTTTATTGTTGGATTGTCATTTCATTGTAAAATTTCATAAAAAACAATAAATTTTGATGACTTGTTTTGACTATTTTCAACCATATTTCCAAATCAAACAAAATTTAAATTATAAGTGAAAAACCATAATTTTTATTTCACATTTTATTGAATATTTCATTGTGAAATTTCATAAGAAACTATAAAATTTAATTTTTATTTCACATTTTCTTGAATATTTCATTGTGAAATTTCATAAGAAACTACAAAATTTGATGGCTTGTTTTGAAATCAAGAAAATAGTATATTGAAATTATTTCATCCAATATTTTATATAAATAGACATAGTGCAAGTAAAATTAAGATAAGAAAAAATATTTACATGACTAAGATGGTGAATAGTGAATCAGACCACCACAATCTATCAAGTCAAGTCTTGAACCAAACCAAAACAAAGCTATTCTTACATTAGTATTGGTAATTAACAGATTAACAACAAAGCAATTTTATTTCAACATTGACATAGTAAAGATAGAGACTCACATCATTTTAATTTCATAGAGATCTCTATTGGTGAAATGGAAACGCCACAAGCCTACCATTTATGGAACATAAATTGTGGTGCAATGAAGAAATGGAGAAAACACAAAATTAATGTTTTATAAAGACAGAAGTTAGAATACATTTAAATTAATACATAGTAGGAAAGTATTTAAGGGTTTGATGCTTAATTTAATGCATTGTAAGAAGGAGAATATACAAAACATTAGTTCAAAACTAACAACTTTGCCACTTTTTTTTCATCAACTTAGTGCAGACTCCTTTGAGCATTGGTCACCACAATCTATGAAGCCAAGTCTTGAACCAAACCAAACCAAAACTATTCTTACATTAGTATTGGTGATTAACAGATTAACAACAAAGCACTTTTATTTCAACATTGACATAGTAATGATAGAGATTCTCTTATAGCTAGAATATTTGAGGAGAAAACAAAAAATTAATGTCCTATAACGACAGAAGTTAGAATATGAAAACCATATTTATGTTTTAGCTATCTTAAAGAATAAAATCAATATTACTAAAATAAGAACAAAGTCTTATAAGCTTCATAGTGAAACTCCCATTGAACAAATCCTATAAAATAGTAGTGGTGTGAAAGAAAATATAGCCCGTGTAATGACTTGTTTTGACTATTTTCAACCATATTTCCAAATCAAACAAAATTTAAATTATAAGTGAAAAACTATAATTTTTATTTCACATTTTCTTAAATAAATTGATATTTTGAGAAATTAACATAAATTAACAGTATCATATAAAAAAAATATAAGAGAAATTAAATATGAGACAATAAATTGATATTTTGAATTATATATATATATATAATCAAAGTTTGAATAGTTACACCGCCAAATACATAGGTTCCACATCCATTTTAGGATGGTAACAAAAACTAAGGCATTTAACTCCAAAATTTTGGACTCTAAGCCATCGCTTTAAGATAGATCACATCATACCTGCCAAAAAAACATAATTCAAAAATTAAAAATTTACAATTCAAACATGCAGAATAAAACATAATTCAAAAATTAAAAATTTACAACAAAATTTATGTACAAATTTAAAATAAAATTTACACATGTACCATTTTAGATTTAGATAAATAAAACAAGTTTTGATTAAATAAAAATTGACATACATATTGTTATCACACTAAATTGCCTTGGGTCTTTTAGTTTGTTTTCAATTTTCTTTTCAAGCCTTAGATTTTAATTTTTCTTTTAAAGTCTCATCCCTTTAAAATTTATGTTTGGTAGGACCCCTTAGGAATTAAAATTTTTGAGTCTTATCTCTTATTTGATCCTCAAATTCGTTTTTGATCCTTGAACCATTTTAGCTCATGACTCATTTTGGTCCCCTTCATGACTTGTCCCTAGGTCAATCCCTCCCATGACTAGAGTGATGTGACACTCCTCTCTCCTCACTCATGACCTCATAGGCATACCTCAACGTCCTCGCGTACCTATCCAATTACATTTTGAAGTGGATGTGCTGCCTACTCATCAAGTTGTTCCGTAGCACCTATCATGTTCATTATACCTCCACCTCGAGTCATGATTGCCACGACTGATGTCATGTCCCTTGTTTTCAGTCTCAGAAGTTAGTTAAAGATTCCTTCAAATATCTTGCATTTATGCTTTGGTAACGGTTTCTAATTTGAAAGACTCAATAGTGTTGCGCTGCGCAAATTTGTAAGTTCTGATCAGGCGACCGCATGTCAACCAAATTCGATGCTGAGAAAGATTCCAGGGCCGAGGTTTTCTCAAAGTTCATCCTAAGATTGCATTGAATATCTCAACAGGTGTCCATTGCACAGTTATCCCATGTTACCTCCTCTGTGTATTAATTTTCACAGGAAATTTTTGCTCGGGTTTTCATTTTGCTAAGCTTGCACAGTAGTAAGGGATCCATATTTGCATGGTAACCTTGTTTTTCTCCTCTTTGGACCTGTAAATCTCTTTGCATGTATCTATGGTCTAATCATTGTTGTTTTCTTTAACCATTAAAAGTCGCAAGCCTGTAAATAGCCTATCCTCTATGTATGCATTGCGCTACCTAGAGGCGCTGCTCAAACCAACTCTGTTTGCGTTGCTTCTGTTCCCCTTGGGGTTTGGTGTTTCACTCAATTGCAGAGGGCCAAATTCAGACTACCTCCTCATTGTTTACACTCCAGAATACCTATACAAGCCTAAGGGTTTAATTCCCAAAAAGTCTAGCTTGGCTTACTAGCATCAGTCTGTTTAAAGGAGTCAACCTTATCTATTCAAATCCTTCTTGATCATTACCATCTCTTAAACTTCTTAAAATCCCTCATTTTGAGCCATGGAGACTTCTCAATCAAGGAAGACACACAAAGGTGGCAAGGTGGTCAGAACAGAACCGGTGGACATGCATCTTTTTGATACAGAACCCATAGCAAGAGAGGCCTTTCAAAGAGTAGGGTGCCTCTCTTTCTGTTAGAACATGCAGAGAGGCCATCCAGAGGTAGCAAGATAGTTTGCACTATAGTTTGATGGCAAGAAAACCAAGGTTGGTGATTTGGAGTTTGAGTTTATTGAAGCCTCTATCTCAGCAGCAACAGGGATCCCCATTACAGGTGAAAGGTGGTTCAAAGCCATGGCTTTGAGTTCAGCCTATGAAAAATATCTTTTAAACCCGAATATCAAGCCAATGACTTGTCCAAAAGTATGCCAAGGAGTCAACTGATTGAACAATTTGACATATTACTGAAGATCATACAGAGATATTTTACTTGTGAAGGGAGATTCAACACCTTGTACCAGTACCATATAAGGTTGTTGCTATAATTTACTGGTAAGGTTGAGATGAATGTTCTGTATTACTTGTTGAGGAGTATAGGTAAAATGTCAGACAGGATACAGGACAAATCTAAAGATGTGGATTCTAGCCTTTTCCACTCTGGATTAATCAAAATGCTAGTCTCTAAGGAATTGGGCAAGAAAGAGATTTCATGGGAACATTTTGTGGTTACCTCTCATTTCAAGTTGGATCTAGCACCTACTCCTCAATCACAGAAGGCAAGTCCTTTGTCACCCACCAGTACTTCTAAAGCAGGGAACAGTAGGAAGAGAAAGGGAAGAACCCCTATTCAAGTTCCAGAGATCAGCAAGCAGGTCATAGAGGTTGAGGAGGAAGTTCATCCTTCTCCACACAAATATTTTTCACCACCTCCTCCACCAGGGTTAGAAGAGGTTCCTTCTTCTACCAAAGTTGCATCCAAGAAAGGGAAGAAGATCCTCTTTCCCTCTTCTCCTCCAGGAGTTGAAATCAAAGGTAAAGGACCTTTCACAAGGTCATCAGTTCCTAAGAAGTTTTTCAAAGAGCAGTCCTTACCTGAGCCCCCTATTCAAAAGAAGAAGGGTAAGAGCATTGAAAATCCCGTGGAGGAAAAATCAAAAACCCTTATTCTGAGGAAGAAGGGTAAAGGTAGTTCTCAGCCTACTGAAGGGAAACAAGAAACCCCTGTATAGAAGGGTAAGGATAAAGGTACTAAAAGACCTTTGGAGAGTAAAGATGAAACCTCTGAGAAAGACATTGAGAAGCCTATTGAAGGTAAATATGAAACCCCTGTGTTGAGAAAGAAGAATAAAAATAATTCATCAAGGAACCTGGTGAGGTAGACAAGACACTTCCCATGAAGGAGGAAGAGGACTCAGATAAAAATCCTAGTGAGACTGTACATTCCATTGTTCCTCTTGACAGTCAGACCTACAAAAGACTTATCAAGCAGCTTAGAGATGCAAGAAAATAAATAGCTCGTCTTAAAGAAGAAGATAAGATCAACTTGGCTCAGATGAAAGATCTCATGGATGGCTAAAGTCACACCCTTGACTTGGAAAGATTTGCAACAAGGAGGGCCCATCCCCTTTATAGATAGCTAAGGAATCTCTACAGGCATAATAGAGGCTTCCAATCTAAGAAGAGGAAGCTAAAGGCAGAGCTGAATCATTTTCAAGATGAGGTAGCCCAAAGAAATCTATAGGTGTTGGTTGAAGCTTCCATTGAAGATGACAAACCAACAACTAAGAAGAGCACAACTACACCAAAGAATCATGCCAATTATAAGAAGAAGAAGTATGTTGTGTCAATTGAAGATCCTCTTTCTACCAGAAAGAGTATGAGGTTAAGTGTCAAAATGACAAAATAGTTGGTAAGGGTAAGTTCCATTTTTGAGGATGCATCTTTTTGGGAGGGTTAACCAATATGCAAATATTATTTCTACCATCTATACAGGATTCTAAGCGCTTAACTATTTGGGTTTTGAGTTTTTGCTAAGTGCTAGCTTCCCCATTGGTAGAAGGCACTACCTATTGTGCAGTCAAATCTCTTTATTAAAAGGGTTTTGTCATCATGAAAAACCACAAATTACTCTGTACATGTTCAAGGATTGAAGGCGCTGTGTTTTTGTAATGCTACCCAAACCTACATAGACATCCAACGTAAGTGGCCCTACCCAATGGTGCTACCTAATATTTCATAGAGGGTAAATAATTGTCACACAGGCGCAACACAAAGGTGCTACCTAATGGTGCTACCGAAATTTCACAGAGGGTAAAGGTTGGCACAGAGGCGCTACCTATAGGCACTCCCTACAGGCGCTACCTAATATTTCTCAGATCGAATAATAAATGAATACCAATCCATAATGAAGAACGAAGTATGGGAAATAGTTCTCAGATCGAAGAATAAAGATGGGGTATTCTACAGATGGCTCTTCAAAATAAAACATGTTGTTGATGGAAGTATTGAGAAATATAAAGCAAGATTTGTTGCTCGTGGCTTTTCCCAGAAGGAAGGCATTGACTATGAAGAGACATTCGCTCCTGTGGCCAGATACACTTCAATCAAAACCATTATAGCTCTTGTAGCCAAGATGAAATGGAATCTACACCAGATGGACGTGAAGACAGCTTTCCTGAATGGTGTTATCGAAGAGGAAGTGTATATAGAGAAACCCCAAGGATTTGAGGTTGAAGACAGGAATTCTCATGTATGTCGATTGAAGAAATCCTTATACGGATTGAAGCAAGCTCCTAGAGCTTGGTATGGCTGTATAGATAGTTTCTTGACGAGCTTAGGCTTTACCAAGAGTAAAGCAGACTCAAATATCTACTTAAAAATTATGGATAATGAACCAGTAATATTACTACTGTATGTGGATGACTTATTCTTAACTGGAGAAGAAAATCTCATCGCTGAATGTAAACAGAGACTTGCCGCAGAATTTGAAATGAAAGACCTTGGCCTAATGCATTACTTCTTAGGTCTTGAGGTATGGTAGAGTCCAGAAAGGATCTTCCTTAACCAAGGGAAGTACATGGTCGAAATCTTAAACAGATTCGACATGCTAGAATGCAAGCCCATGAATACACCCATGGAAGCGAAGCTGAAGCTGTTGGTAGATACTTCATCAGACTTGATAGATGCCACACTGTACAGACAGATTATTGGATCGTTGATGTACCTGACGAACACCAGACCAGACGTCTGTTTTGTAGTGAACACCTTGAGTCAATTTCTGGTAGAGCCCAAACATGTTCACCTAGTGGTTGCAAAACATGCGATGAGGCACCTTAAAGGTACAATGGATTATGGTCTCAACTATGATGGAGATCATGACTTCACATTGAGTGGATATATTGATGTAGATTGGACAGGAAGCGTTGTTGACAGAAAAAGCACTTCCAGATGTTGTTTCAGTTTGGGATCAACCATGATCTCGTGGCAGAGCAGGAAGCAATCCAGTATTGCTCTCAGCATAGCGGAAGTAGAGTACATTGCCGCATGTTCTACTAGTTACGAAGCTATATGGCTTTGAAATTTGTTGACTGACCTATTTGACTTGGAGATGAGAGCAACCATGATTCTATGTGACAACCAGAGCTGCATAAAGATGACAGAGAATCCTATATTCCACGATAGGTCGAAGCACATAGAAATACACTATCACTTCATCCGCGACATGGTACAGAGAGGAGCCTTGAAGCTCTAGTACATTAGCACGGATGAACATGTTGCTGACGTGTTGACCAAACCTCTATCTCATGTAAAGTTTGAACACTTTCGAGATAAGCTTGGTATAGTCCGAAAGGACCCTCCCTGAAAGGGGGAGTATATATTTATTCCTTGCTTCTGACCTCGTTGTTAGACATAAAGCAAGATGAGTCATTGCTTCTGACCTCGCTGTTAGACGTAAAGCATGACGCTATGTGTTCCTTGCTTTTGACCTAGCTGTTAGATGTAAAGCAAGATGAGTCATTGCTTCTGACCTCGTTGTTAGACGTAAAGCATGACGTTGTGTGTTCCTTACTTCTGACCTCGCTGTTAGACTTAAATCAAGATGAGTCATTGCTTCTGACCTCATTGTTAGATGTAAAGCAAGACATTGTGTGATTCCATGCTTCTGACCTAGTTGTTAGACGTAAAGCAAGATGATTCCTTGCTTCTGACCTCGTTGTTAGATGTAAAGCAAGATGATGATGATTCCTTTCTTTTGACCTCGTTGTTAGACATAAAGCGAGATGATGTGTGATTCCTTGCTTATGGCCTAGCTGTTAGACGTAAAGCAAGATGATTCCTCACTTCTGACCTTGTTGTTAGACGTAAAGCGAGATTTTGATGTGTTCCTTGCTTCTGACCTAGTTGTTAGACATAAAGCAAGATGATTCCTCGCTTCTGACCTCATTGTTAGACGTAAAGCAATATGTTGATGTGTTCCTTGCTTCTGACCCAGTTGTTAGACGTAAATCAATATGATATATATATACCTTGCTTCTGACCTAGTTGTTAGACGTAAAGCAAGATGTGACTAACACTAAGCTACCAGCTTATCAGCTGTGACATTGAGCCAGTGTAGTACTATGATGTGCCATCCTAGTGTTGTGATGAGGTATAATTTTTATTGATACATATTGATGCAGATGATGATGGCATTCTTTCGAGAATGATGATGCTGCCAATGAAGAAAACTTCTGATGACTCATAAATGTGCTAGCCAATGTTTCAAGATGATATTGACGATACTGTCCTCTTGATGCCACTGATGATTCAGATCTCTCTCGCCTGATGTTGTTGAAGAATACCCTTCTTATTAAGGGGGAGTGTTGAAATAATGTAACTGCAAAGAGTATTCTTATTATTATTGTTATTTTATTCATAGGATTAATCCCCATTGTGGATTAATCATGTTGATAATTGTATTAGGACCAAATCCCCTTTTGCGGATTGGTCAACAGACAATTATAATAGGCAGAATAAGAAGTCAGCCCCAACAGTTAATAAGAAGACCCAAAAATATAATAAAGGTGGGTTTACCCACCCAGATTAAGAAGT
>ML801257.1:104353-115024 GCA_009831015.1 Picea engelmannii | reverse complement strand
CATTGGGCCACATACATCTGAATGGATGAGTTCTAGGACTCCTTCTGTCTTGTTGTCCCTCTTCGGAAACGGGTTCTTAATGTTCTTCCCTTGTGCACATCCATTGCATACGCCTTTATGGTCACCTTTGAGTTCTGGTAAACCTATGACCGCTTTTCATATATATGGTAGTGCCTTGTAGTTGATGTGGGCTAACCTTCTATGCCAAAGTTCACATGAGTTTTCAATGGCGTGGGTCATGGCAGCCTCTGAGTGACCCTTTAGTTTATACAAGTCATTTTCTTCACTTCCAATGATGAATGCTTCATTTAAGGTTTCTCCTTTAGCCCACATAAAAACTTCTCCATCTATAAAGGCAACTCTGAAGCCTTTCTTTTCTAAAGAAGAAATGGACAGTAGGTTCTTCTTCAAGCCTGGTACATATAATATGTCCTTCATTTTTAGTGAATTCCCTGAATTCATCTTATGGTTTGATTCTCCCACTCCATTGATGGGATATTGGTAATCATCTCCAAGTGTCACTTTTTGAGAAAACTTCTTTTTTGAGATATAAGAGAGAATGTTTCTTTGTCCCTTCATGTGCTTGGATGCACCACTATCAATGAGCCAAGTGTCATCTTTGGGTATTACAGATCCTGAGAGAGCCGAGATCAAGACATGTTCTTTGATCTTCTCTCTTATCATCTTTGTGGGTGGCTCTTCATCTTCGACTACATGGGCATGGAGCCTCTTATGTTTTCTCTTGTATTCTTCTCGTCTGGATGGACAAAACTTCACAATCTGTCCCATCTTGTCACATGATAGCATTGTACAGATGAGTAGTCCCTTTCCTTTCGTTGTCCTTTCTTCTGAAATCTCCTTAGATGAGATTCTTTATGATTGAATTTGTTTGACTATTGAGGCTCTTTATGAGTCTCCTTTTGGAAGTAGGGTTTCTTCCTTCCTCCTTTGGTGTGAGTAGCTAGGGCTTGATCATCATCCCTTGCTAGTAATGATTCACGATTTTTTACTCTTGTTTCTTCTTGGATGCATTCTTCCCATAGACTATCAAACTTCAATTTCTCCATTCTGGAACATATCGTTTGGATGAAATCATCCCAAGGTCTTGTGAGACCATTTAGGGTCGTCATTATGAGTTCATCTTCATCTATGGTATCTCCAATAGCTTCTATCTATTCTTTGAATTCTGAGATTCTAGAGAAGTATTCATGAATCATTTCTCCTTTCTGCATCCTTGTATTCCTTAGTTGAGTTCTAAGATTCATCTTCTGGTTTATGTTCTTTCCTTCATATAGTCTGGTAAAGGCATCAAACATTTCTTTCGGAGTCTTCTTAGATGACACATAAGGAATCGGGTGGTCTTTGATTGAATCTGCAATGATTCTTTTGGCCCTTATTGTGTCCTTTTGATGCTTTTCCTTTTCTGCAGCATCGGCGAGTTCCGATACTTCTTCTTTGATGAATCTTGCTAGGTCATTCTCTTCAAGAATGAGGCCAATCCTATACTTCCAGGCACATAAGTTTTCCACTCCTTCTAACTTGTCAACAAGATTAACGCTTGCAAACATCTTTACCTGGAGCTAGGAAAATGACCGAAAAATGAAAGTGCTCAAAATCAAAAAATGAACTTACTGGGAGGTGCGCTTGGCTGAGGCGAGTAGCCTAGTGTGTTTGGATCTGAGAAAATCCAACTTTTGCTCTTCCAAATTTGATCTGCAGATTTATGGACTGGTGCTTCTGATACTCTGGTACTTCTGGTACTTCTGGTACACTGGTTTTCTGGTACTTCTAGTACTTTGTGAAACTAAGGTTTCACTTTTCGGGAGATCCAGCCACTAAAAAGGTGCACTGAGAGTGTCAAACTAATCCTTAGGGGAGGGCGCACTTTTCTAGATGGTTTTGGGGCTGAAAAGATTCACCATCAAAAAGCCCTAATTTTCATGTACGACAACAGTGACGTTTTTCACTTGTGAAAGATGCTTCCTTCAACTTGGCTCTGATATCATGTTAATTTTTAAGCCATTATTATAGTTGTTTTTATTTCATTAGATAAAAATAGCATAATCCAAGATCACTGAGAAATACACAATCACAAGAGACACAACATTTATTCTGGGAAACCCTCTAGGGGAAGAAAACCCAACAAAAATTCCTTAATATAGATAGCCAACACAATGCCAAGAGATATGTTAAACTAATACAGAAATTCCTCTCCCAGATATGTGCCACTCTCTCTCTCCTTCTTCTCCAGCAGTAGATCTGAACTTGTCTCTCAAATGAGCAAGTGAGTTGTTTGTCTAAGTGAGGCACTGGCCTCTTTAACTATATAAGTATGGCACATGTGAAGTGTCTCTTCGCTGGCAGGGACGACTTCTCAAACTGGGTGGGTAAACCCACTTTTATTATATTTTTGGGCCTCTTTAATATCTGTTGGGGTCGACTTCTTATTCTACCTATTACAATTGTCTTTTGACCAATCCACAAAAAGGGATTTGGTCCTATTACAATAACCGACATGATCAATCCACAATAGGGATTGATCATATGAATAATATATCAATAATAATAAGAATACTCTTTGCAGTTACATTATTTCAACAAAAAGACTTATCAAGCAGCTTAGAGATGCAAGAAAAGAAATAGCTCGTCTTAAAGCAGAAGATAAGATCAACTTGGCTCAGATGAAAGAGCTCATGGATGGCTAAAGTCACACCCTTGACTTGGCAAGATTTGCAGCAAGGAGGGCCCAGCCCTGCATAGACAGCTAAGGAATATCTACAGGCAGAACAGAGGCTTCCAATCTCAGAACAGGAAGCTAAAGGCAGAGTTGAATCATTTTCAAGATGAGATAGCCCAAAGAAATCTATAGGTGTTGGTTTAAGCTTCCATTGAAGATGAAAAACCAACAGCTAAGGAGAGCACAACTACACCAAAGAATCATGTCAATGCTAAGAAGAAGAAGTCTGTTGTGTCAATTGAAGATCCTCTTTCTACCAGAAAGAGTATGAGGTTAAGTGTCAAAATGACAAAATAGTTGGTAAGGGTAAGTTCCATTTTTGAGGATGCATCTTTTTGGGAGGGTTAACCAATATACAAATATTATCTCGGCCATCTATACAGGATTATAAGCGCTTAACTATTTGGGTTTTGGGTTTTTGCTAAGTGTTAGCTTCCCCATTGGTAGAAGGCACTATCTATTGTGCAGTCAAGTATCTTTTTTAAAAGGGTTTTTTCATCATGAAAAACCACAAATTACTCTACACATGTTCAAGGATTGAAGGTGTTGTGTTTTTGTAATGTTACCCAAACCTACACACAGATGCAATGTAAGTGGCGCTACCCAATGGTGCTAGCTAATATTTCATAGAGGGTAAATAATTGGCACATAAGTGCAACATAGACGTGCTACCTAATGGAGCTACCGAATATTTCACAGAGGGTAAAGGTTGGCACAGAGGTGCTACCTACAGGTTCTCCCTACAGGCACTACATAATATTTCATAGAGAGAAGAGTCTGTACACATATGCAGCACAGTGACGCTACCTACAGGCGCTACCTTTTCTCCTTGTAGTGCGCTACCCAGTTTTGCTACCCAAGGAAGCTGCCAATAAAGACCAGGGATCTAGGAGGACCAAGCTAACAAATTTTGGATAAATTGATGATAAAGAAGGATGCAGAAGCATCAGCTGGCATCGTTAAGATAACCACATGCTTGGAAAGACACATGGTAGAAAAGGAGTTGCGCAGCAAAAGGGAATCAAATTAGTTAGAAATCCAGTTGGATTAGTCACCAACATTTTTCTATTTTATAGCATAGGTGGTTAGATCAAATAAATGTTTAGAGTTTTTTAAGGGAAGGAAGCCAACTCATACCTCCAGTTGTTGCCTTCCTTTTGTTATAAATATATAGATCATTTGCTTTAGTAGGATTGGATGGTTGAGAAAGGCTCCCTTATACTGTAATATTTTGATGAAGTAACTGTGATCTAGTGATGTATTGGACTTAAGACTTTTTGACTAATAAGAAATCAGATTCTCTTTCAGTAATATTTATACTGAAATATTTATTTAGTTTCCTTAGTTTCTCAGTTCAAGAAGATCTTGTGTTAAGAAACTTTCCTCCTTAGGATTTTGTGGACCTGGCGTTTACAACACCCCCTACACTTCTCTCATCCAAGTCTTCCTTCTACTCATACTTACTCCCAAACTACTGATTGAAATTAGCCGAAACCTAATTTGTTGGTGCATTATAGCCCTATTATCTAAGTTAGAACATTATCACTTGAGTTCTTTTCCATTTGACCCTTTAAACATCCTTACATTCACTTAAAACGTGATGGGTACTGGACTTACCTTCCATGCAATCTGAAGGTGACTCCTAGTGCTAACACATACCAAAAGAGTTAAGTCTCATCCTCCAACATACTTTTTTCCACCAAATATAATGTAAACATATTCTCCACCAAATATAATTTAGACATATGTAACAATAAAAAACAATAATAAAAAAAACAAATAACACATATTAGTATATATGTACTTTAACTAAATACTAAATAAACAATAAGAAATAATAACATACCCAACCATAGTTAAACAGATTTAAGATTTTCCCTCACAAAGTTCCAAAACTTCCAAAATAGTTACTCTCCACATTAAACATACATGATTTAAACAATTTGTAAAATCTTATCTAAAATCTTAAAAAAAATTAAAGAGAAAAATTGTGTTCTTGGTAAAAAAAAATTGTATTCAGAGTAAGATAATAATCTGAAAATAAATATAGAACTATGTATGAAGAAAGTTCACAAATCTCCATATTAAGTCATTCTTCCAATGAAATACTTATCCCCTTGTGGATAAAGTCCAAAATCCTTCAGGTGAAATTCTCATCCCAGGTGATCTTATTTGATCTTATTTACTCAACAGTAAAATGTTAATCTCCTCAGTAGTAAAATACTTCTCTCCTCTTCTGCAGTGGTCATATAATCAAATTTCATAATCGAATTTCAAATTAAAGGACTCATAAATCTCCATATTAATCCATTCTTCCAAGAAATTACTTATATCTATGAAAGTTCACAAATCTCCATTTTAAAAACTATTCTTCCAGAAAATCCGGAAAATACTTATTTCATCTTTCTGTAGTGGAATAGATGTTCTCATATAATCTTTTATGTACATGAAGAAAACACAAATATGCACATATATTAAGTCATTCTTCAAAAACCATTTAAATCTTTCATCTTTGGGATGTATTCATATTACATATAATCAAATGCTCTTTGAAATTATTTGTGAGTTAGCTCACATATACAATATATGTAAGCTAGCTTACATAAACATATGAATAGTTTATTTGTAAATCTACTTGAATGTTGGTTTTTGTGGTTAGTAACCAATTTAGTTAAGAGTTTGGCAATACCATGGAAAGAAAGAATTCACTTCGTTGTATGTAGAAAACACAAATGTCCATACTACACCATTCTTGGACAAGAAGGCAAGGAATGCAATTGAAGAAAATTTAGAAACTTCACCTTTTTTGATGTGGGATAAAGTTTGTTTTCAAATAATCAAATATTCAAGTTCAAAATTAGGTCTTCATCATGATCTAAACTTAAATAAATTTGAATGTACCATTTAATAAAACGATAAGCTTATATAGGGGTTCTATATATTTCAAAATAATTGATCAAAGCGTTGAATAGGAAAGGCTAAACTAAAAATTTGAGAAAAGAAAAAATTGATAAAAGAAAAAAATATAAGCTTATTCAACATAAGCTTGAACACTTTTATATAAAACCTCAACATAAAAGAAAATTAAAACTCACTAATGTGCAATGAACATACATTTATGAATCATCGTGAATGGATGCATCCTTCCTAGGTATGAGTGTTAACTCTGTTTCCTCCTCAATCCAAATCTCCCTCCCAAACACACTCTCAGGTACTCTCTTCTCCACATTACCCTATATAACACATTTCAAATTTGAAAATTTTAAAATTAAATTTAAATGATTTTAACATATTAAATTTAAATGATTTTAACACATACAATGATATCTGTGAACTCTCACCCTCTTCAAACTCTCGCAATGAAAATTGAGACAAGCTTTCCCAAGTAGTAGGAGATGGAATAGGAATCTGTGAACAAAAAAACTAAGAACTAAATCTAGGATTCAATGTGTTCACATTTATACAAAATTATAAATGTTGTTGATCTTATTCAAAATATTGGAGATTGGACAGCTAAAGTGCTCATCTATGGATATTAGAAAACACATATTTACTGGAGATTCATTTAACATATCTCCAAACTGCAATTAATGTCAATAACAACTCGATTATTTCTATATATACAATGATATGTATTTAAATCTAGAATTAGAAGTAAACTATCCTAAAATGCGTAAAAAAATTTACTAACTAGAACACATACTAATATGTTGTTTCGGTCATCATTCTGAATGGCATTATTCCAACTATCACGAAAAAAAATTTCATACTCCTTAAGATATTATATTGGCATGGTATCTAACTCTACATCTATTTTATAAACAAATATGGCCCAGGAATTGGCTTCCGCTCGCTTACGGTTCAAGCCAACATCAACACCATAAAACATTGCTTCCAAATTTTCCCCGATTGCATTCCTAGCTTCTTTGCCAACCTTTGATGAAGCTCGCAACTCTGAATGTGAATAAAATTCCCCTGTTGGGAGAGATACTAAAGGTCATGGAGGCCTCTGCAATGTCGCATTTTTATATGCTCATTTCTGATTATATGTCTGTCATTTACCAGTCCCATAATAATCGGACAGTAGACTAGTATAATCAGGGTGCATGTCCATGAAAAACTCAGCATAAAAGTGCCTTGCAAAGTAGTGTGGAACCTCATCGTTCCATGACAATTTCTCATATGCTGCCAAAAATATGTTATAGAGATGTCTTGCAATGTCGGAGCGCTTAAAATATTGCACCTTCAACATCTTCCACTCTGACCCATCTTTGAAATTGAATATCGAAATTGCGTTTTCTTTGAAACTTTATTTTTTACTGCTTCTCATTTATCATGGCCCATCACCTCTGACTTTCACCACCTCATTAGATCAATAAAATTGTCAGTGGTTGGCCCCATCTTTTGATATGCGTCCATAAAGTTTTGCAATGAATGAAAAACAATCCGAAAGCTTTGTTTACTCTCCTGAGGGAGTTCCAATACCTCCAAATCATTTTACAACCTCCTTTTAACACTTGAGCATCGCTCAAAGGTCACTATTTCTACAATCCCTTCCCAAGGAAGTTCATCACCAACATCCGAAGGATAGGTGGACGTAGGCATGTAATATTTTGTTTCTTGATAACGCGGTCTCCTAAATCCACCTTCACCCTCTGCACCAACATTAGAATCTTCGTAACACCCACTCTATCTTTCATTGCCATCCATTGCTCTAAACTCATTGTCTACACATGCATTTGAAACTAATTACAACATTTAACTTGACATAAATTTAAATACACAAAAATACAACAAAAATAAACAAAATCAAATAAAATTACCAAAAATATTCTCATGTCCTGAGGTATTCCCTATATTCTCAGGTGTAGGAGTATCAATGTGCAACCTATCTAATAAGGTTGCATCCATAGCACTTACTTGAGAACATTCTGGAGTTTATCTATTCACAGACTTGTTTGGTAATCTCATTTGATGAGATTGTCGTTGATCACTCGGAGTCCCAGTCGAAGAAGGGGTTCATCTTCTTCCTTCTTGGGAGAGCCTAGAGCGTTTTCTAGGAATGTTTGAAGAATCTTGTGTCGACATCTAAACTCAATATCTATCCTTTGGAAATTCATGAAAATTTAAGCACAAGACAAGTACGAGTTAATATCTCCAACATTTACCAACAAAAATTATGAAGAAAGAAAAAAAAAATAAGACAAAATTAATAGAAATGTTCTTTTGGTTGGATGGAAGAAATCTTCCATGTAATTAAATTTTAAATCGATGGCATCATTAATTTATGATACAGTGTCAAATTACATCCAGTCAAATATTTTCTAGCTAAGATGCAGCATAAAGTCGTGGCCAGGGCCAGATAGAAGAAGAAGTTTAAAATTCTACTCACGTCCATTCAAAAGAATTTTCATATTGTGGTCGAAAGGAGGAAGTTGTTGCCATGTTTCATCCAAAAATAAAGCATTGGTTCCATCCTTGACTTCCCAAAAAAAATGAGTGTGGATAATATCTTTATTTTTCCAGACTTTGTTCCATATTAAGGAGCTTGAAAATTTTCCTTAAAGTATGATCAGGTCCTCAGGCTTTATGAGAGGGTAGTACCTCCTGCACCAAAGGAGGGCCCATAGAGCGTAGTACTTCATTTAGCTCCACATAATGAGCTGGGGACATCTAGATCTTTGAGAATAAGCCCTCATTTTGATGGCTCTGTCAAGATGATCATCCATTAAGATGAAGACGAAGGTCGAGAGGGTATCGCTCTGCCTGACACCATTGGAGGGGGAGAAAGTAGAAGGGGAGTAGTTGACTAGAATTGAAAATTAAGAACAGAAGGTATGGGAAAGTAATAATTTGATTGAGATATTTAAACATCCAATTTTAAGAGCATACCAAGGGTTTTGGAAATTTTCAGAGAGTGGTGATTTTCCTCCCCTCCACATAGATGACTTTAGTGATGATTTTGTAGACCATGTTACAGAGGGAAATTAGGCGAAATTTGTTGGGGTTTTCCACCTTGTCTTCCTTCAAGATGAAGGTGAGGAAGGTCATATTTAGATCTGGGATAAAATTGGAGTGAAGGGGGGAGTTTTCTACTAAGTCCCATGTGTCCCAATCGATCGAGTCTTAAAGCCACCTAGTTTTGGTCTCTTCTACAGTTGTTCTAGGTGTGAATGTCATTGATGGTTGAGAGATTGGATGGTATCAAGAAAGGATTGGGAGTCATGGTCGAGCCTTATTATGCCTCCTTTATTTTCATTCAGAGAGGTAATTATGTTGAAGTATCGACCAATAAGCCAATGATCATTATTGATGATGGGGTTACAGGTGTTGAATGGAGTCAAGAAAATAAAGCTTGTCAGGGATACAGTTGGGGCCATAAAAATTAGTGAGAAAGCGAGTTTGATAGGACCATACAATCTGGAAGGGAGTTGTGAGGAAGCGCTTGGTGGTAAAGAAGTTGGACAAAGTTATTTTAGCAGGGTTCTATATAAGGGCAAGGCCTCCTTCTACTTCGTGTGCATATAAGGCCATAGCTTGGGGTCCCTGCTAGATGCAAGAGGAAAGGGTTTGAAAAAGGACTTGGAGGCATTTAGTTTCTTTTAGCATTACTATAAAGGGATTTTTTTGGAGGATTTTTTTACTGAGAAGCTCTTTCCTGGTTTTACCATTAAGGACTTTGATATTCCAAGAGATGACCTTCATGAGGAATGTGGGGGGTTGGGTAGGAACTTATATTTCATCAAGGTAAGGCGGCCTGAGTTAACCAAAAACTCTCCCATATATTTAAGAAGTTGTTTCTTACTTTTCCAACCTCTTTTTCTTTTTCTTTAGGTTTTTTAGGTTTAGCAGAGGAAGAGGATTTAATTCTTGTAGAAGGAACAGAGGGCATACCTTTTATTTTTGTTGTTGGGTTGCTAAGAATTTTATTATGAACCACAATTCCTTCAAAAGATGAGTTTATTGCTGAGTGATTGAATTCAAGTTGTGATGCTAGTAGGAAGAAGAAATGGACTTTAGGTCAAGATCCCCAAGGTCCATTTTCTTGCCATATCAATATCAAGACAATAGCTTAATCTGTAATGTACCCAGATTTGCTACAGGAATTATTTTCTACAAATTTGCTATAGGAATGTACCCAGATTACGGAAGAGGGAGTGCATTATTATAAAGTGTGGCAGAATAGTCGACCTTCACTTTGTTGCTAGTTCAGTGAGTTGATCCTGAAAGAAGTTGACTAACTCTTATTCTATGTCAGCATGTTTTACCACACTGTTGCCCTGTCTATATTTTGAATATGTGATGCGATTGTGACGCCTTTATTGAATGATAGATCTATGGAAGAATTGTGTATTTTTTTACCCTCTTTGAGCAAACAAATTCTTCTTCACCTTCATGATTTATTGTGGATTAGCTTAGCTTATTACCATTGATTGTGGATTAGATTAGCTTATTACCATTACTTGAATATGGAAATTAGTACAAAACTAACTATGAATACAGCTTCTTGATATGAGTATTGTATCTGATTATGAGCTACTGATTACACTAGTTTGAATATCTCATTGTGTAGTAGCTAGTGATATTGCTTCCCATTAATTCCATAACATTCCATACTGTGAATCTCATCCTGGTACCAGAACAATCATCACTATAAGGAAGTAAGTCCATTGAATAGGGATACTACTAACCTCTTCCCTATTTGTCTAGTTATAGTTAAAGGTTGTTGTATGAGCTATAACATAAGGTCATGGAGCAAACAACATAATTGTTAACTACAAAGGGTGGTATTGTAACGACCCTTAATTATTAAAATGATTAATTTAATAAATAATCCTAAAAATTAGCTAAACTATAATTAGTTATTAAATAACCTTAACTAATTATTTGTTATTAATTAGTTATTCTTGATTATGATTCATTTAAGTATAATT
>ML801257.1:90003-103116 GCA_009831015.1 Picea engelmannii | reverse complement strand
CTCAATATAAGGTATAGGCCACTAATCACAAGAATTGTTGAATCGTTTGACTTTCTAAACGGAGATGCAAGTTCAAATTGCATTTTTTACTTTCTTGAATGAAGATGTAAGTTCAGATTGCATTTTTTACTTTCTTGAATGAAAATGCAAGTTCAAATTGCATTTCTGCTTTGAGTTTTTCATTGTGTTTTGTTACATATTTCGGTGTATCTATTCTGGAGGTTAAGGGAATGACTACAGTGAATATACTACCTATGTTTCACTGTTTGTTTTCTATTTTTTAGTGCTATATTAACGCAAATTTTTCATAACCTATTACAATGTAATATGTCATAACATATTACAATGTAATATGTTATAACATATTACATTGTAATATATTATAACATATTACAATGTTTAATATGTTATAGTAATATGTTATAACATATTACAATGTTATAACATATGCACTGATATTAAAATTGAAAACATATATTATCTGAATTATAACATATGCATAGATATTAAAACATATGTACAGATATTATACATATGCACAGATTAAAATTGAAAACAAACTGTAAAATGTAAAATGTAAACTATGAAATGTATTTCAAACTGTGCTTTCTTCTAACTTTGTAAATGAAGCTTTGACATGAAATATTCATCCATCTTTTATCATTTTTTCTATTAATGCAAAGTGATTGTTACATATTTTGGTGTATCTGTTCTGGAGGTTGAGGGAATGACTTCAGTGAATATATTGTCTATGTTTCAAAGTTTGTTTCTATTTGTTGAGTGTTATATTAAAGCATATTCTTCATAACATATTACAATGTAATATGTCATAACATATTACAATGTAATATGTTATAATAATATGTCTTAGTGTTCAGGATATAAGAGCTAGTTATAGCAAAGGTCTGATTTGGATTACATACTTTAAGTGAATGGGTTAATATATCACATATATAGAACGATAAGTTTATTAAGAGTCATCTAATTCAAGTAACTTTTATGCCTACTACTTCTCTCCCATACTCCTCTTACATTTTTCATCCTATGTCCAAAATTGTTGTTGCCATGATTGCAAAAGTCTTAAGTCTCAATTATAGTTTTATAATGGATACCATTGTTTTTGGGTTTCCTAGTAGCCTTGTCACACCTCGATAATCAATCCTTCATAAAGTTTGACTTCTGCAAGTTCTTGGCAAATACAATGCACCAACAGTTTTTAGATTTGGAAATGATACTCTAATATTACTTATGTAAAAATAGATTTATAAATTGAATTCCCGAAGATATGAATTTTTTATAAAATACAAAACGTTTGAAATAAAAAGTTGGACGGTTTGAATTTTTTATGAATTTTTTATAAAATACAAAACGTTTGAAATGACTGTGACTTGGCCACAGGGGTCCAAGCCGTAAGCGTGCCCATGGCTTGGCCACAGGGTTGGCCCCCTGGCCAAGTCACAGCCAATTTTAATAAGAGATTATCTATGCACATAAAAACAGGGCATTTGAATCTAAATCTTTAACACAGGAGTGAAAGATAGTCGATTCGGCTCCTGGCCAACTACTCAGGCACAGACTAATCACTTAAATGCTTACTCTATTCCTAATATTTGATTGTTAAATGTCTATATCAAATTTAAAAACTCAATATTTGACTGTTAAATGTCTATATTAAATAGAAGAACGTATTTATATTTAGAAAAAAAAAATAGAAGAACAGATTTATTTGTAATATATTTACAAGAAATATTATTTATTAAAAAGAGAAAGATTATTTTCGTTGGATAATATTTGCATATAACCAAGATATCGAAATCTATTTCTATGCATAGATTTATTTGAATTAAACCACTTAACGAGAAGTATAATTTTTATTTTTTAAATAGGTATTTTACAGATTGAAAAAACCTAGCATCTAAACATTAAATATATCGAAAATAACAACACAAAGATAAGGGGAAAAAAGAATTTTCAATAAATTATTTAATTTTTGCATTAACCTGGAAGTTTATTGCTAACATTGTTATACATGATTTCTTGAATCATTAACTTGATGTTTATTTTGCAATACATGATTTCCCAAATTATTAACCTAATGTTTATTTTGCAGGGCATTCCAAACTATCAAGTGAACTGTCAACAACTCTATCCAAATCGAAATTAAATTATGAGTTGCTGCTAAAAATTTTAACCCAACAAACTAGATTGGCGAAGGAGGATTTGGTTCGGTCTATAAGGTGATTTACGAATTCGTTTTTATCAAAATTAAATTACAAATATACGAATTTATTTTATAAAATTAAATTACAAATAATTTTAACCCAGCAAACCAGATTGGGAAAGGAGACGTCGGTTCGGTCAATAAGGTGATGTCCAAATTCATTTTATATATAAACAGAGACTATTGATAAACAACCAATATGATAAACAACCAAATTGTTGTGAAGAGACTATTGATAAACAACAAAATACGATAAGTAAATTGAGGGAATTCTACTAAACCGTGAATTGATGGACCTTAAAATGGCAACTTTAATTCACATCGATGATATAGAGAGACTAAGTGACAACTTTAATTCACGGCGATGATATATATAGATTGAGTGACAACTTTAATTCACAGTGATGATATAGATAGATTGAGTGTTGATGTTTTCTTTTCTTTTTCTCTGTCTAGTACAGTGACTATCAGCATGCCATAGGAATACAAAACTGCAAATATGGGTTGTATTAGCTTTTACTCAGCTTCTAATATTGAGGAAGAAGGTGAAAGCTAGTTGGCCTCCCCTGTGTATCGCATTGCACTGGATGGATTGAGGCTTTAGCGTTGCAGATTCTTCCTTTGGCTGTGGCTTGATCATGTGATGGATGGGTTCTAAAGAGTGTAATGGTATGATTTTCTCTATGTATCTCCAACAGATTAGTTCTTGTCTCCTATAATAAAACTGAATTTTTACCTATAATGCCTAATATGTTTTCCCTGTTTTAGGCTATTTTTTAACGTTTTACTAAATATTTCTTCTTGTCAAAACTGTTGTTGCAAAAAATAATTTAGTTGCCATCATTTCATCTTAATTTCTGTAACCAGAGATGTTTTGTGTTTGTTCTGAGATGCACACTAGAAATCGACATTCACAAAACATACGATGAAAATGAACATGAATGTCGATACAACCCGATTCACGGGGATGATACATGAAAAGAAAAACTTCTTCAGACACAATGTAAGCTGAGACATGTGGGAATTTAGTCTAGCTAAGCCGTGGGCACTCCCTTAGCTTGGCCACAAGGCTGGACCCCTGCAGCCATGTCACAACACAATTTAAATTATAAATTAAAAAATTTAATTTAAATATCATTTACAACTAAATTAATTATATATTTAATTGAAATTTAAAATAATTACATACCTGCAGATACGACAGCCCATTCGCTAGCAAGACCGCCCGCCAACACGACCGTGCCAACAGCTCAACACGTTCGCGCCAACAGCTCAAAAGACCGCAACAAACTCACTATCACTCGCTCACTTAAGAACCAACCTACACTCACCAAGAGCTCAAAAGGCCGGAACAATTACAATGTGCGGTAAATAATAAACATTATTTCGGCCGAAAGACTTTTCGGCCGAAAAGATCTTTTGGCCAAAAGAATGTTTTGGACGAAATATTCTTTTGGTCGAAATATCTTTCGGCCGAAAAAAGATTGCAGGATGAAAAAAAATTGTCCGACTAAAATTCTACATGAAAATCGAGGGCGTCGTCACTGTACCATTCGATTTGATATTCAATGGTTCGACCGAAAAAAAATATTAGTTCAACCGAAAAAACGTTTTTCGAAATTTTGGAGATCTGATTGTCACGAAAGTGTTACCCACCTCCATGAATTTACCCATAAATATAAACTAAAATTACAATTTACAAACAAAAACCTAAAAAAAAAAAAAAAATCAAGTGTAAAGAATAAAAACACTAGAGCTATATAATTATGCATTCAATTGAACAAGTAAAAGAAAAACACTAGCCTCCAATAACAACCTTCATATAATTGTCTAGAGAAAAAACCTTTAGCAAATGTTTAGAAAACATTTTATACCATTCAAAAATAAGTATTATTATAAAGTTTCAAAATAAAATATTAATTTTATGAAATGCTCTATCTAACTTTGCATATATTTAATACATTTATTAGTGATCATAGCTCTAATATTTATTTCCAATTCCTGGAGGACTCAGATCGATCCATCACAAATTCTGGATCGCTTCAACAAATCGTTAAGGGATTAAAAGTAAGAACCATCAATCGTATACTAACCAAACTACGGAAACACCCATAGAAGTAACAGATTTCGTAATAACGCCAAGGGTGATCGAGATGGTGACAGACTCGTGTCATTTTCTTTCTAAAGTATATAAGTTCAACTTTTTCTCTTATCTGTGTTATAAGGAATTCGACTATAGAAGAAATCAGAGTAACGAGTTCTCTTCCATTTACTTATTTTTAAATCTAAAACATACACAATAATGCACATAACATAATCCGTTAATCAAAATCCAAATAACGCCACTATCTCAATAACGAGGTATGTATTTAAATAAGAACCAGGGTGTTATACTAATTTCTCTCCTACATATTTAGATTATGCCTTATTCAGAATACAATTTACTATTTTACAAATTTCTCTACTACTAATTCAGAATACGTCTTAATCATAATATCCAATATTCATCAGCCACGAGGTATGGATTAAATCAAGAGTAAAGATACTATGCAAAATTCTCTGCAAAATATTCCGAAACGCATTATTCAGAATACACATTGTTTCAGATTTCACATTTAAATACATATTCAAAATACACAATTAATATTCAATTACACACACATTTTTTTTAAAACAAAAAGAATAGAAAATAAAATACCGTAACTACAATGATTGATAGTTGAGAATGATCTTCTATTTGAAATCTTGTGTCGTTTCTAGCTTTTTAATGAGGCGATTTCAGTGGTACCTCCCAGCCAATACTAGGGGTAGTCTTCTTCTCCCTTAGACCCTCGAGCTGCAAAGGGGTCACACACAAAATTTCAGATCCACAAACTAGCTCAAGCTTTCTCTCTCAAGGAGAGGCTTCCATCTATTGCACAAATCTTGCAACCCAACTCACACAAGTAAACTTAGTCATAAATAATTTTGACAGCATTTCATTCATCTGTGTTTTATTCCTTATTCTTCCTTCTTTTTATAAAAAAAAATTATCTTGGCACTTGTCAATCCATGCATAATTAAATAATTTTTAATAATTAAATTTGAGATTATTCACCCTCAACACATGTCACACTTTCCTCCAGTTTCACATGTTTTAATTTATTTGAATTAAATAAATTATGTATTTTCTCTCACATCCACAATTAGTTTCTAGATTTTCTCCTAATTGTTCCTTAGTTCCCCAATTTCTCCTTTATTATGTCTCCTAACTTACAGTTGGAGTTTGATTATGACTCTTCTCTTAGTTAGGATTTAGAGTCTAGATTAACTTAGAATTCTAACTCTATGTTGACAACCCCTTCTCTTATGAAATAATTTATTTTTATTAAAAATATTTTTATTAATTCCATGCACACATTGTGCACATGTCTTAATTTTTAGTCCCTCTTTTCTATATTTTAATTGGTCTAATTTCCCTTAGACCTATTTCTATAAAATTCATCTAGGCATAACAATTAGCCTTAGATTTTATTATGTTTCCTTCTTATTAATTAATATAAATTATATTATCTTCTCTAAACAGTTCTTAGCATTCATTTTTATTCTCTAAGGTCTTCTAATTTTTTATTCACTTATTAATTTATTCATGTGACGTGCCCTTCAAGACGCACCTATGTGATCCAAGGGTGTCACTCACCATTTGACTTAGTTTGGAAGTTGTCTGATGCTTGGAGTCAATACTCCACTTGTCAACCGTGTCTGAGACTAAGGGATTATTGAGGAATAAAGAATCTTACTTATTGTGTGCCCCTCAGAAATCCTCGTGAGTGACTATCTCATTTTCCCATCACAGCATTGTGAACCTCTCAGAAATAATGTAGTCATTAACCTTGAGTTCAGGTCACAGCGGGAGTGCTAGTAGGTTGTGACAGGGGCGTTGCCACACCTCTCCCTCATCTATCTGATATCTATGTATGACCCCTTTACTTCATATGTGAGTTGGATTAGCAAGTGTCACCATGCATGCATCCACTGACAAAATGATGTTAATAATTTTATACATGAAATCCATAACTGAAATCATCATCATAATATAGGTGTAATAAAATCAAGTACTCATAAACAAAGTCAATAGTCCACTTCTTGACTCAATTTGAATTCCAAGGAAGTATGTTGATGCCATCAACAATCTCATCATGTCACATTTCCTGCATACTCAGGAAACCTAATCGTAATACTTGTCAATGCTATACATCAATAATAATAACATATCAAATTTCAATACTAAATCTTAGCATAAACTCATAAACCAAAATAGATAATCATAATGTACCATGTTTATCTAGATCACTTGCACGCAAGTGTCCTCAAATAATAATCAGTGTTATGAAAATATTGTCAATGAAAATCTGGATGTTACAATTATATAAAATATGAAAGATAAGCAATAAAGAGATATGAATCTCAATAGCTTTGCAACATTGATAAGATTAGTTTATGTGAACCCATATGAGTTCAATCTCAATTTCTCCACTCTTTGTATCGTTCAACTTGAGATACAAATTATGTTGTACCTTGCCTCCTTTACATAAGATGGGGCTCTATTTCACCAGTTCACTATGTTGAGATGCAAGCACCCTTCCAATCTCTTTTACTTTCTTATGATCTCTCATGTTGTTGTTTGTTGTTTATGCATGATACTTCCTAGCAATGGTAACAAAAGGTTCCAAAACTACTTTTGCTCCACCTAAGAATTCATCTTTTGAAAATCTATCTTTGTCCATAACTTCCTATAAAACAAATAATTATCCATATCATCATGATAAACTAAAAATTAGTAACTATATCATTTTGATCTAAAATCTTCTATCAAATTCATCATTCTTATAAAATCTATCCATTAAATTGTTAGATGTTGAGGTAAAAATTTATTACAAATACCAACCTAGAAATGACTCCAAATAACTACATTTACCATTTATATAATATATATATGAAATTAAGCATGAAAAATAAAATAAACATGTGTGGGAAGCACGAAGCTGAGATGGATAACACCTTAACTTGTGAATAATTGTTTTGTTAAATGGATATCTAAAAAGTATAAAGGATTTGAAAATATGTTGAAAATAATGTTATAACTCTTGAAATAGTTTTACAACTCTCCATGCCACGATGGTAGTAGAGAATGTTGGAACCTCTAAGTATACAAAGCATAGGGATATTAATGTGACACATTATGGGAGGAGAATATGTTTGCATAGAAAAGTTAACATGCACGTGGAATTTTGATATTTTCACTTAATCGAATGATTTAATTTCAACCAAATATACAAAATGGGATCACTTTAAAATCTATGTGAAAATGGGACCACTTTAAAATCTATGTGAAGTCTCTTTGATAATTTTATTATGGGACCAATTTAAAATCTATGTAAAGTTGGTTTGATAATTTTAAAATCTATGTGAAGTCTTTTTGATAATTTTATTATGGGATCACTTTAAAATCTATGTGAAGTTGGTTTGATAATGTAAAAATTTATGAGAAATCTATTTGATAATGTAATAAAATGGAGTACATTAAAATCTCAATGACTTTTTAAGGGTGGAAGTCACTGGTGGGTTTATGATAAGTTTATGATACATGTAATCAAAATTACAATTAAAAAAATAAAAATTAAGAAAAATAAATATATAGCATTTAATTATAATAAACTAATAATAAAAATATATATAATATTTTGGTTTTTATTTTTAAATTATATTAGATTAAAATAATATAATATTATAATGGTGTGATTATTTACATGTGTCAAGTTAAAAGTGTTTTATTATAATGATTATCGTTTTTATAACATTTTTATTCATATTACAAGAAATTTATATGTTTTTTTATGGTTTTCATTGTGTATATTTGATTTGTATTGGATCGTTATATTATATGTCATTTATATCAATGCTTTATAGGTGAAAAAATTGGAGGAAGCAATTTGTAGAGTCATTTTAGTGATTGGTTTCAATTTGGAAATTTGGATCCAAAAAACCATCTAAAATATTCTGGAGTCATTTTGAAGCATCAAATGATATTTTTTTTATGGTCCAAACTATACTATGGAACCGTTGGCTATATTCTACACATTGATACCTTTCCAACGGTGCAAGAATCACCTCAATCAGATTGTGTATGCAAAAGTTATGCATCCCGCAAGTTGACCTACCGTATTGATCACCATGGTGCGAGTGGATGCCACGTTAGCTCTCGTTACATAAACGCGTGAGGCTAGCCACATAGTGGATTTTCTGGGAACATTCTAGAAGGTCCAATATTGATCACTAAATAAGGGTTGAGGAAGTCAATGCCCTGACCCTATATGGCTATCAGGCTATGTTAAATGTCAAGCCACTAGGAGGAGAAGGGGTTTCATTCTTTTGCATTATATTTTGTTCCAAGGTGAGAAAAACATCTGAGAGTGGTATTTTGTGAGCATAACAGAGGAGGATGGATATTGTAGCAGCCATATAGGCCACAATGTCAAAGGAAATTCCACAAAAAGTGTCTCTTTCTTTATACTTGCATTTGAAGAAAAGAGAGCAAAGCAATCTCACCTTCTTGTTGGGTTTTCTCCCATATTGGGTTTTCCAAGTCATATCTTGTGTTTATTTGTGGATAGTGTGTGTATTATTTATGTCCTCTATTTCTCGCACTCAACTATTTCATAGATTTTTAAGTAGAGAACCAATAATTAAAGAATGTGAGATTTAAAGGAAATTAACCTTCACAATAAAGATTTCAGTATTTTATTAGATCTATTGTGACGAACTATCCAGTAGAATATCCACAGCAGAGTATGAATCAATACTTAATAATAAAAAATCCTATGAGCTTAAGATATGAAGGATTGTGTAGCAAACTAGAGGGGTAGTGGTTGTAAGAAGAAGACATGGATTGATTTTGAAGAAAGAATCCCTAGAGTAAGTAGAGAAATTGGGTTGCTTGGAAACCTAATATCCAATTGAATGAGAACTCTATGGATTGCATATTAGCCAAGATCTACCCATTTATAGGCATTAGTAGTTCAAACTCTTCATGCATGCAATGGAAATGGATTCTTGAGGGACTATATAGCATGGAAGTGAAATTTTAAACCTTGTTTTTGTGCTTGGCTAAGAGGAAGAGGTTTGTAACTAGTTGAACACTAGGTGAGATGTCTACAAAAGATTTCTTGAAAGGGATCATTGTAGGTGTCAAGATTTGGTTGAATCTTGAGTATTGAATATTTGATTGAGTGGGAAACAAATCCCAATATACACCCTTCATCGTCGTGGTCCCATAGCTCGGCTTGGGGGTGAAATCCACATCAAATTCTTATGATTGGGTGATGAATCGCTCCTATATAACCAGTTTGGTAAACACACTCGGGATAAAAGAAATTTTTGTCTTATCTATACACGATTTATTTATGTGTTCATATTTATGTCAATTATATATGTGAATCATGTTACCATAGTAAACTCTAAAATTACTTTAATTGATAAAATTGTTGTTAAGAAGCTTGATTATGAATCTAGGATGGATTTCTATTATGAATTATATTTATGAAATGACAACTCTACATATATTTTTTAAGTTCATATAAATTACTAGTTATCTCATTATTAAAAGTCAAATTAACTAACAATTGAAAATTCCTACATATTAAAAATCTAAAGAATTCAATTAAATACCTTAATGGAAAATAACTTAAAGAATTTTTAAACTTTTTAAATTCCCTTCAAAATTTTAATTAACCATAATAAACATATTAACATTATTAAAAGATATAAATAAATTATTAATAATGTAATTATATAAATGAATTTTCAACTTAATGAAAAATCTTCATAAAAATACTTATAAACACTTATGTATAGTACTTATACTTAAAATCCAAATTAACAATTATAAAAATGCTTATAAACACTTATGTATAATACTTATACTTAAAATCCAAATCAACAATTATAAAAATGCTTATAAGCACTTATGTATAATACTTATACTTACAATCCAAGTCAACAATAATAAATAAAGATGCTTATAACACTTATATATAATACTTATACTTACAATCCAAGTCAACAATAATAAAGATGCTTATAACACTTATGTATAGTACTTATACTTACAATCCAAGTCAACAACTTTATGAAGGTATTGGGCTAGTCCTCCAAAGTAAACAAATTTATCAAGGTATTAGGATTATTGGTCATTCCTCCTAGATATACTTGCAATCCAATTTTATCAAGGTCTTGGGGTTATGGATATTCCTTCCGGATTTTAAGGAGATGAGAAAGGGTTTCCCTCAAGTTCAATTCAATTGTATATAATTGTATATCTATTACTTAGGTAAATAAATAAGAGAAGAAAAGGGTTTTTACTTAGGTAAATAAGAGTGGACTTTAGATATTATATATGTAATGATAAATTTTTGTTAGTGACACATTATATATATGTAATGATAAGTTTTTGTGAGTGAGAATGAAAAATGGTTATTTGAATTTTTTTTATAAAATGTTAATTAAAAATTATATTTTTAATAAAAATGAGTAAATGAAATTATATATTTAATATTTAATTATAAATTATATATTTAATGTAATTCCAAAATTATCTTAAAATATTGTAAATTTTTTTAAAATTGATAAAAAAATAAGGAAATTGTATTTTCTTTCTTAAAGATTATTTTAAGGTTTTTTCTTATTTAAATAGCTAAAATTATTTAGAGAGGTTCATGGTTTTAGTTTAGGTGGTTGGGAGGAATGTTTGTTCTCCTTTTCATTGGAGTTCAAATACTGCAAAGCTACATGTGTTGGACATAATGCTTCCATTAATACAGTGTGTTGAGTTTAGAGATTGGTTTGAGATTTATTAGAGGTTGTTGAGAGATTCTCTCACCCTGTATTACCATGTTTGAAATTAGTTAGATCTAACTTCAACTATAATGTATATGTATTGTATCTTTATTTGTGTGTAATAAAAATATTATTTATGTAATTAGTGAACCATGTCTAGTCTCTTTATTTTTATTTTTATTTTAGTATCAGAGCGGGTTCTGGCTTAACCCGCTCACTGGAGGGCCAAGAAGATGTGAAAACTGTGATAGTTGATTTTGATGTAGGAGAGTGGGGTGTGTTGAGTTTGTGAGAGAATTGTTGCTACCTTCCCATTAAGAGCCAGAAGGTAGCACGAATAGCAGTCGTCACCCTGATATCTTCATAAGGAAACTGTCATATCAATCAAATTAACTGGAGACCTACTGCATGTTGGATATTGGGCATATTTCTCTACTATTTGTTGTTAGATGGTTGCACAAAGGTTGATGTCTGCGTGGAAGATCATTGTTTGAAGCAGCAGACTAAGAGCCGCCACAAACCTAACGAACTCGCGAAGGGAATGATAGAGATGTTATCTATACACTGGAAGATTTCTCTGGGCATGATTCAATAATTCAAGGGAGTGTGAGAAAGCATGAACGAAGGAGCCACTACCTAGATCTAGAATCAATGCCCAGATCTGAAGACAAGCTCACAGATTAGTTGACAGATCTAAGGAAGCTGAAATCGCTGTGTTGAATCTGCCTTGGTGGAGCATCTAGTATTGATTTCTAGAGAGATCTCTTTCTCAACATACCTGAGGACATATGATTGATCAGCTGCGTGCTACCTGCGATAAGGGAGTTATCTTCATGAGCTTCCATATCGATTAAAAGAGCTTCCACTCTAGGTCACTGGAGTGTGTTGTTGCATTGAGATCCATGTCAATATGTGGAAGGTTGTGGTTTTTATTTTATTTGGTGTGCAAATTTGTAAAATTTTACAATGCAGAACCATAAATAACAAGCCAATTAAGTTTGTTATAAGTTGATGTAATCTGTGGTGCTTTAGGAGTATCAGTTACAGTTTGTTTTTATATAAAGTTAAGTTGATGTGAATTGGTGTGCTTTGAGAGCATCAATTAATCTTATGTAAGGTCAAGTTGTATAATTGATTGTTGAAGACATTCAATATCTAGAGTGTTATTCTAGATAACTAGTGAATATAACTGAAGGCCATGTATTCAATAGATGGTGGTAGTTTCATAGAATGATTCAATATCAAGATTGTCTTTTGAGAGATCAAGAAGCGTCAATTATGCAAGTACATCCATGATGGTCGGAAGCCATTATGTCTTAAATTAATCAAGTGGAAAGCTTGAATATGTGGTGGAGAAAGAGCGTAGTCCATGAGATTGCAGAGTGGGTGTAAGTGCTAATGAAGACCAGCCACACAAAGAACCAAACAAAGATTAATATTGTAATTTGTGATTTAGTATTGTAAGTTTTGTAATGCAAGCATTAAAAGGGGGTGTTGGAGATAATGCTTCCATTAATGCAGTATGCTGAGTTTAGAAATTGGTTTGACATTTGTTGGAGGTTGTTGAAAGATTCTCTCAATCCATATTCCCATGTTTGGGATTAGTTGGATCTTACTCCAACTATATGTGTGTGTATATTGTATCTTTATTTGTATCCTCTAGTGTGCATCGATACACCTCGACCCTTGCTAAGTCATAAGTTACCTACTAGATGTTGACTTGCAGACTGTTAGCACTAGCCTAGAAATTATAGTGGTAACCACGAAAATTTACCAATTACCAATTCCTTTAGATTATATATATATATATATATATATATATATATATATATATATATATAAACCAATTATACATTCCATGTTATATATGTGACTTTTTAAATCAATTTACACATTCACTAGCATTATACATGATATATGATATTAATCAATTAGTCACTTATGAAAACTACCCATCTTTAATTAAAGTCGAGGAAGAACAAATTGAACATGAAATGTATAATTTGGTTGTATTATAT
>ML801257.1:72068-83262 GCA_009831015.1 Picea engelmannii | reverse complement strand
ATTCGGGAATTCGATTAATCAAAACAAACTTATATACAATAATGCATGCTTATTAAACAATTTCAAATTGACGCTATGCACAGAGCTGTGAGTTCATTATATAAACAAGTGATAATCATACCAGTATGACTGTTCCGACTATGTCATCTTTGAGTTTACAACCGCTGTAGCAGACTCCACGTTTTTAAACAAAATCGAACCAGTCATTCGTTGCTTCTTATCAGTGGATGGCATCTTTGCCTTCTGACTGATGAGCTTTGCAACTTGACCTTCCAGATCGTGAATTCTGGATTGCAGCATTGGAACATCGAGGTAATACCTCTCCATCCATGCACCACACTGTTCACACGGAGGAGCTGCTAGTTGAGATAGAGCAGGAGGGGGTTTCGACGAGTCACCAGGGGTTTCACAGGGCATTTTGATGCCGGGATTATTTGGATTATTTTGTAAACAAGGAGGTAGGTTCTTCACAAAATCATACGCTGGTTTATCACACAGACCCTCGGAATAGGGATGCTCGCTTGCTAGGAAGCGCTCAATTTCTGAGTCAGAATCTTCACTGAGCACAATAGGATCAGGGTTTACAGGTGCCTTTGGTTTGTTTCTTGCCATGCGAGAGATCAACCGGGCATTCTTATTGCCTTTAGAATTGGCATTAGGTTTGGTCTTGGGCTTTTTAGCCACGGGTTTAACATTTTCCACCTCCTCGGTAACAAAAATGGGCAGGTCAATAGATGGTTCGGGTAGGGGTTTGGGTAGTAGGGCACTGTAAGGAACAGGGGGTGCTAACTTGCTCTTGCTCACCACAGGTTTGTCAACCTATGGTGGACTTGAGTGCTCAAAGCTATTCCGACTCAGGAAATCACTCCAACAGTCACGGCGTAACCCCAACTCATAAACCATAAGCATTTTAATTAACCCAAAATGGAAAAGGCTGGTATCGGCCTGGTTACGTTTATACCTTTTGGACATCTTAAACAAACTCCTATGCAAATAGTGAGGCATGTTCAGTTCATAGCCCATGAAAACCATCAAAAGCCGAAGGTGATACAAGAAAACGAAGCCATACCTGCCCTCGCAAGTGATGAATTGTTTAGTTATCATCAACAAGTCGTGCCATCTTTGCTTTAGCATATTTGCAGGCAGACCCTTGTCACAAGAGTTCACTCTTCGTGACTGAAAGAGTAATGTCCACGGGACATCCTCTATTTTATAGTTCTTTGACCATCTCTGTCCAACAGCAGGCAGACCGGTGGCTAGACTAAGGAACTGTTCGTTGATTTCCAACTGCACATCCCCAATCTTGGCTCGGCAGCCATCGAATGTCAACGCAAATTGCCGAGCCACACCAGTGTTATAACCATCAAATTTTCGGATGAAAGGAAGCCATCTGAATTCCTCCAGGTCACTATACGCACCATCAAACATTAACAGGGCCTGGCAGCCATTGGGTTCAGCCCTTACGACTGGAGCCATGGTGTGGGCATCATAGTAGGGTTCGGATCAAACACACAAGAGCATAATCGACATGGCTAACAACCGCAAACGCTCAAAGAGAAGGCAAATCAATAGGCGCGTGTGAAGGTGGTGGGTTAGTTCACCGTCATGCAGAACATTAATGGCTCAGTACAGCACTGTTTAATCAATTATGACACCACTCAAACCACATTAATCGGATAACACAAGAATTCAAACGGTGGACAGTGATACCAAGGCACCATTGTATTGTTTGAAACCATGAACATTCGATATAGAATCAAACCAAAGTTAATACGTGCCATAAATCAATGTAAACTCAAAGCCATATATCAATGCGCCATAGTATAATTCAAACCAAAGTAAATCCAAATGTTTCATCAACGCGCCAAGTATATATCAAACATTGTCATTCAATATGTAAAATTCAACTTATGTGTTACTCATGCGCCTTGTTGTATAATCAACGTTGACAAGAGATTTCATAAAGTTACTAAGCCAAGAGCTTATAATAGCAAGTATTAAAACAAAATCAACCATCGCTCTTATGAAATCAAGTATAACTCATAAATTTTCATGCTCAATACCTTATCAATCAAATAAAAGCCAAGTTGCGCAATCAAAGCAAGAATGTCACAGTTTGAAAAATGTCCTTAGCCATAGAATCAACCAAAGGTAAGTGCCTTTCAGAACATCAATGAGCATACCACGACAGTTTAAATAACAATGGAGAAGTTTTCACGCTTTTAGTCGTGAAAACTAATTTGAAACGAAATTGCAAACATCGCATAGAATGGAAATGCGACAGTAATTGATCATTCAAAAGATGTAGGTGTGGGCAGCTTTTAGGGCAATTGAAAAAATTGAATTGGCTGCCAACAATGGCGACACACTGGGAGAAGCAGTTATTTCTGTTGAAGGAAACAAATTCAGATTAGGACAGCAGAGAAAAATTCAACTCAGAAACAACAACCAAAAAAATCGTACAAACATCATCATTTTACCATCTTTCCCATCAGTGTTTTAAAAGATGCAAACTAATAACAGTCTCAAGATCAGCAAGTCATGACATTAATGATAAAATCTTCAATACTGTTGGCATGGCCACTGCTGCCAGCAGGCGTCCATAGCCTCGACAGGGTTGCCATTTAACCCACTCGGACGTTTGTATCCTGTCAAGAAGTTCTAGATCAGAGTAAAGGACTTTTTAAGTGGTTTGTTATAATTTTTACAAATTTTCATGTACCTGACATTGCGTCGCTGCCAGCAGGCCTGTTCAGTACCCCGGCAAAGTTGTCTTGGCGCCATGCTTGCATTTACCCGCTGCCAGCGGACCTGTTCAGTATCCCGGCGGGTTTACAAACACATCCCACAGCTCTTATTGATATTTTTATTTTGTTTTTCTTTTGAGTGTAGCTGAGCGGGGTGACGCTGAAAAATCTTGATACTTTAACATATTTTTCAGACCTCATCAGAATTTTTTAACATAGTCCTTTATTCAGCTCCAGAAATGTCTCATTTCTAAAACAACTTACTATGACAGGGAGACATCCTTTTGAGTCATTCCTCTACGGAAAAGGGACAGCATAAAAAGATTAGAGATGATCATGATAATCTTCACTCAGAGATTGAAATTAGAAAACTTCTTTCAAACAACAAAATTTTCAAACATAAATATCAATTTCAGAAATATATATCACTGATGTTCGTACAACTTTTCAGAAGTTATTTCAGCGAAGAGATTTTCCCATGATTTGAATCTGAATTGCTCAGTGTATAGGCATGCATACGTTTCATAAAACACACAAAACTGATTCAATCAAATCAAAATCAAAACAAGAAACAAACGAAAATAACACAAACAAAAGAAATATTTACATAATGTACAAGGGCAGAAATCAAGAAAAGTATCTTTTCAGGGCTTGGCCATTCACCGGGTAGGTGTCAAGCTGCCCTTCAAGATTCTGTAATCGAAAGGAACTAAGACCCAACTTTTCAGCAATCAGAAATGGCCCAAGCCACAAATTTTGAAACTTGTTATGCTCACCCTTTCCTTCGTGGGGTTTGTCCCACTTTAAGACGAGATCGCCTACTTCAAAATTCCTATCAGAAGCTGAACTAGAATCGAACCAGCTTTTAATCAGTTGTTGATGTTGGTCTAGTTTATGCTTAGCTTGGGTTCTTACTTCTTCTAACTTCATCAAAGCGTTAATACGGTTTTCTAAAGGGGGACAATCTTCTTCTTGAACTTTTTGTGACAATTGAAGCAAAGGAAGAAGAATGTGAGGTGGCAGAATGGCTTCTCTACCATAAACGAGGAAAAAGGGGGAGTTACCTATAGCAGCTTTAGGTGTTACCCTATCAGCCCACAGTGCATTGAGTAGTGCATTGTGCCAGTTCTTGTGATTTTCAGCCACAGTTCTCTTGATAATTTTGATCAAGTTCTTGTTGGTTGATTCTACTAAGCCATTACCCTGGGGGTAGTAACTAGCAGAATACTTAAGCTTTATTCCTTTCTCTAAGGCGAACTCACTCATCTCTAGAGAAGAAAAGTACGAAGCGTTATCAAAGACTAGACAATCAGGGATACCAAAACGAGTGATGATATTCGAGTTTAGAAAAGCAATCACCTGACTTGTATTAACAGTTCTTAGCGCGGAGGCTTCAGACCATCGAGTAAAGTAATCAGTGGTTGTCACAATATACTTGTGTTGTTGTGAGGACGAAGGGTTAATAGGACCAATGATATCAAGGCCCCATTGCTGGAAAGGAGAATCGACTGTGACGGGTTGCAAAGGGAAGGCTGGTTTTTGCAATTGCCCTGATGCTTTCTGACAAATGACACATCTACGGCATAAAGCATGGGTGTCCCTAAAGATTGTAGGCTAGTAGTAACCGGCTCTTAAAACTTTATGAGCAGAGGTATCGCCACCGAAGTGACCACCAGCTTCTCCCGCATGCAACTCAAGAAAGACTCTTTTTGCTTCGTCCTTTTCAAGACAACGCATCAGTATGCCCGTTTTTCCAACAGATTGGCCTCCACACTGATAGCACTCTTTTGCATATCTTCAAGGGTGGCAGCATTTCTTTCTCTTAATTGGTAAGACATGTCAGCATCGAATCCATCTGGGAATTTAATTAACGCCAAACCCTGGGGAGGTTTAATTTCAGTGGGGATTGCATTATACAAATTGTTAAAACGGGTACAATAATCTTGTACCGTCTCACCTTGGTTTCTTTTTATATTCTCGTATTCTGACAGTATTTGGAGAGGGTTTTTCTTTACCTCCCATCTGTCAATAAAACTTCTCTGGAACACGACAAGGTCAGGGATTGATGCGGCAGGTAAGGCTTTGAACCATTTTTTGACATCTCCTATCAGACTCTGGGCGAACAGTCTCATTTGAACGTCGACTTCGTCAACTTCTTGTAAATCTAAGTATTCGTTCATTTTATCCACGTGTTGTTGTGCGTTTAATGCTCTGGTTGCATCGAACTGTGGAAGTCTGGTCTAGTAGTCTTGGGGCATGGCATGCAGTGGTGCAGCCAACACCAAAGGGGCATACCAAGCTGCCATGACGGGCTGAGGAGGTGGGAAGACGACCTGGGTGGTTAGAGAGGTGGTGACGGAAGACAAAGTCGATGAGGGATTAGACGGCACTGAGGTAATGATTTGTAGTTTATTCGTGGGAGACAAGACTTCGGGGGTTCGAGGTTGCAACACAGTTGGGTCGAAAACGAGCTTAGACGCAAAGGTTTCGGACCGTGTTCTAACCAGATTTCGCAATGGAAAAAGATCAAGCTCGAGGTTTTGAAGGATGTCTGGTCCTCCAGAAAAAGAAGGAGGCTTATGAGGGGGAGTATGACTCGCTGAACTGGTAGTTAGGGTCTTTCGTCTCAGCAATTGTTCGGGATAATCTATCGCGGTGGAGGGTTTTGGGTCGGGATGAGATCTCGTGTGAACTTTCTTGGGAGCCAGAACTCTTTTTGGTTTTTATATATATATATATTTTTTATTTTCTATTTCTATTTCCTGGTGAAGGAAAACTAGGGGTGATTTCTACGTTGACGTCGTCTGGCTTCCAATTGTTCCTGAGCAGCTATGTCTCGTTCAATGGCTGCCAATGAATGTTCGAGCTCTTCCCAGTTATTGGCAGTTTTGAGGATTATGTCAAACAGGTTTGACGCGATATGCGTTTGATTCGCTAGTCCGGGCTCGATATTAGGTTATACTGCTGCAGGAACAGTCATAGAGGAACATTAAGAGTGGGAAAGGTTTCAAAGGGAGATTCTGAAAATAATATGTACAGAGTTAATCAACCTCTAATCATTACTTTCTTCTCAGGGTTAAACTTTCTCTAGGGGAAGAAAAGCGAGGTATTCAGTTTTAGTTCTTCCCCTGTATGGTCGCCATTTATGTTAGCACTCGGTAAATTTCCAAGAGGTTGAGAAATAAGAAATCTACAAAGGTAACCTTATCCAACCGCTTTTAAAGCTGGGATCTATCCCTTCCAGCTTCAGAGAGGGATCTCTCTATGTGATTTAGCTTTGTTTCTTAGTTTAGATTTTAGGCTAGGTAAAGGCACGAGTTTGTTTTGTTGTAAAAGTGGTTTATAAATTGGTTGAGACGATCTACACATCCATTGGGCTATGGGGTCTGTATTTAAACAAATAATCGATACAACCAGAAAAGCTAAAGAAAACCTCCACAGGGCGAGGTAATATGCTCACTGGATCTTTTTAAATTAAAATGATGGATGGAAGAAAAGATGAGGGAAATAACTTCAACTAACAAGCAGTTAAGAATTTCTTAATTGAAGGTATTAGAAGGTAAACATAAAAATCTTTAGAATCGGAAACAGGGTATGAAAGATAAATCCTGCAAAATAACGCTATTCATAAAGATTAGATTCATAAAACAAAATGGATACAGAGAAAGAAAAACATTTAACTTAGAAGATCAACGTCACCAGTGAACATACGCAAGAATCCTGTAAATGCCTCTTCTTTATTAATGGCCGATCTCAAAAATATTACAGCTTGATAGCAATAGGGTGTGTGAATCAACAACCCCCAATACTTCGAGGGTTGAAGTATTTATAATCTCAAATACAAACGTTCCTGTAATAACTGATCGGGACGTGCTCATTCTATTTTTAGTCTAACTACTTTAACTAATCAAAAACTGTTTGATGACTCATTACAACTGCAAGCGATGTTTCTGGGGTAGGTCGTTGGCGAGATGCCTTTGCAATCTCTTCTGACTGGACAGGTGACTGGATGTGACAGCTCATCTGCTAATCAAGTAGATCACACAGTTCTTCCCATCTGATATGACCTGGCACTGTGACTTTAAGCAATCTTCGATACACTTCATCCATGTTGGTGTATTTAGCAAATGTAGGCTTGATGGTGAATATATGTTTAATTTCATGTTGGATATCAATGTCCAACTGCAGGGCCTCTATGAATGCTTTTCATGTGATACTCCCTTGTACCCCTGCAAATTTGGAACTAGACGCTTCAGTCAACTTCTTCTTATAATCAGGGAGTGTCATTAATTTATCATTGATGACCTTCAGGCCAGGTAGGCCCTTCCTTTGGAGAGCATCTATCTTATTGAAAAACTTTTGCACTCCTTGATCCATGACTTGAATCTTATCCTCGAGCTGAAGCATGCGACCCCTTTTGGTCAGAACCCTTTTGACTTCAAGTATGGTTTATGTCCTGTCCTCAATCTTTAATTCTTCTTGTTCCTCCCTGGTCTTTGAATTCAGGAACCTTATGATTTCATTCGCTTGGGCTGGCATGTCTCCCAACTCCACTCTGATTTTCTCAACAGCTTGTTTGCTCCTCTGGAGCAACTCATTTTGTTCGAACATGATTTGAAACATTGGCCAGACTTCATTGATGGACTTGGTAATGTCTGTCCATATCACCTCTTTGGCCTCAGCCAAGGTCTTTCCTGCCACGGTCTGCTTTTGGAGCTGCTGTAGCTCCTTCCTGATTTTCTCATTCACCTGCTTTTCTTTAGATAAGCTTGTCTGGAAAGAGGTTTTAAGCTCTTGGAGATTCTCCACTTCTTTCTTAAGCCTGTTGATTTCTGATTCTTGCAGGTTCATTCTCTCCATAGACTTGGCCAAGTCTGTTGTTCCCTCCGGTAGTGGCACTGATGCAGCAGATGGAATGGTTGTCGTTGTTGCTGTGCTCAATCCTGCAATTGGGATAGCACTTAAGGGGATGCCTTCCATTGGCTTCGCCTTCTCTCTCTCCTTCAGCAGTCTCTCCATCTCCGCTTCCATCTCCTTCAACTGAGCATTTTGCTCCATGAGTAATTTCAGCATCTCATCCTTTTCACCTTCCTTTTCAGCTATCTCCTTCGCCTGTGGGTCTTCTGTTGGAGGAAGTTTTAGCTGTTTTCTTAAGGATGCGATGTCAGCATTTTTCTTTTTAATCATCTCTTCGGCTGCCTTGACGTTCGCAGGGTCGTAACCGATCTTGAGGAACAGCTCTTCCAACGTCTCTATTCTATTGTCTTTTGCGAAGGATGATATTTTCTCCATCTTAAGTTGGGTCTGGGCATTGTTCAAAGCTATTAGATATTTTGATGCAGAAGCTGAAGCGTGGGCCAAAGTGTGAAAAATCATCTCCCCAGTTTGCTTATGCAGATCCATCTGGTCTGCTGGATGCACGTCCTTGACCTGGAACTCAACGGTAGCCCTTTTGTAATCTGATATTACCTTGGGATCCGACACTTGTGCTTGGAGGTAAGCCATATGCATCCTACCCTTTTCTGTATCAAATGCCGAAAGAAGTCTATGCTGGGCTGTGGAAGACTGCTTCTGGAAATGGGCATAAGTGCTACTAGTGAGTGTTTGGTTCTTTTTCTTAATCAAGTCATATTTTTCAAAAATTCCCAACTTGGGCCCAGTCTTGTTTGACGGGGTATCTAAGGGAGAATTTGTAGATTTTAATACTGTAGTTATTCCCTTATGTTGACTCGAGCCAAAAGGTAGAGTGACAGGCTTGACTCCTTGGGTGGTTATTGTTGTAGCTGGGACTTCCTGTTCTACTGTTGCGCCGGGTTTTGAAACTGTCTTCGGATTTTTGGAGTGAATTTGGAATTCCTCTGATGACACCTCTGTTACAGGAGGAGGTGACTCCTGTCGGGGCCTCTTCTCCTTGAGGACCTGAGGCGTGGAAGTGGGTAGCGCACTTGTCGAGGGCACCTGCTGTTCCAAGTCCATCAAAGTGTCAGGCAACCATACTGCCTGATTTGCAAATTTCTTGATCTCTGGCTTGGACTCATGAGCATATGGGGCATTTTTGTTTTTCACCCTCATATCTAAAATGATCACGTATGGATCATAATGCCAGATGAAACTCGTAGAGAATTTCATCTCCTTCAACATTCTATCTGCTTCTTCCCCTGCACCTCGGCTATTGCATATGAAAGAACCAATTTGTCCCTTGATCCTCAATTGTTGTTTTTTCTTAAGAGAAACAAAATGAATTTCATCTGAATTCATTATCTGCCTAATATATTCTAATGCAAAAATCCTTACCGTCACATATCTGGGTAGTTTGTAAGGCGCCAATTCGCACCCGAACACTCTGATTTCGGTGTGATTCTGACATAAATACCAGTCTCTTGTCTTAACGTTGTCTGAGAGATGCAAGATTCTCTGGACTTCATCATTTATTCGTGGCTCAGGCATGCCACTCAACATACTTACCACAGGGTGGTAAAACTGGTCAATGAATGCTGTGAAGTCGTATTCGATAGAATTGTGTTTCAGAAGAGAAGTCCACGCTGTGACTGGCTGGGGTCTCCCGTCGACGTCCATCTTCTGCATGGATAAATTGAACCTGTCGGCTTGAAAATAGACGAACATGTAAGCCAGAATGGATGAATACCTGAACATGCCCTCGGTGGTGAAATTCACAAATTGCTCGTGGATATTATTGGCCAAGAAGGTGTTGTAGTCGAATTGCGTGGTCGGTTGTTCATCATTCGAGAAAATGGACAAAAAACCCAGGATGGGCTCATCCACCCATTGATCAGAATAGTAACCAAGCAGGGCACACAGGGAAGAAATAATTTGATTTCCCTTGGTGGAAAACATTGAAGAAGGGTATGGGGGACTGGTGGTAGGGAGCGGAGCGGAAGTGGGGAGGAAAATATCGAAGATCTGAGCTCTCTGAGGGAAAGTCATTTTATGATATAGCTCAGTGAGGATTTCTAAATTGAATGGGGACGCAGATTCAGCACGGGTAATTTGCATCATCTGGTCAATATCTTCGGGGGTGATGAAGAAAAGGACGTCTCTAGATGAAGAAATGATGGCTTTCTGGTCGGGGAGGTAATGGGCCTGGCATTTGAGGGCAAACTCAGGGAAATTATGAATCTGGGGGAAGATATACGGGGGCAAATTGGACTCCCAGAGTCCAATTTCGTCGCTTTGGTCCAGGAAAACCTCCCGGAGCCATGACTGCAGATCAGCAAAGTCGAAACTGCATATAGTATCGGCTATCAAGCGATCTTTATCAACCAAAGGAATTTTATCCAGGTCAACCGGAGGAGGAAGGAAAGGATTTTCTTCCTCTTCCGATTGTTTTGTCTTTTACACCATTTCAGCAATTGTACCTGCAAATAAACAATACGTTAGTGGGGTCAACTAGACTGTAGGTGAAGGTGATGCGGAAGCAATGGCTGAATAAGAGGTTTCTGGCGCGATGGATGAATAACGAATGAAAAGGGAAAACGATAGTTTTATTCAAAATTGGGGTCGGTTTGGCGCGGGAGATAGGTCAGCAGGATAACGGATATGTTATCCAGTTATTAATTGACAACGGGCCACTTGGGATGAGTTGGTAGATGATGGTGGCAAAAACATACGGTTGAGTGACGTGGAGGTAGGTGATTGGAGGTAAAAGTCGCTGAAGGGGGCTAATCATGAATGGGAAAGATAAAGGCCTGACAGCAGGGACTGACAGCAGTTATGGGATGGGACTCAAACCGGGAACAAGTGGGACAAGTGGACCTAGTGGAGAATGACGTCCATGAGTGATGAGCTGTCAGAGAGCATGTGAAGGATGGGACTTGAGAACCAATAAACCGACGCCACGTATGAACAGGGGCCCGCCGAAAGAAATATCCTTTCCGGACCCCCCACTTTGGTTAAATTTAGGACACCAAGGGGGGTCCGGAATCCGTTTTGGTCCGTTGATCTGTGCGCTATTTTCCTGACCATAGATCTTAGCGCGTTTATTAATACCCATTCCGGACCCCCCCCCCTCCATTAAAGGCAGAACGAAGGGGGGGTCCGGAATTCGATGTGATCCATAGATTTGAGCGCTCGCTTCTGAGCCGTCCAGATGTGCGCATAAGTTATTACCAATTCCGGACCCCCCCCCTCCGTTAAAGGTAGAACGGGCGGCGGGGTCCGGAATCCAATGTGGGTCGTAGATCCATGCGCCCTGTTCTGGACCGTCCAGATCTGCGTAAACATTATAGTCGATTCCGGACCCCCCCCCTTCCGTTAAAAATAGAACACTAGGGGGGTTTGAAATTCTATGTGAGCCATTGATTTAAGAGCCGTGATCTGGACCATTGAAAAGTGACTGAAACATAGGTCGGAGCGGAAAAGTCATGTGTAGGAAAAACTTAGGATTAGTGCATTTCTTACGGGTTTTCCAAACTTGTCTTAGACACCAC
>ML801256.1:251962-263557 GCA_009831015.1 Picea engelmannii | reverse complement strand
CCCCGGATGGGGTGCCACGCGGACATGGGGAGACAGATGGAGGCGCACTTGGCCTCGGCTTAAATGCCGAGGGCCGCCACCCACAAGCCAATATTTACGATGGGGGACGGCCTCTGCAGCAAATTTAAGTTGATGGTACCCCCTCTCGCGCGTTCATTCATAGCGCACTTGGGACGGGAGAGGATAAGCGTTGGCAAATGATTTCGGTCTATGGTTATATGAATTCCTCCACGACAGGGAAGAGCAGGGCGGCACCTGCTTCGGCTCCAATTCTCGTTGGATTGCTATGGTGCAACCCCATTTCTTTAGTACTCAGACTCTTTGCATTATCGGGGGATCCTTTGACGTTTGATTTAGAACAGGGTAACCCTGCCTGTGCCCTGCAACTCAATTCAATTGTCACTGGGCGCATCTGTCTTTTACAACACTTGTTCCACTCGCTCCCCATGGTTAGAAAAAGAGGCAGACCGCGTTGTGGCGCGGCCTGGGATGCTCGCAAGGCTCAAAGGCGGAGGAGGGAGCAACTGGAGCGGGCCTTGGCTCTGGCGACCTCCATCCTTAGAAAAAGAGCAAAGGAAGAGAAGCGGGCACTCCTCGCCACCATAGCTGAACCACGTGAAGGTTGCAGTAGAGACGAGCAGGATGCTGGCATGGAGGGAATTTTTCCACCCTGCATTGTGGAGGAAGACCCGACCTTGGCGGATTTGACACTCGTGGTAAGGAATGAGGCGAATCCTCAGGTGAAGTGCACCTCCACTCCGGTTTAGGACGACTACATCCCCGGCTGTCTCGTGGAAGAAATTCCATGGCCGGGGGATGATAATGTTCGCAGTCATGATTCTCAGAGGAAGGAAGACGGAGAGGTGGGCGCTACGATGGCTGAGGAGCAGCGAGAGGGCGATGTTGGTGGGGAAGCGGTGAAGGGCACGGTGGACTCGAGTGGCAACTTGCATGGGTCTCTTCTCCGGGAGGAACACCTGGCTCTTGTTTTTGACCTTCGCGGCCACTTGTTCGATTTGGAGCTCCGGGTGTGCACCTTGGGACGAAGCATGGACATGCTTCTTGACACTTTCTCCAACGCGCCAGCTAAGCGGAAATGCCCCCTCTGCGCGCAAGCTTTTGCCCTCCTGGCTGGGTTCATGTGGCAGAAGGATGAGAACGGCAGACCACCTGGCACATAGGTTTTTATGCTCTTGGTTCCTAGTTTACTTTGTTACTGTTTTATGTATCTTTGGACTGTTGGCATCTGTCCTGGTTTATTTTTAAAGTTATCTTAGGATCTTTTCAAGGTTAAAGTTCTAGATCACAATGAAGGTTATAGGTTATTTAGGAAGGGAGGTTTCCATGGTTGCCCTGGTTCTGGATGAATTAGGAAGCGTAGCTCGAAGTGTTGTCGGGGAGATCGGTTTGGTTAGGGCTCTTTTCATTTGATGCTTGGGGTGAAGAGTCGGGCTAGGGTTTGGAGGATCAGGAATTGGGAAGGCGGTTAGGGTTTAGTCTAGGGTTTTGAATGAAGCTGACCTCGATAATCTGTGGGATATGGAGCCAACAGTTGTGAATCCAATTGATGACTTGGCTGAGGATCAATGGTGGAGCCAGGGGTATTTGAACAGATCGAACGAAGCGTACAAAGAAGATTTGAGACTGTATCCTCTGTCATTACTCCCAGATGATGTGAAAGCAGGTAAAGTGGACTCTGAGTTGGAGATTCATTCAATGCAAAGAAAATATGGTGATTGTCTGTGTGGATCATCAAATTTGAGTGCATCTGAATTAATAACGAACCTCTTCGCTCGGGAAGCGGAAAGAGCAAGGGATTCATGCGCATTTACGTCTCATCTACCTCCACTAACATCGTTGAAGTGTTTGGAGGGATAGGGCGATTATAAGACTTTAGCGAAAATTGTTAAGCTAGTTCGGGATGCAGAGCGGGGAGTGGAGGCGGTCTCTTTAGAGGTATGAACTGTGGGATTTTTACCAGTTAGGAGTGGTACTCACAGTTTTGGACATCCAATAGCGGTAACAGGGAGAGATGACTCTAGACGAGTTGTAGTGGGCGGAGGTGTTACAGAAGGTTTGTTGTCGTCAAAGAAGAAGCAGAATGAAGTCGATGTTGAACTGTGTAAAGGGGATTTAGGAGTAAAGGGGGAGGTTGTCTCGAGAGCAGGTATAAAAGCGTGGAAGGTAAAAAAATAAAAACCCTCGGTTACCCTCGGCCAGGATATAGGAATGCAGGAGGTGGGAGATTACTCAGAGCGGGGTTTGGTTGGGAGATTTGGATACCGGGCGATGGTTGCTCGCGATATTCATGGTTGGGTAACCAAAAACTGGGGACCGATATTGGGTAACCTACCAGACGTGTTCATCCTTACGAAAGGGTGGTATTGCTTCTTGTTCTAATTGTCGTTGGATGCGGAGGTGATACAGAATATGGTCTGGTTGGTTAATCAGGGAAGCCTAATGTTAAAGAAGTGGCACCCTGCATTCAATCTGGAAAAGGAACTCTTTCGGTATAGGCATTTGTGGGTTCTTTTGCTTGGATATCTGTTGGTTTTATGGAGTCTAGAAGCCTTCAAAGAGATTGGGAATGCGCTCGGTAAATTTCTTTATACTGATCCTAAGGTACTGTCAGGGTCTGACAGGCGAGTGGGGAAATTGTTGGTAGAAGTCGATCTATTTGGAGGTCTCCCGGAAGAAATAGACATTGGGTGGCATGGGGTCATGATCCAACAGAAGTTGGATTTTTTAGGGGTTCCTTTCAGGTGTACAAACTGTAAGGAAACCAGACATCTGCGGGCTCATTGTAGTGGGATTAGAAGGTCGAAGTTTTCAATATGGGATGTAGAGCGTGGCGAGCTCGCTTTAGACATGCAACCGATTGTCCTGAACATTGTTGTTGAAGAAGGGGCAGACTCCTTGATGTCCTCAGGCATGAATAACGACTTTGGGACTGGTAAGTTAAGCATACCCTACTCAGATTTTATTTCTTCAATGCTTGTTAAAGTATTAAATTGGAAGAAAGAACTAGGGAAAGGGGAATTTCCAAGGGAAAAGTTTTCAAAGGGAAAGTTGGGGATTGATGGAGTTTTAGAATGTGTAACTAAGTCAAAGAAACCGTGCGGGGAGGTAGTTGGGTGTGAGTCTCTTGATGATTCTCTTGGAATCAAAAAGGTGATGGATGTGGAGGGAGTAGAGTGCACCCTGGGTGGGGGGTATATCTTGAACCTGGAGGTATCGCTTTCTCAGCCGAGAAACCTGGTTGGGGGGGGGGGGGCTTGACATGGTTGGGGAGTGTAGCATTCGTGGAGAAGGTTGTGCTTTCTACTGGGATAGTGGAAGACATGACACCTCTAAGGAATGGACTGTCAGTCAATTTTATTGAGGGAAAGGGAAAACGGGTGAACCAGGTAACTTCAATTATCTCTTCTCCCGGGACAAGTAGGAGTGAAGGCGTGATGTCTCCAGAGGAAAACTGTATAGTTAAGTCCACTGTGGTATTGGAGGGGCGGGAACTGACTACTTGTGTCACTGTCTTGGAATTGGTCCCTCCCGGAATTGATGGAGATGCTACATTTTTAGAGAGGATTAACTATAAGGAGGATATGTCTACTCTCTTTGTGTTAGATGAATCATTAAACATTTTCATTCCTTCATATAGAGATGTCATATCCCGTACACTTCTGCCGGTTTAAGCTGGGGGGAACCTCTGACAAATTTTTCAGAGAAAATAGGAAAGGGGGAAACTGATAAGAGTGTTTCTGTTCATACTGTAGTGGGAGATCTACAGTGCTTAAGGGAGCGGTTCAGGGAGGACTGGAGAAGTATTTCTCCCCTCTTAAAACAAGAAGTACGAGGAAGTTAGGGAAAGATAAGGAAAACTGTGCTTGTTCCAGTATTTTGATGATTGTTGGTCCTAGGGCACTTCGAGCTCAAAAAGCCCTGGCTCGGGTTCGGAAATGATTGTGGCAACTGTAAATATAAGGGGAGTGGGGGGCACTACGATGTTTGTAGCCCTCAAAAGGTTCCTAGAGGCAACTAAGACATATGTAATTTTTATTCAAGAAACTATGGTCCATGTTTCAAAAGCTAGAGAAATTTTCGTGAAGCTACTTCCAAAATGGTATTTTTGTGGAGTGGACTCTATGGAACTGTCAGGGGGGATATTGACAGCCTGGGATCCAATCAAATCTGATTTCTTTGCTTATTCGACCCTTGCAGGGATTTTGCTAGATGGAATAGTTAAAGATTTAAACAAAAGATTGAATTTGATACACTGCTATGGACCATATGCTGACAAAGAATTTTTTTGGGAGGCAATTAAAGAGATGGGTTTCTCAAGGAACAAAATGTGATTTTGGGGGGCGATCTAAACTTTACCACCTGTAGCAGAGAAATGTGGGGAGAACACTTTAGAGATGATCCATTACATTCTTATTTTAGACAGTTGTTAAAAGGTGAGGGGATGGTGGATGTCAAACCTTTAAAGATGCTTCCAACCTAGCGAAATGGCATAAGAGGACTGGACTACATTGCAAAGAGATTAGATCGGTTTTTTCTTTCAGAGGAATTAGTGATGTTAGGGATTAGATATAGAACTTGGGTTTGTAATTCAAAGATTTCAGACCATATGCCTGTGATCTTACATGTGGAAAACAAAATAAGGAAGGTAAGCTATCCTTTTAAATTTAACTCAGTGTGGCTTGAGGATCTAGAGTTTGTAGACCTAGTAAGCGAAAATTGGAATGGATTATTGGGAAATGAGATCCTAAATACAATGGATGCTTTAGCAAAAAAGATTAAGATACTTAAGTCTTTAGTGGTTAAATGGGAAAGAAAGAAGAAACTGGTAATTAAGGAAGAGGTGGTAAAGATTGAAATGGAATTGGATACCTTGTACACTAACTATCCTAGGGGATTTGAGAAGGAGGATGATAAAGTGTTGGTACTTGAGAAGGAAAAAAGAAAATTGGTCATCCTGAGACAGGGGGAGGAGACATGGAGACAAAAGAGCAAGTTAAACTGGCTGGCTTTAGGAGATAGGAACACTAAGTTCTTCCATGCTTTTTCCAACTCTAGAAAGTTGAAAAATACCATTTGGGACATCACCAAGGAAGATGAAACTGTGATCACTTACAATCAAGGACTAGAAGAGGAAGCTGTAGGTTTTTTCCGAAATATTTTCAAGAAACATGAGAATCTCACTATCACCAATCAGTTAGCAGTTTTAAGACATTATCCTAGAATGTTTTCAGAGGAAGAAGGGCAAAAATTAGTAGAACCTGTTACTTTAGCATAAATCCTGTCTACTTTAAAATGTTTTAGTGCCCCAAAAGGTCCTGGGCCGGATGGTTGGACTGTGGAATTTTTTCTGGCTTTTTTTGATCTAGTGGGAAATGAAATTTTGGAGATGGTTGAAGAGTCCAAGATGAAAGGCAGGGTAAATGGAGCCTTGAATGCTACTTTTCTTGCTCTTATTCCTAAGAGTAACAAACCAGAGTCCTTTGGAGGGTATAGACCTATTGCTTTATGTAATTTGGTTTATACGATCATCTCCAAGATTATAGCTTCTAGAATAAAATCCTACTTGTCTTTTGGAATTTCTAAGGAACAATTTGGGTTTCTTGAGGGAAGACAAATAACTGATTCTATAGGGATTGAGTTTAGAAGCTATATATTGGGTACTAGGATGTGCGACTTCAACAAATTTTGGTGTGTTGATTAAAGGTAGGACCACCAGTTTCTTTAAGAGCTCAAGGGGATGAAGGCAAGGGTTCGCTTTATCCCCATTACTTTTTCTACTTGTTGTAGAAGGTTGAAGTAGATTCACACACGAGCAAGTAAGGGATAAGAAATTATAAGGACTATATGTGGCAAGAGGTCTAAAAATCACACATCTGATTTTTTTGGATGACATTATTATTTTTGTGAATGGGAACTTATCTAAATGGAAAGTTTTTCAGCAAGTTCTGGACTTATTTTTCCAAGCGATAGGGATGTCTTTCAACCCTCAAAAGTCTACTTTTCTTCAAGCAGGATGGAACGAGGAGGAAATTGCTATGTTGAAGGAGTTTATGCCCTTTGAAGTAAAACCAGTAGATAATGGTTTTAAGTATTTAGTGTGTTTTTTAAAACCAAATTGCTACACTAAGGCTGACTGGACTTGGCTGGAGAAAAAAATTGAAAAAAGAATATCAAATTGGAGCCATAGATGGCTGACATTAGGGGGGAGGTTCACACTTGTTAAAGTTGTTCTCGAAAGCATCCCTATGTATTGGCTATAATTGGCGAAGATCCCAAAGGGTACTTTAAACAATATCGGAAGGGGGATGTTTAGTTTCCTGTGGACTGGTAAAAAATTAAAAGAAGGGATTCATTTGATCAGTTGGAAAAAGATAACTAAACCAAAAAAGGATGGAGGATGGGGTATTCAAAATATTTATACCTTTGGAAAAGCCTTGGCGGAAAAAAGTCTATGGAGATGTCTCATGGTTCCGGGTCTATTGAGCTCAAAGAAGGAAAGAAGGAACAAAGAAGGAAAGAAAAATTGGAATGGAATTTCAAATATATGAAGAGCACTTACTTCTTCATTATCTATCTTAACAGATTGGCTAGTGTGGAAACCTTGGAATGGTAGGGAGTTTAGGATTGGTGCTGATCCTTTGGTTAGGTCAAACTCTTACTACAAGTTGTCAAGGAATCTAATCTCTACTCTGAAAGAAAAAGGCATAGTATTTCTTGCTAATGCTGGGACAGTTGATCGAGAGAACACAAATATTACAAGGTGGAAAAGGGTTGAGTTTTGGGGGCTGGATGGAGCTCAAAAAGAAGAATGGGATAATTTTATTAAGGGGCTTACAGGTTCGGGATTTGAATTAAACAATGAAAAAGATATTTTGTTATGGTCTTGGGATACAAAAAGAGGACAGGTGAATGCAAAACAAGCTTATGAAGTTCATATGCTGGAAAAGGGGGTAAGAAGAATCAATCTGTTGGTATAATGAACTCTGGACTTGGTAGATCCCTTTAAAAGTTAAAATTTGTATATGGTTAATGCTTGAACAAAGAATTCTTACTTGGGAGAATCTTGTCAAAAGAGGTTTATCAGGGCCTAGTAGATGTGTTTTTTGTGGGAAAGAGGAGAAAATTGTGTATCATATTTTTGTGGATTTTAGCTTTACAAAATATATTTGGTCTTCAATTCTTAAGGACTTAAAACTAACGAATTATTGGGTAGGAGGATATATTGTTGATTGTCTACAAAACTGGACCAGGAAGGAGTTAAAATGGAAATAAATTCCTTGTTTTGTCTGCTGGGAGGTTTGGAAACACAAGAATCTGGTGATCTTTGAAGATCATCCTCCAAATTTGGTTAGAGTTTGTAGTAGGATTCTACAGGACTTAGGTGAATTAAAGAGCCCAAAAGATACTAAGAGTTGCAGGGTTGTTAGGCCTCCTTTACTTGATTGTAATCTGGCAGTGGGGTTTTTTGATGGGGCCTCACAAGACAGGGGGGATAAATGTGGTGTAGGAGTTGTATTAAAGTGCCCAGTTTTGGGTACTTACAGACTTAAGATGAACTGTGGAAGAGGAAAAAACACTAGGGGGGAACTACTAGCCTTATGGTGCATCTTACATTTTGCATAGGACAGGTGGCAATCGTTTGTGTGGATCATCAAAGCTGAGTGCATCTGAATTAATAATGGACCTCTTCGCTCGGGAAGTGGAAAGAGAAAGGGATTCGTGCGCATTTACGTCTCATCTACCTCCACTAACATCGTTGAAGTGTTTGCAGGGATAGGGCGATTGTAAGACTTTAGTGGAAATTGTTAAGCTAGTTCGGGATGCAGAGCGGGGAGTGGAGGTGGTCTCTTTAGAGGTATGAACTGTGGGATTTTTACCAGTTAGGAGTGGTACTTACAGTTTTGGACATGCAATAGCGGTAACAGGGAGAGATGACTCTAGTCGAGTTGTAGTGGGTGAAGGTGTTACAGAAGGTTTGTCATCATCGAGGAAGAAGCAGAATGAAGTCGATGTTGAACTGTGTAAAGGGGATTTAGGATTAAAGGGGGAGGTTGTCTCGAGAGCAGGTATAAAAGCGTGGAAGGTAAAAAAACAGAAACCCTTGGTTAACCTCGGCCATAATATAGGAATGCAGGAGGTGGGAGATTACTCAGTGCGGGGTTTGGTTGGGAGATTTGGATACCAGGCGATGGTCACTCACAATATTCATGGTTGGGTAACCGAAAACTGGGGACCAATATTGGGTAACCTACTAGAGGTGTTCATCCTTACGAAAGGGTGGTATTGCTTCTTGTTCAAATTGTCGTTGGATGCGAAGGTGATACAAAATATGGTCTGGTTGGTTAATCAGGGAAGCCTAATGTTAAAGAAGTGGCATCCTGCATTCAATCTGGAAAAGGAATTCTTTTGGTATAGGCATCTGTGGGTTCTATTGCCTGGATGTCTGTTGGTTTTATGGAGTCTAGAAGCCTTCAAAGAGATTGGGAATGCACTCGGTAAATTTATTTATACTGATCCTAAGTTACTGTCAGGGTCTGACAGGGGAATGGGGAAATTGTTAGTAGAAGTCGATCTATTTGGAGGTCTCCCGGAAGAAATAAACATTGGGTGGCATGGGGTCATGATCCAACAAAAGTTGAATTTTTTAGGGGTTCCTTTCAGGTGTACAAACTGTAAGGAAACTAGACATCTGCGGACTCATTGTAGTGGGATTAGAAGGTCGAAGTTTTTAGTATGGGATGTAGAGCGCGACGAGCTCGCTTTAGACATGCAACCGGCTATCCTGAACATTGTTGTTGAAGAAGGGGCAGACTCCTTGATGTCCTCATGCATGAATAACGAATTTGGGATTGGTAAGCTAAGCATACCCTACTCAGATTTTATTTCTTTGATGCCTGTTAAAGTATTAAATTGGAAGAAAGAACTAGGGAAAGGGGAATTTCTAAGGGAATTTTTTTCAAAGGGGAAGTTGGGGATTGATGGAGTTCCAGAATGTGTAACTAAGTCAAATAAACCATGCGGGGAGGTAGTTGGGTGTGAGTCTCTTGACGATTCTCTTGGAATCAGAAAGGTGATGGATGTGGAGGGAGTAGAGGGCACCCTGGGTGGGGGATATATCTTGAAGCTAGAGGTATTGTTGTTTCAGCCGAGAAACCTGGTTGGGGGAGAGGGGGCTTGACAGGTTTGGAGATTGTAGCGTCCATGGAGAAGGTTGTGCTTTCTACTGGGATAGTGGAAGACATGACACCGCTAAGGAATGGACTATCAGTCAATTTTATTGAGTTAAAGGGAAAACGAGTGAGCCAGGTAACTTCAATTATCTCTTCTCTCGGGACAAGTAGGAGTGAAGGCACGATGTCTCCAGAGGAAAACTGTATAGTTAAGCCCACTGCGGGATTGGAGGGACGGGAACTGACTACTTGTGTCACTGTCTTGTAACTGGCCCCTCCCGAAATTGATGGAGATGCTACAGTTTTAGAGAGGATTAACTATAAGGAGGATTTGTCTACTCTCTCTGTGTTAGATGCATCATTAAACATTTTCATTCCTTCATATAGAGATGTCATATCCCGTACACTTCTGCCGGTTTATGCTGGGGGGAACCTCTGACAAATTTTTCAGATAAAATAGGAAAGTGGGAAATTGATAAGGGTGTTCATGTTCATAATGTAGTGGGAGATCTACAGTGCTTAAGGGAGCAATTCGGGGAGGATTGGAGAAGTATTTCTCCCCTCTTAAAACAAGAAGTACGAGGAAGTTAGGGAAAGATAAGGAAAATTGTGCTTGTTCCAGTATTTTGATGATTGTTGGTCCTAGGGCGCTTCGAGCTCAAAAAGCCCTGGCTCGAGTTAGGAAATGATTGTGGGAACCCTAAATATAAGGGGAGTGGGGGGCACTGCGAAGTTTGTAGCCCTCAAAAGGTTCCTAGAGGCAACTAAGACATATGTACTTTTTATTCAAGAAACTATGGTCTGTGTTTCAAAAGCTAGAGAAATTTTCGTGAAGCTACTTCCAAAATGGTATTTTTGTGGAGTGGACTCTATGGGACTGTCAGGGGGGATATTGACAGCCTGGGATCCAATAAAATCTGATTTCTTTTCTTATTTGACCCTTGCAGGGATTTTTCCGGATGGAATAGTTAAAGATTTAAACAAAAGATTGAATTTGATAAACTGCTATGGACCATATGCTGACAGAGAATTTTTTTGGGAGGCAATTAAAAGAGATGGGATTCTCAAGGAACAAAATGTGATTTTGGGGGGTGATCTAAACTTTACCACCTGTAGCAGAGAAATGTGGGGAGCACACTCTAGAGATGATCCATTACATTCTTATTTTAGACAACTGTTAAAAGGTGAGGGGATGGTGGATGTCGAACCTTTAAAGATGCTTCCAACCTAGTGAAATGGAAGAAGAGGACTGGACTACATTGCAAAGAGATTAGATCGTTTTTTTCTTTCAGAGGAATTAGTGATGTTAGGGATCAGATATAGAACTTGGGTTTGTAATTCAAAGATTTCAGACCATATGCCTGTGATCTTACATGTGGAAAATGAAATAAGGAAGGTAAGCTATCCTTTTAAATTTAACTATATGTGGCTTGAGGATCCAGAGTTTGTAGACCTAGTAAGCGAAAATTGGAATGGATTATTGGGAAATGAGATCCTAAATACAATGGATGCTTTAGCAAGAAATATTAAGATACTTAAGTCTTTAGTGGTTAAATGGGAAAGAAAGAAGAAACTGGTAATTAAGGAAGAGGTGGTAAAGATTGAAATGGAATTGGATACCTTGTACACTAACTATCATGGGGGATTTGAGAAGGAGGATGATAAAGTGTTGGTACTTGAGAAGGAAAAAAGAAAATTGGTCATACTGAGTTAGGAGGAGGAGACATGGAGACAAAAGAGCAGGTTAAACTGGCTGGCTTTAGGAGATAGGAATACTAAGTTCTTCCATGCTTTTTCCAACTCTAGAAAGTTGAACAATACCATTTGGGACATCACCAAGGAATATGGAACTGTGATCATGATCTAGGTGGATATTGGTGGCCACCCACCTATTCCACTTGGACCCCCACCATTGCTTCTTTCAGTTTTTTAGTTTTCGCACAGTTTACCATTTTTAGCAGTTTTTCGGGTCCTGAACTTCTGGAGCCGTTTTGAGGCCCTAAACAACGTTTTTTGGGGTATGTTGCGGTTGCAAAATTTCATTATGAAATTTTGTCACAAATGTTGTATTCCTCGGATATATCTTTCCAATGGGCTATCATACGCCTAAAATGGAGATCGTATGCAAAAGTTACGACCTCGGGAAGTTGATGTACCAACTTACCCAAACGGGGCCCACATGACTTTTGGCGCTTCATCTCCCAGGGTTAGGTTTTTGGATGTCTAGGACTCTTGGCATTCTCGTTTATTGTAAAAGGGCATTCAAAGCCTCATTGTAATCATCTTCTCACGGATGCGAGTAGCGGCCACATCTCTTCTCAGAGATAAGCTACCAGTGCCCTAGCTAGTTTATTTCCATTCTGTCTGTAAGCATATTTTAGTCATTTGTTATTAATGAAATGAA
>ML801256.1:225189-243425 GCA_009831015.1 Picea engelmannii | reverse complement strand
TTTATCATGAAGCTATCAAGACAAGTTCCACAGGCTTAGAGATTAACAAGGGGTTCATCAAGTTCATTCTCAAGGTAGGGGACCCTAAATTTTTCACAAGCTAGAGGCCCTTCACCCTACTCAACACATCCTATAAAATTGTGGACAAAACTCTAGCCTTGTGCATCAAGAATAGTTTTCCCAAAAGCATTTGTCCAAAATGAATGTTATTTATTCACTGGTGATATATCCTTGATAATTTCATTGTTTCATGGTAAGGCATGGAGTGGACCTGGTGATTTGGTTTGGAGACTTGGTGTATCACAATTGAATTTTAGAAAGCCTATGACTAAGTGGAATGGTGTTATGAACACAAATATACATATAAATAGGTATAAATAGATAATAATTAATACTCAATAACTAAATATGTTATGAAGAGACACCTTATTGATGAAAGGCCATGTCTCTTATGAAAGGGCACCCCTGCGTGGGTATATATACAACCCTCTATTGTGAGAAATCTTACCCTGTGGACAGGCTAAGCTCCCCTTTGGACCAAGACTCCTATCTTTGGTCCAAAGACAAAAGTAAACAAGTGGTTACTTCTTTCCCTATAGATCTAACTAAATCAATAAAGAAAGAGGGAGGAAGGGTGTGGCTTACCTTGTTGCGATGTTTTTCCTCGCCACTCCAATCCTTGGGCTTAATCTCCAAGCTCCTTGATGCAACTGAAACCCTACAAAGAATAGAAAATGAACTCTTCCTCCTACTCTATATGATTATATAAAGTAGATATATCTATGAAGACTGAAATGACAATAGACAAGAAAATGTAGAACACATGAACTTGAAGGGAATAAGCCAAGTTGATATTAATTGGAAAGCAAAAAAGAGGCACTTAAAAGGCATTCTTGATGATGCAACACTTCTCCAAGCTCTCCTTGAGTCCTCGTCCAACTCTTGCATGAATTTTGACATCAAAATGTTGATGCTTCCTCTAAAATCAAAGGTTTGATACATGAATTGTTCCCCCCTTCACCTTGGAAACACCTTCAATATATAGGCTTGAGAGACACAACCACCATGAGAAAATGAAGGATATGGTTGAGGATATGGCTCCTTAAGGTTGGGATCTGATCCTAAGATGAAGCCATAGCATAGGGGTCGAATATAACCAACCTCATCCTAAGAGAGCTGGCCCATAGAATAACATGGATGATCCCCCATTTCCCTATAACAAGACTAGCGCTCCCCCTAGTGAGAGACAAAGCACCATGGCACCCCCCTAACAAGGTCGGAGGATCACTGACACCCCCACTAGTGAGTAGGGGAGAACCACTCTTCTAAAATGCTTAAAATTTCCAAGGAAAATGTATGTTTCGACTATCAAATGATGGGGCTTCTTATTCCAACATGACTTAGGGATTGTGACAAATGTTTTCATGGTGTCAAGGGGTTGCGACACTTAGCAAAATGAATGCGACACTAGGTAAGGTGAATACAACACTTGCGACAATGCGTGTGACACTTAACAAGATGCATACGTCACTTTGTGACATGTGCGAGACTTAGGGTGTGAAACTCAATTGTGACATTTTGGTGTGTAACAGATGCCCCCTAAAGTGTGAGGTCAAAAGAGAAACTGATGGCTGAAACACTTCACAAATTATTCAATGAAAGGGTGCTAGAGTAGGAGAACCTGGTAGAAGATGCAAACAATCACCAGTCAGTATACAAATACGTTCCATTTATGAGGCAAGCATACCTATGCTCGGAAAATGAGATGACTCAAAGCATGGTTGTTGACCAATACACTGCGGATCCATGAAAATATTGACTAAGGATATGGCCACTAGAGATACAATGTGGATCCATACCTCCATGACATGAACTGATTGTAGCCACGAAAAATACACAGTGGAGCTACAAGATGAAAAAACATAGTCACAGATCAATATAATGTGGATCTATGTGACAATATATATATCAATAAGATTATCAACATGGTGATTGTACTGAAATATTTTACATGCTCAAATGATCTCCATCACAGCGTGGGTAAAGCAAATATCAGAGTGAGCGCCCAACCCAAGGTCTTCATCCTGATCCCTATGTGGTATGAATATAGCCATGTGAATGGATGATTTGATGTCGAACATGGTATAAACCACTTAATTACCAGTCATTGAGGTAAACCATTAACAATTTCAAGGGAAATCAACAATGATGACAATGACTCCCAAGGTACCCTAGTACATTCCAGCGAATATGACTAAATGAACTGAGGTTGAACACTCATGGAATCATCCGAATAGAGGTCAATGATGTAAACCTACTATCGAAAGTGAGGAGGCCTATCATTGAGGCATGTAGGTTCCATGTTACTAATTGGTTTCTAAGCCTAATTCCTAGATAGTGTGTTGAAGTTGACAGGAAAAGACTTATCGAAGGAGGTCCTTGATGTATCCCCCATCATCGACACAAAATCGACACAGGAAAGTTATGTGAGATGGTGGATCGACTGAGTATGGACTGACGCAAGAAACAAAAATTGATAATATTGCATATGTATGCTTTGAAGTGAAACTTCCCTTGAACATTATGAGGCACAACAAGTGACTTGGTAGAATTTGACTCGATGAGTACCAAGAACATAATGTGACGAAAAATAAGATCACTCTTCGACTAGAACGAAAAAGTATGATGACACATAGAATTTGTATGACTCAGAGACAAGAAGATTACCCAACTGTAAGATGAGACACAAATATGTGCCATGTTCAAGGGAGACAATAGCTACCATAACAGATTCCAAAAAACTTGACCCACTTCCTTCAATTTTTTCTCCCATCCAGATAGATGAGTACCTCTTTATTTTTTAATGAGATTGAGGAGGATAACAGATGCTCGGTATAGCTCATCGTTTGGATGAGTTCCTCTTCACATGTTTAACAAACCTGAAGAAGTAAGAGTTCGGTTCTATATGGGTCTTGGAGATTGGACTCACATAGGTCTTTCGATGCATAATTTTATGAGCCTAAAGAAGGTAAAATCGGTGGCTTTTCATGTTTAGAGAGTCCGAAAAGAACTTAAAGATGACTCCATGGATGACGTTTTCATAAATTTAGTCTCCCAAGCTCGAAAAAAGTGTAAAACAATACAAGGGATAACTCTTATAATCATCATTGATGAGAGTAGTCATTTTTCGTAATTAGTCACAAGAGGCCAAAAAATAGATAAACTACCACTTTAAAGACACCCTTTCAAACCTTTTAACGAGTATGAAAGGAAGCAAGCTCACTTGACAATATTTTCATGTTTAGGGACTCTGAAAATATCTTAAAGGAGATTCCAAAGAGTTATTTTTTCATATAAATTTTACGAGTCCGAAAAAGAGATAAAAGTGAACTCAGTAACATATTCTCATGTATTAATGAGCACGATAAAGAACAAAGACTAAGATTGAAACTTCACAACATAATGTCCAAAGGTTTTGAATGGGACCCATGGATAGTTGGTAGTTTCCCTGCAGCTTGCATGATGAAAGCTAGTGGTTTTGCTCCAGCATGATGTCTAGAGGCTAGAGATATGCCCCTCCAAGCTTCGTTTCATCCACCGACTCTTATCCTAACACCGATTTTTATACCTAATAGACTCTTGGTTACTAATAGGAAAATGTTCACCAAAAGAAGAAAAAGAATCAACAAGTTAATTTACGAGATCTAATGAAAGACTCGACTCAACATTTACGATATCTGGCGAAAGACTCGACTCAATATTTACGAGATTTAGCAAAAGACTCAACTCAATGGGAGAGTTGGTTGTTTCATTTTTTAATGATCTTGTCACAGAGAAGAAAACTATTCGCAAGTGCCGTGAAAATGAAGTTCCATGAGGTTTCGAGTTCAATTCCCCCCGACTTACCTTGTGTGCCGCGTAAGGGGCATCGTGGGCACACCTGGAGGTTATAGTGGTAGCAGTTGGACCACACAGCCACGTGTAACGTGAGCACGTGCCCAACTAGTTGCTGATTCCTCCAGACACAAAAAAAAAAAAAAAAAAAAAAAAAAACTATTCGCAAGGTAGGTTTCATTTTTACACAAGCTTGAAACAAAAAAAACTATTCTTGAGACCCTTTGTTTCATTTTTTAACGAGATTGACACAAAAACGGGGACTCTGCTTGAAACCTGGTTTCATTTTTGAATGAACTTGGAACCGGAAAAACTATTCGCATAACCTCAATCATGGCTTCCAAGAGATCTTCCCTAGATAGAAAAGCTACACTCTAGAAGGAATACATGTCGAGGGTTGCGATAGGGGTAGGGAGATCAGGCTCTATAGCCCTATCGAAGAGATCACCATGTCAACTACCATATTTAAATCAAAACAAGGGAAATATTCCTTCTCATTCGGAGTTGAATGCATGGGACAGGTTGCCACATAATTGACCTGTGGCGGGGCGGATGTCGCTAGCATATAAGGACCGTTTAGTGAAGTTGGATGGTTGGTCGTAATATGATGGCCAATGAATGAAAGCTAGTCTATGGTCACTATGTTTCTGTTGTGAGGGAAACACTTCACTCGAAAGAGGGTGGACACAAGAGCCTTCATAGCATAAACATAGTCTCACCCGAGGAGAAAATTAAAATCCAAGGGATCGTGGATTACCATCACATCAATATAGACAATTTTCTCTCCTAAAGTAACAAGAAACTAAGGAAGGATCCCTAAAGGTTGACTAGCCCTTCTGTTAAAAGCCAATAGATTCTAAGTCACTGATGCAAGCCGAGGAGAAACTAAAGCTTTCCAAGCAATGGAGGATAAAATACTAACCGATGCACCTTCATTGACAATAGTCCGAGGAATGTCCCTAGCACAAACCTGAACAATGATTTGGAAAGGTATATAGAAAGGGAGACGAGGTTCCGATAGTGCACCCCAATCTAAAATAATGGCCTCATTACTCGAAGGGGGTTCTTTTGGGATGGGTGAAGTTCCCCCTTGTACAGAAGAATACATAGAAACAATAAATACCTCAGCGACATCCTCACTCTTCCTAGGAGGAGTGGGATTGACCAAGGGTGGTATTAGATCAAACACTTTAACTTCACTCTCTAAGGGAAGAGTGGGATCAATCGAAGGTGAAATCAAATCGATCACTTGATCGACTGGCTCAATTGATGATGGAACCTGATGGATTACCTGATCAACCAGATTGACCACTGTTGGAGGCAGGCCAAAGCGAAAAATCAAGGCATTTTGGGGGAAAGAAAGCATGCAGGAAGAAAGTGACAGCTGGAAGGAAGAGCATCACACGCGCATGAAGGGAAGACCTAACAACGATAGGGTTAGGGTTTTGGTAATGCATTGTAAACGACTAAGGATCCAGAAGCATATAAATAACGATACGTAGGTATCATAGAGGGTTGGATTTTTGTATTGCTTTTATTGTTGTTACTATTATAGTTACGCATGAGTTTATGTGATATGTGATGGTTTTGTTGTATGACCTATCTTTGTATAAGTTGCTGAGATAGAGGAGACGAAGGAGGGTAGATCTTGAGGGTTATATCGCAGGTTGCGGAGCCTGGTGTGATCTAGTCCACCTCATATAGATCTTACCCGACTGGGAAGAGTTGTAAGTGCACAACACTGTAGATGCAGAAATACCATAATAAAGAGCCAAGAGCCAAATCTTTGTGGAAATAGCCCAGGAGGGGGTGAACCACGGTAACCTTTGTGTTATGTGATGAATGCATTCATATCTTTATTGTCTTCAATAGATATTATGATGTTTAATGAATGAGTGATTATATTACCTGTTAAGCACTATTGCAATATTAGGGGAATAAGCTGTGGATTTACTGCATAGTCATGAATACCAATATGTTGCATTTACAAGTTATACTAATGGTTCAATATACATATATCATATCTCACACTCAATCCTAGGCTATAAACACATGAGTCTTATAGCAACCCATTAATCTATCTTGGGTGAGACTGCGCAGTGCATTCTGTGTGCTGTGTTGCCTTCTTGTTTACCAAGAGGGCCGATAGTTTTAGCGTCTTTTTTGGAAACCTAAAAGACATGAAACCTGGGTCAATAAAAACTCAGACAGTAAAGAAGTAGATAGGTAAAACCAAGAAATGGTTATGTTGCCGTTGGTAGGAACAAGAGAGGGTTGAGTAGATGAGATAAGTTGAAAACCTATTGGCGGAAGATCAAGAAAATATTAGGGCAGAAAGCAATAAGCCATTAGAAGGGAATGTTGAGACCATGGAATCCCACAAAAGTAGATATCGAAAGCTGGTTAAGAACGAAAGAGCTAGAGTTTGCACAAAAATACAATAGAAACCTTAGAATAACACCCTGCAAATATCTTGAGAAATACGTATTTACTGATCTACATGAAGTCTTTTTCTGTGATTTTCCACATCTATTGTAGGAGTGAATACTAAGGTTGAAGGATAACCATGCAACGAACTGGATTTGACAGTTAGATTGGACCCCAGTACAAATTGAGCAGTTAAAGTAGGTGAACAAAAAATTCACTTGTGCAGTAGATTTTTGGCTGGACAGTATTGTTGCAGGGTTTATAACAGAGTTTGCAATCGACATAGCGAAGTCGTACAACGCAGTGGAGCAAGAGTCCCTATGTGGACCGAGAGGAAGGTACATTCAATCCATGTATACTTCTATTAAGATACTGCTATATAATAAATGTGTAATGAAAATGGAGTCAGATAGGTAAACTTGCCTGCGTGCATGGGGGAGGGGTGAAACATTGACAGAAAAAGGAGAAATGGAAGGAGGAAAGGAGAAGGGAAAGAAGGAGGAACCCTTGGACCCAATCATGATGGATGTCGACCAGATCAAGAGGATCATGGCGACAACTGGAAAGACGCGTAGCGGAGTACCCTACCAATACAATGTGAATACCAAGAAGAGAGCCGTAGCCATGAGGGAAGGCTTGGCAAGTGATGAGGACGAGGTAGGGGATCTCCGGGATGTGGAAAAGATTGAGGAAATCCTACATGAGACATATGAGAGGAAGACAAGAGGTCCAAGAATGGGAAGAGAAGGCAACAATCCTATCCATATTAATGTGAGTGTGGAACCCATGAACCCATGTGCGACTAATACACCAAAGAGAACACCACTGTTTAGACAACTGAAGTTCAGAAGCAGTCAGACAAAATGAAGTACATCTACACAAGGAACAACAACTGGAGGAGCCAGTTCAGGTAGCACTAGTAAGGTATCTACACCGCGCGAAGGTAGTGGTTCAACATTCAAAATGGCAGGACACGATCCCACCATCAGGTTACCAGAATTTTGAGGAGAAGCAACAGAAGACCCTGAGAAGCATTTGTTCATTTGTGCAAATATCTGGGAAGAAAAATAGATCACTGATGAAGATACCAAACAAGCACAGCTAGCGATTACGCTAAGAGATCGCGCACTAGACTGGTACATGAGTCTAGATACAAACAATGCCCCTGGTACGACAAGGACAGTGGCAGACATTAAATTTACTGATAAATGAGTTCCAGAAGCTGAGCTTAGAGGATCAATACATGAATGAGATGATATAAATCCGACAGAAAACAGGAGAGTCTGTATGGGAGATTGACCAAAGATTCAAGCAACTAAAGGGAAATTTAAAATATCTCATGACCGATATGTAACATCGACACTTGTTTGTCAATTCACTGCTCCCACACTTAAAATACCCTTTGCGACAACAAAAATATCAAACGCAGGAAGAGGCTCTGAAGGAAGCCCTGCAAATGGAAGAAAATCAGTATCAACAGACAGACCCAACTATCGAAGAACTGAAGGAGGATCTGAAGAAATTAACGTTTCAGCTAAATCAGAATAAGAACAAGGATAAACGAGAAGTTGTTTGGTGTACCACATGCAGGACAGAAGGGCACCACAAGAACGAATGTCCAACATTCGTGCAGTATATGGCAGCAAGAATGCCAAATCCGTTACCACCAGAAGGATTATTGTGAGAAATTTGAAAGAAACAGGGTCACGATCCTTATCACTGTACGATGATGTAGAAATACCAGACAGTCCCAAAAATCTCATATTGCACCTTTTGCAAGTCAGTAGGCCATGATGACAAAGATTGCAGAACTATGGAGTTGATGTGAGAAAGGATGTTAGACGCATATAGAGTGCAGGCAGAGATGATGACTGGGAAAGCCGCACCACAGTTTAACCAAGTTCCAACTCCATATAACATTGGGCAGTAGTAGTATAATACTGCGTAGAAACCATATAATAACGCACAATCGTAGTACAACACGACACAACCTCAGTACAATACTGCGTAGTACAATCAGGCACCCCAGTATAACGCGCCTAGAGGAGACTGAGCAGTCTATAGAGGGGGAGGACGAGCCAGAGGAGGTTTCAGACGAGGTAGAGGACTAGTGGTATGTCACAATTGTCAGCAGCCGAAACATTATGCAAGGGAATTTCCACTTCCACCAGCAACTTGTATGTATTGTTGCACATCAGATCAAAACAAAAAAGAATGTCTGACACTACTAGTAAAGATCCAGGAAAAGAGGAACCAGAACAACCAGAATTTTCAGTGGATTTTTGCCGAAGCAAGGGATGAAGGATGGAACATCAATATATTTTCTCGTGGAGGAGCTAAAACAGGAAATGACGTAGTCCGATAGGAACCAACAAAGAATCAATGGGTGAAGAAGAACACCGAACCAAGGAAACAGTTCAACGCATAGAACGAGAAGGAAATATTCAAGGAAGCCAAACAAGAATTTCAAAAAGAAGACATGGCATCGACTTCAACTACGTAGCAAAACAAGGAAGCACTGGAGTACGAGATGCCTCCATCATTGGATCATACCATTGACATGCAACCCATGGGACAAGTAAGTACAATCAAAGGCGTTTTGCAGTCATGTGTCAAAGTATTAAGTGATCCATCATCTATGAAAATATTTCAAAACATATTAGAAAAATGTAGTATCGAGACAGAAGGAAAACTAGAACCAAGGACAATCAATCACCTACATACAAGGAGAATAACCAGCAGAGAGATTAGATTGAATGCCAACATCAAAGATTTCAATATGGGCGATATCATATTAGATCTAAGATCTGAAGTAAATGTATTACCAAAGAAGACATGACAATGTATGGGAGAGACCACACTAGGATATTCACCTGTTCAATTGAAACTAGCAAACCAACACATAGTCCTACCAATCGATAGACTAAAAGGAGTGACAGTAGACCTAGATGGAGTGCACACTAAAGCATATTTTGAAGTCATCGAAATAGTGGACGACACCACACCTTACCCAACGTTTCTTGGTATGGATTGGGAATTTTATAACCAAGCCATAATCAACCTGAAGAACAGAAAAATGACTTTTGAGTCAGGAGAATATAGGGTCATTGCACCATTATATCCATTGGGAGGGGAAAGGTTTGTAGAACCTACTTGCCTAGACTTAGAGTAAATCGACCAATTGTACAGAACAACTGCGCGCGACGAGGACTACGTCAACCCAACCGTAGATGGGATACTCAGTTGGCAGAGCATTACTTCATGTGCAAAAAATTCAAATATCGGTTTAGAAAATTGGCAACAAAAGCTACACGAAGTATCCACGAGAAGATGTGCAAGAATAGACCGCGCAGTAAGATGGGTAGGCAAAGAAATCAGGGAACCACTTAGTTTCCACAACATATACGATTTGGAAACATTCTTGGCATAGTACGAAGACGAAGTCTTAGAGAACCATATACTGTTAGCACTTGACTTAGCACTCAAGGCCACACCCAAAAGATGGTGGGGCACACGCAAAGAGACAATCACAAATTGGTGCCAATGTAAGCAGTTACTGCGCATAAGGTTCGACGTAGGACAAAAAAACAACAAGAAACAGAGGTATGATAGACAAGGGGCACCAACAGAACACTTGGAGAAGTGAAGAATGCTGTGGAAAATGACACCCCCAGAGGAATGGCCTCATCATTTCATACACACTCTAGACGGCATACCAGCGAACTGGTATACAGACCAAGAATTGTGCAAAGAAACTATGACTTGAACGACATTGCAACATAATTTTACAGTTACTTTTTCATTTGAACATGAAAACCCCAACATAGATGCAACTCTGAAACAGATCAGAGGAGTGATATTCATCACAGAACCGGAAGTCGAGCTCATAACAAAAGAACAATAGCGGAACAAATAGACAGTCAAGGAACTTTTCTCGTGTTACCATGTGCAAGAGGAAGCACCAGATGAAGACGATCTGCGCTATATTCAGATCGAAGAAGCATAAGGCGAAAGAGAAGAGGAGGGTCCACCTATAGAATCAAAAGTTATTGTCGCACCGATTAAGATAAAGAAAGTCAACATTGGGACAACTGAGAATCCCAAAATGGCCAACATTCGAGATTACTGGGATGAGCAAACAGTAGAAATCATAACAGAGTTATTGCACGAGTAAAACGACCTATTTCCCACAACATTTACATAGATGAAGGGTATAGTCGGAGAGACAGGAGAAATGAAGATACCACTCAGACCTGAAGCAAGATTGATTAGACAATGACCATACAGATTCAACCCAATATATAAGTAAAAAGTCAAAGCTGAGATCAACAGGATGTTCGAAGCTGACATCATAGAACCAGTCGAAGAATCAGAATGGATAAGCCCGATGGTAGTGCAGGACAAGAAACAAGGAGGGATAAGGATATGCGTCGACTAGAGGAAGTTGAACGATGCATGCCTACATGACCCATTCCCTACAACTTTTACGGACAGAGTGTTAGAGAATGTAGGAGGACATGAAGCTTATTCATTCACTGATGGATTCTTAGGCTACCATTAGATCATGATAGCACTGGAAGACAAATACAAGACCACCTTTGAGACATAATGAGGATCTTACCAATACACAGTCATGCCATTTGGACTGAAGAATTCACCAACAATATTTTCTAGAGTAGTCATCGTGGCATTTACGGAATTCATCCACCAGTTTCTCGAAGTGTATCTGGATGATTAGACAGTCTACAGTTTGTTGAAAGACCATGTAGAAGTCTTACGTCTGATGTTAGAAAGATGTATATAGTGTCAGATATCATTGAACATAAAGAAATGCATAATCGGAACACTGTTTGGGATACTATTGGGCCATATAGTATGCAAACAAGGTTTATTAGTAGATCCTGAAAAGATCACAGTAATTGTTAACTTGTCACCACCAAAAATAGTCAATCAGCTAAGAGCAGCGTTGGGACACACAGGATACTACAGGAAATTTATCAAAGGATATGCGCAGATTACTACACCAATGGAAAAACTATTAAGAAAGGATACAAAGTTTCAGTGGAATGACGAGTGCCAACACGGTCTGGATAGCCTGAAGGAAAAGATGATCACTGCGTCGATATTAGTATTTCCAGACTGGAAGAAGACATTCCACATTCATGTAGACGCATTATCCATAACACTTGGAGATATCTTGGCACAGCCAGGAGCGGGAGACTTGGATCACCCCATAGCATTCGCGAGCAGAAAGTTACCAGACTCAGAGAAGAACTATAACATGACAGAAAAGGAAGGCCTAGCTATGGTCTATGCACTACAAAAGTTCAGACACTACTTATTGGGAAAACACTTTAAGATGTTCACAAATCACTCAACCCTGAAATACCTAGCCAACAAGCCAGTGTTAGGGGGGAGAATTTGTCGATGGTTATGTTGGGCACTTTAATTGTCTAAATAAGTAAATAATTAAGGTGTTCAATATGAATTGTCAAACCCAAGGAAGTTTTGTTATTGCAAGATAATTGTGCACAGTCTATGCTAGATTATGAAAGCAACATTAATCAAATTGTAGTAAGAAACCAAATTGAAAAGTTGAACACTGACACAGCTGGAGTTCTACAGAATTGAAATCATACTTTCATAATTGGGAACCTAGATTGATGAGTGTATAAGAATCCTGGATTATCTAATCTATTCTAATTTTCTACTTTACTCTTGTAGAAGGAAACTCTGTGCTAATTGCTGAAAGGAAACCTACTTGATTGCAGAAAGGGAATTCACACTTTTATTTTCTTTTCCTTGAAAACAAATATTTAATATAATGTAGAAAAGGAAAGTAATTCTCCAGTAATATCAAACAATTTACTCTAATTCTCATGAGACACACTCATGCACATTTAATAGAAAGGAACTGACTGTAACAAAAAAAACATACTAGAAATGCTAAACAGATAAATCATTCAACTCAAAGCTATTAATCTAAGACAACAAAACAGAGGGAAGTTTGTGAGGAAGGTGGGCCCTTTCCTTCTCACTGAATCCACTAGAAGATAGGCTATAGTAGTTTAAGGAAACTCAATTCACTTCTTTATTAATTCGCAAAAGGGGTTTAGATACAATATTCTTCTTTCTTCACTCTCTGTTCCACAACTAATATTTGGTGCCAATGATTACAAAATCTCTGCTATTTAAAGACAGAGTCATTCAGTTGAACAGACTCAGAACAACCTTGAGAATCAGAGATTCTCAAGCTATTCGTATGATAGATATGATCTGTTATCATTATAAAATATGTTAAATGATCTTTATCATCAGTGTGAACCAAAACATGTAACAGCCTTGAGGATCAGTCTTCAGGGTTCAGATTTGCATGTTAGACCAGCTCCCAAGATCGGTGGGCATCTGTTGCAACAAGTGTAACAACTTCAAGGATCAATGGGCATCTGTTGTAAACAACTTCCAGGAAAAGTGTATAGTTGTTGTAGTCATGTAACAACATGCAGAACTAGCGCACAGCTATGAAAACTAGTGTAACATCAACGATCTTCCTTAAGATTTGGTTGTTCTTCATTAATCTACACATTTTGATTATTAGTTGAGCATTTATGGGTAAAATATGAGAAACATTACTAATCAAACGTGTTAAGTGAATAAGAATATAAAAGAAAGATCAATGAATCATACCTTGGGAAAAAGGGTCTTAACAATCAATATAGTAGGCATTTAGCATAGAAATGGTAAGATTGAATGAGCAAAAGATATAGTGAAAAAGGGACATTTCTGGGTCCTAACATGCCCCCCAATCGAAAACATTGCATGTCCTCATGCAAACCACATTCAATCCTTACTCTGAGTCTGAGTTAAGGAGGTGACTCCTCCAGTGCAAAATTGCTAATACAAATCACTAAGGACCAGTATTGGAAAAACCTTTGTGTACCTCCAACATATGTTGTTTCAAAAATCTGTTTGTGTTGCTTTGTCTTCAAGAACAAAATCCGTTTGAGTTGCTGGAGTTACAACTGGTAAGTGTAATAGAGGTGATGGTTTTAAAGCTGTTGGTAAACCAACAACTACTTTATTACGTCAAGATCTCCTTTGGCTTACTAGTTCTTGTGGAACAGTAAGGTCACATTCTGTTTTTACTGAGAAATTGGCTAGTTCCTCAGCCTGACCAGTCGTTGGTACTTTGAAAATTTTATATCCTGCCTGAAAATAAATATCACCACATTGGTAGCACATGTGCTCTTCATTTTCCTTCACAACAATTGTTGCCTGGGCTAATAAACCCAAAGTTGAATTCTCTGAGTTTCTTTGCTGAGCACCCTGCAAGTCCTTTGTTAGGGAATCCAACTGTGCTTTGAGGTGGTCAGTTTCTTTCATTAATTCAACAATCCTGGAATTTTCAATACCTTGTATCTTCTTTTAAATCTGAGCAAACAATTGAGCAAGTGACACATCATCATTATCCGCTCTAGTTTCTGTAACTGGTTCTTGTGTAACAGTTACTTCTATCATGACTGGTTCTTATGTGACAGTCTCTTCCTGGTCAGCTGGTTCTTGTGTAACAACTAAGTTTGGGGAAGAGGTTGGTTCTTGTGTAACAGTCTCACTGTGAACAACTGAGGATAATGGGCACTGCCTTCTCCATATTTGTCCATGCTACTGGAGCTTCAACAAACCTTGCTGACCTAGTTCTCCTCTTAGGTAGTGTAGAGACAAAAACATGAGATTTCCTCTTAGGTTTAGGAGAAGGAGGGCATTCTTCGACAATCAAACTAGGAGAAGGAGGGAGTTCTTCAAAAACCATACAAGGAGGAAATTTTGGGATGCTGGGATTTGGAAATATCTGTACATCGTCACCTGATGAATGATGCACATAATCATCAAGCGGAACCGATGATTCTGGTGCAATTCGTTGACATTCTGCCTGCAATGATAAAATAGTTTATTGAAATTCCTTGCATAAGGTTAAACCTGGAATATGTACCTCCATAAAATCAGTTATTTGATCACTTAGGTCTATATAGGTGATGTCAAAATCTGGAAGTGTTTGAGTATCAACAACATCAGGACACTCTGTCGCAACAATTCTGTCGATACCTTTTTGAGATTTCTTTCTGGTTTGACGTTTTATTTTCTAAGGCAATTCAGTGGAAGTCACAGTAGGGGTTTGAACGACTGTTGCAGTGATAGGAGACTTCTGAGTTACTGCTGGGTCAACAGGAGAAGAATTCGTCGTGATGTTAGTTACAGTGGGGTCTTGAACTCCTGTTGCAATTAACTTCTCTCACCTAGTTGTCTTTCTCTGTAAAGTAGAAACAGAGGCAAGAGTTACCCTTTTCTTAGCTTTTGAAGTAGGAGAGAGTTCCTTAACAACCTCTGTTGCAGCCAAGGACTGAGGCTCGTGAGGCCCAATCACATCTGTATCAATAGGGTTTATCTGTTCTGGCTGAACACTGTCGAGGCATTTCTGAGCGGTGTGAGAGGTGCTTCTGATTTTGCGTTTGGTATTCAGAGTTGACTTACGGGCAATTACAGTCGGGGTTTCAACTGTTGGTGTCGTCAAGGGCACAAGAGTGGACTGTTCTGGGTCGGCTATAACAACAGGCACAGGAGTTGACTGGTCTGGGTTGGCTATAACAGTAGGCATAGTAGGTGGCATAGGCACTTCAGGTAATGGGTCATTAGGAAGGTCCGTTCCTCTATGAATTAACAACCCTATGAGTCTATGATTGGAAATACAAATCATGGGATGCTTGGATATTTTGATGAACTGAGCCATATTATGAAAGGACTGAGGAATATAGTAAGGAATGTTTATTAATTTCTGATGTCTTAAATGTGACAGTAGGATAAAATCAGAAAAATAAACGACTTGATAGTGTCCTTCGCATGTAATGTACCTTTTTATAAATTCTGCGACTTTCCACCATGGTGCTAGTAAAGAATTTACATCTACACCTTGTCCCTTGGCCTAAACCCATTCATCACTCATGATAAAATCCTTCTCTGCTTTGGGAAGATGTGCTTTTCCACTAAACCATCTTTTTCCTGTTCTGGGCAACCCTGTCACATCAACCACAGATTCCTCTGTCATTGGAATTCTCACCCCGTTCACCATTGAATACCCTGCTATGAAATTCTGACTAAAATCTAACACCTTCGCTTCATTAAACCTCTGCATCTTCTTGAAATAAGGAATCCATCTAGATTGTACATAAATTTGGTAAACATCTGGGTGTAGCAACAACGCATCTAGATTTTCCGTCTCATACCTCACAGATGATCCTCCCATGACGTCGTTTTGAGTCTTAAACAGTCACAAAGGAGGAGAAACCAACACCTAAACCAGAGACACAACAAGTTCGAATGAGGATTGCATAAAGAACACAGTGTCTCAACAAAAATAAGCATGGTCGAAAAGGTGGCATAGGTGATTATAAAATGGGATTTTATGACGGCATAGATTTTCTTCCCCCCCAACTAGATTTGATCATGGTTCAACGAATTTAGGACAACTGTCGGGTAAGCATTAAAGCTTACTTCCACATATACATCACTTTGACACGTAGGATTAGTCACGTACCTCATAACTTACCGCACGAACCGATTTGTCGAAATAAGTGCACTATCCAACCGCCATCTGATCTGTGTGGAATGACTGGAATGATGAGAGATGGCTCTGGAACGTGGGAAATGATGATATGATAAGTGAAGTATAGTTGGATTCCCTTCGTTGGTTGATCAATTGGAAAAACACTGCAGATGTGGCATCAAGTAATGATGAAGCGACCTTTTTGGTCAAAGAGAGTGGAAAAGATAGTAGCGGAGATGATAAAACAACAATGTTTCATCATAGTAGGAATGCAAAAAATGGGGTTTAATTGACCCCTGTTTAATTTGAACAGGGGTCAATTTAAATAGAAACTAGATGGTTGGAGATCATACCTTTCATATCCACCACTGAGGCTTGGCGGTCGGCTTGTTTATTATCCAAGGCTGCATAAATCCATGGCATGCTCCTAGCCACATCATTGACTGCGGTAGCTTCTTGGATGTTGTAGACTCTCCTATTATTCTATTGTTTGTGTGGACAATCCCGAGGTCATAACTTTTGCATACGATCTCCGTTGGTCTTAGATAACCCAAACCTTGGGTCTTACTACGCGTGCACAAAAGATCACCAAAATGTATATTTGTGTTGAATGGAATGAAAAGAATAATAATATTGTTGTTGTTCTAATCTATTTGGTGTCTATCATGTGGTGTTGGATATATGTGTGTATAGTTTTAATTCTTAGTCCTCGGGAGTTATCAAATATGAATTGCATACATAACAGTTGAGATGGATCCCTGTATGCTTAGCCTTCATCCCTGTCACAAGACCTTATGGTCTCTATGATCCTCTTTGCATATCATGTGAGACCTTCCTCGACCTTGGTCGAGGATTGATATGTCGAAGCTTTGGGGCTATTGTTGGTCAACTCTGGATGAACCCTGGGTCTAAAACCCCCAACGTGAGGAAGGACACGTGCAAGCATGAAACGAACCAATCATTACATCAATTTATATGGGACTCATATGATGTTCCTCGATATTGAAAAAATATTATCATCTTAAAGGAATAAAGGACGAACGCATATATTGAAATCATTCCTAAAATCAATGCTCAATAAGGGGTTTTATACATAACATGAGGCTTTGTCTAGGGATTAATTGTTGGTTACATCTAAACTAGTTGAAGTACATATTCTATCTTCTTTGAAGAAGATGATGTCTATGTTGTCCAATCGATTTGGAAATGCTCATTCATAATGAAGGTGTCTTGTATATTTTTGTGAAAATCCTCACTTGGAAAACTCTTTCCTTACAAGTAAAAATCTCAAATTCCATTAAAAATGAAAAGACTAAGATCTAGGATAAGGAGGGGCCCTCTTGATAAACAATTATTGGTCTTTGCTAGTAAGAAACTGGAACATGGTTATATGTTGGTCGATTGCAACCTTCAAAATTAGTCAACCTTACACATAGTGCTCCTTCTCCATGGACAAACTCAAGGCAAAGGGACAACCTCCTCCTCTAAGGATGCCAAACTCTCTCTATATGATGTGGTTGCTAAGGGGGGACTTTGAATACTCACTTTTTCAAAGATGTGGCCTAGAACATAATTTTTCCCCTTCAAAAATAAGAATCCACAGTTATGAGCCTATTATGGAGAAAACAAATGCACCCTTGGATAACAAACTCAGTCACAAGTTATGAACAAGATCTTAAATGACTACAAGAAAAATGCTTTAATTTGTAGATTCAAAGATTTTGGCTATAATGTACAACTCTTATTGGATGGATGGACTCCAACTTGACTTTAGTATACGTAGTAGGTATTTTCCAAAGAGGCTTATTTATGATATGTTTTAACAAGTTAGAAAAATATAGAGAACAATGGTTTTGGGGAAAAGCTATCCCTTTCTTCAATCCACGATAAAATGAGTTGAACTCAACGTCAATGTCTATCTCCATAACTCAATTTTGGTGACACCAAATCTTCCCCTCCACCAGTGGGAAAAGTAAATCTTAGTAGTAATCATAAATTCCCTAAGCAAATTTGTTAAAATAGTTACAATCTAGGTAAATAACATTTTCTCCTATGCCAAAGTCTATGTAGAACTTGACATGAGTAAAACTCTATCGGCTAATATCATTGTAAAGTGAAAATATTCCATATGGACCAAAAGTTTGATTATGACAATATAACGTTTAATCGTAGGATCAATGTCTATCTCCATAACTCAATTTTGGTGAGACCAAATATTCCCCTCCACCAGTGGGAAAAGTAAATCTTAATAGGAATCATAAATTCCCTAAGCAAATTTGTTAAAATAGTTACAAGCTAGGGAAAGGACATTTTCTCC
>ML801256.1:141323-163753 GCA_009831015.1 Picea engelmannii | reverse complement strand
TTATATTATCCTAGGATGGGAATGGAAACCTAGGACTAGTGGTTATAACAATTTATATGGGACTCATATGATGTTCCCCGATATTGAAAAAATATTAGCATCTTAAAGGAATCAAGGACCATCACATATATTGAAAGCATTCCAAACTTCTATGCTTAATAAGGGGTTTTATACATAACATGAGGTTTTGTCTAGGGCTTAACCATTGGCTACATCTAAACTAGGTTAAGCACATATTCTATCTTCTTTGAAGAAGATGATGTCTATGTTGTCCAACCGAGTTCGAAATGGCCATTCATAATGAAGGTGTCTTGTATATTTTTGTGAAAATCCTCACTTGGAAAACTATTTCCTTACAAGTAGAAACCCCAAATTCCATTAACAATGAAAAGTCTAAGATCTAGGACAAGGAGGGGCCCTCTCAATCCTTAATTATTGGTCTTTGCTAGTAAGAAACCAGAACATGGTTATATGTTGGTCGATTACAGTCTTCAAAATTACTCAACCTTACATATAGTGCTCCTTCTCCATGGAAACACTCAAAGAAAAGGGACAACCTCCTCCTATAGGATGCCAAACTCTCTCTATATGGCATGGTTGTTAAAAGGAAACTTTGAATAATCACTTTTTCAAATATGTGGCCTAGAAATAATTTGGGAAGACTATGACATGCAAGTACATCTTGAAAAATTATTCAAGGAACGGTAAGCTTAATTTTTATTATATTTTATTTTTTTATTGGCGATTCTATGAAGATTAAATAAATGTGCATATGTTTTTCTTATAATTTTTTGTTGTTAATCATTGTTACGTAGGGAGTGGATCGCCCTTGTCTAAAACAATCATCCATACATGACAATGGGGTTTCTAAGCATTGATGCATGAAGAAGTTCTTTGATAGGTTTCATGACTTTTTATACAACGTTATAGAGGCTTTCTCTATTTCTTACTTCTTTCTTTCTAAAAGCACTTTGTATTTTGTACTATTTACTGTTGTAATTTATATACCTTGTATAAAATATTAGTATGTATTACTAAGAGAATTATAATTATATTTGATGGATCATATTTGATTAGTGCGGGGAAAATATTATTTCATTATTAATTCATTTTTAATTTTTCAGCCATTTTGTTCGAATAAGAAATTTTGTAATACATGTTTGGTTTAAAAGAAATTTAACAAGTTTCATATATTTTTTTATTTATTGAAATTGAATTTTTTATTATAAAAAAAAGAAAAATTCCATGTATTTGAGTTTAATATTTTTACAATTTAATGTAATTTATTTTTAAAGTTATCTTAAGATTTTTTTCAAGGTTAAAGTTCTAGATCACAATGAAGGTTATAGATTATTTAGGAAGGGAGGTTGCCATGGTTGCCCATTCTGGTTGAACTAGGAAGCGTAGCTCGAAGTGTTGTCGGGGAGATTGGTTTGGTTAGGGCTCTTTTCGTTTGATGCTTGGGGTGAAGAGTCGGGCTAGGGTTTGGAGGATCGAGAATTGGGAACGAGGTTAGGGTTTAGTCTAGGGTTTTGAATGAAGCTGACCTGGATAATCTGTGGGATATGGAGGCAACAGTTGTGAATCCAGCTGATGACCTGGATGAGGATCAATGGTGGAGCCAGGGGTATTTGCACAGATCGAACGAAGCGTACAAAGAAGATTTGAGACTGTACCGTCTGTCATTACTCCCAGATGATGTGAAAGCAGGTAAAGTGGACTCTGAGTTGGAGATCCATTCAATGCATAGGACAGGTGGCGATCGTTTGTGTGGATCATCAAAGCTGAGTGCATCTGAATTAATAACAGACCTCTTCGCTCGAGAAGCGAAAAGAGCAAGGGATTTGTGCGCATTTACGTCTCATCTACCTCCACTAACATCATTGAAGTGTTTGGAGGGATAGGGCGATTGTAAGACTTTAGTGGAAATTGTTAAGCCAGTTTGGGATGCAGAGCGGGGAGTGGAGGTGGTCTCTTTAGAGGTATGAACTATGGGATTTTTACCAGTTAGGAGTGGTACTTATAGTTCTAGACATGTAGTAGCGGTAACAGGGAGAGATGACTCTAGCCGAGCTGTAGTGGGCGGAGGTGTTACAAAAGGTTTGTTTTCATCGAGGAAGAAGCAGAATGAAGTCGATGTTGAACTATGTAAAGGGGATTTAAAAGTAAAGGGGGAGGTTGTCTCGAGAGCAGGTATAAAAGCGTGGAAGGTAAAAAAACAGAAACCCTCAGTTACCCTCAGCCAGGATATAGGAATGCAGGAGGTGGGAGATTACTTAGAGCGGGGCTTGGTTGGAAGATTTGGATATCGGGCGATGGTCGCTCGCGATATTCATGGTTGGGTAACCAAAAACTGGGGACCGATATTGGGTAACCTACCAGAGGTGTTCATCCTTACGAAAGGGTGGTATTGCTTCTTGTTCAAATTGTCGTTGGATGCGGAGGTGATACAGAATATGGTCTGGTTGGTTAATCAGGGAAGCCTAATGTTAAAGAAGTGGCACCCTGCATTCAATCTGGAAAAGGAACTCTTTCGATGTAGGCATCTGTGGGTTTTGTTGCCTGGATGTTTGTTGGTTTTACGGAGTCTAGAAGCCTTCAAAGAGATTGGGAATGCGCTCGGTAAATTTCTTTATATTGATCCTAAGGTACCTTCAGGGTCTGATAGGCAAGTGGGGAAATTGTTGGTAGAAGTCGATCTATTTGGAGGTCTCTCGAAAGAAATAGACATTGTGTGGCATGGGGTCATGATCTAGCAAAAGTTGGATTTTTTAGGGGTTCCTTTCAGGGCTACAAACTGTAAGGAAACCAGACATCTGCGGGCTCATTGTAGTGGGATTAGAAGGTCAAAGTTTTCAGTATGGGTGTAGAGCGTGGTGAGCTCGCTTTAGACATGCAACCGACTGTCCTGAACACTGCTGTTGAAGAAGGGGCAGACTCCTTGATGTCCTCAGGCATGAATAACGACTTTAGGACTGGTAAGTTAAGCATACCCTACTCAGGTTTTATTTCTTTGATGCTTGTTAAAGTATTAAATTGGAAGAAAGAACTAGGGAAAGGGGAATTTCCAAGGGAAAATCTTTCAAAGGCGAAGTTGGGGATTGATGGAGTTTCAGAATGTGTAACTAAGTCAAAGAAACTGTGCGGGGAGGAAGCTGGGTGTGAGTCTCTTGATGATTCTCTTGGAATCAGAAAGGTGATGGATGTGGAGGGAGTAGAGTGCACCCTGGGTGGGGGGTATATCTTGAAGCTGGAGGTATCTCTTTCTCAGCCGAGAAACCTGGTTTGGGGGGGGGGTGGGGGCTTGACATGGTTGGGGAGTGTAGAATCCGTGGAGAAGGTTGTGCTTTCTACTAGGATAGTGGAAGACATGACACCTCTAAGGAATGGACTGTCAATCAATTTTATTGAGGGAAAGGGAAAATGGGTGAACCAGGTAACTTCAATTATCTCTTCTCCCGGGACGAGTAGGAGTGAAGGCGTGATGTCTCCAGAGGAAAACTGTATAGTTAAGCCCACTGTGGGATTGGAGGGGCAGGAACTGACTACTTGTGTCACTGTCTTGGAACTGGTCCCTCTCGGAATTGATGGAGATGCTACAGTTTTAGAGAGGATCAACTATAAGGAGGATATGTCTACTCTCTTTGTGTTAGATGAATCATTAAACATTTTCATTCCTTCATATAGAGATGTCATATCCCGTACACTTCTGCTGGTTTATGCTGGGGGGAACCTCTAACAAATTTTTCAGAGAAAATAGGAAAGGGGGGAAATTATAAGGGTGTTCCTGTTCATACTATAGTGGGAGATCTACAGTGCTTAAGGGAGCCGTTCGGGGAGGAATGGAGAAGTATTTCTCCCCTCTTAAAACAAGAGTACGAGGAAGTTAGGGAAATATAAGGAAAATTGTGCTTGTTCCAGTATTTTGATGATTGTTGGTCCTAGGGCGCGTCGAGCTCAAAAAGCCCTAGCTCGGGTTAGGAAATGATTTTGGAAACCCTAAATATAAGGGAAGTCGGGGGCACTGCGAAGTTTGTATCCCTCAAAAGGTTCCTAGAGGCAACTAAGACAGATGCAATTTTTATTCAAGAAACTATGGTCTGTGTTTCAAAAGCTAGAGAAATTTTTGCGAAGCTACTTCCAAAATGGTATTTTTGTGGAGTGGACTCTATGGGACTGTCAGGGGGGATATTGACAACCTGTGATCCAATAAAATCTGATTTCTTTGCTTATTTGACCCTTGTAGGGATTTTGCTGGATGGAATAGTTAAAGATTTAAACAAAAGATTGAATTGGATAAACTGCTATGGACCATATGCTGACAGAGAATTTTTTTGGGAGGCAATTAAAGAGATGGGATTCTCAAGGAACAAAATGTGATTTTGGGGGGTGATCTAAACTTTACCACCTGTAGCAGAGAAATGTGGGGAGCACACTCTAGAGATGATCCATTACATTCTTATTTTAGACAGTTGTTAAAAGGTGAGGGGATGGTGGATGTCGAACCTTTAAAGATGCTTCCAACCTAGCAAAATGGCAGAAGAGGACTGGACTACATTGCAAAGAGATTAGATCAATTTTTTATTTCAGAGGAATTAGTGATGTTTTTTATTTCAGAGGAATTAGTGAGGTTTTTTATTGCAAAGGAATTAGATTTGATTTTTTTGGATGACATTATTCTTTTTGCGAATGGGAACTTATCTGAATGGAAAGTTTTTCAGCAAGTTCTGGACTTATTTTTCCAAGCGACAAGGTTGTCTTCCAGCCCTGAAAAGTCTACTTTTCTTGAAGTAGGATGGAACGAGGAGGAAATTGCTATGTTGAAGGAGTTTATGCCCTTTGAAGTAAAACCATTAGATAATGGTTCTAAGTATTTAGTGTGTTTTTTGAAACCAAATTGCTACACTAAGGCTGACTGGACTTGGCTGGAGAAAAAAATTGAAAAAAGAATATCAAATTGGAGCCATAGATGGCTAACATTAGGGGGGAGGTTCACACTTGTTAAAGTTGTTCTCAAAAGCATCCCCGTGTATTGGCTATAATTGGCGAAGATCCCAAAGGGTACTTTAAACAATATCAGAAGGAGGATGTTTAGCTTCCTGTGGACTGGTAAAAAATTAAAAGAAAGGATTCATTTGATCAGTTGGAAAAAGACAGCTAAACCAAAAAAGGATGGAGGATGGGGTATTCAAAATATTTATACCTTTGGAAAATCCTTGGCAGAAAAAAGTCCATGGAGGTGTCTCATGGTTCTGGGTCTATTAAGCTCAAAAAAGGAAAGAAGGAACAAAGAAGGAAAGAAAAATTGGAATGGAATTTCAAATATATGGAGAGCACTTACTTCTTCATTTTCTATCTTAACAGATTGGCTAGTGTGGAAACCTTGGAATGGTAGGGAGTTTAGGATTGGTTCTGATCCTTTGGTTAGGTGAAACTCTTACTACAAGTTGTCAAGGAATCTAATCTCTACTCTGAAATAAAAAGGCATAGTAGTTCTTGCTAATGCCGAGACAATTGATGGAGAGAACACAAATATTACAAGGTGGAAAAGGGATGAGTTTTTGGGGCTGGATGGAGCTCAAAAAGAAGATTGGGATAATTTTATTAAGGGGCTTATAGGTTCGGGATTTGAATTAAAAAATGAAAAAGATATTTTTTTATGGTCTTGGGATACAAAAAGAGGACATGTGAATGAAAAACAAGCTTATGAAGTCCAGATGCTGGAAAAGGGGGAAGAAGAATCAATCTGTCGGTATAATGAACTCTGGACTTGGGTACTTTTTGAAGTGTTGTATTGAAGTGCCTAGTTTTGGTTACTTACAGACTTAAGATGAACTGTGGAAGAGGAACAAACACTAGGGGGGAACTACTAGCCTTATGGTGCATCTTACATTTTGATTAATATAAAAAGTAACAAGGTTACAATTGGTAGGTGACTCAAAAGTTATAATTGAATTGTTTAATAGTGACAACAATCTATAGGTGGTCTCTCTTTAGCCTTGGATGCAGAAAATTCGAATGCTAAGCGGGAGTTTTCAACAAGTTAAAGCACAACATATATACAAATATTTTAACAAAGTTGTTGCCTAAGCTAATATACCCAAAGTTGAATTCTCTGAGTTTCTTTGCTGAGCACCCTGCAAGTCCTTCGTTAGGGAATCCAACTGTGCTTTGAGGTGGTCATTTTCTTTCCTTAATTCAATAATCCTGGCATTTTCAATACCTTGTATCTTCTTTTCAATCTGAGCAAACAACTGAGCAAGTGACACATCATCATTATCCGCTCTAGTTTTTGTAACTGGTTCTTGTGTAACAATTACTTCTGGCATGACTGGTTCTTATGTGACAGTCTCTTTCTGGTCAGTTGGTTCTTGTGTAACAACTAAGTTTAGGGAAGAGGTTGGTTCTTGTGTAACAGTATCATTGTGAAAAACTGAGGATAATGGGCATTGCCTTCTCCATATTTGTCCATCCTACTGCAGCTTCAACAAACCTTGCTAACCTAGTTCTCCTCTTAGGTAGTGTAAAGACAAAAACATGAGATTTCCTCTTAGGTTTAGGAGAAGGAGGGTGTTCTTTGACAATTAGGCTAGGAGAAGGAGGGAGTTCTTCAACAACCATACAAGGATGAAATTCTGGGATGATGGGGTTTGGCAATATCTGTACATCGTCACCTGACGAATGATGCACATAATCATCAAGTGGAGTCGATGATTCTGGTGCAATTCGTTGACATTCTGCTTGCAATGATAAAACAGATTCTTGAAATTCCTTGCATAAGGTGAAACCTGGAATACATACCTCCATAAAATCAGTTAGCCGATCACTTAGGTCTGTATCAGTGATGTCAAAATCTGGAAGTGTCTGAGTATCAAAAACATTAGAACACTCTTTCACAACAATTTTGTCGATACCTTTCTGAGATTTCTTTCTGGTTTTACATTTTATTTTCTGAGGCAATTCAGTGGCAATCATAGTAGGGGTTTGAATGACTGTTGCAGTGATAGGAGAGTTCTGAGTTACTGCTGGGTCAATAGGAGAAGAGGTCGTCATGATGTTAGTTACAGTGGGGGCTTGAACTATTGTTGCAATTAGCTTCTCTGACCTAGTTCTCTTTCTCTGTAAAGTAGAATCAGAGGCAAGAGTTACCCTTTTCTTAGCTTTCGAAGTAGGAGCGAGTTATTTAACAACCTCTGTTGCAGCCAAGGACTGAGGCTCATGAGGCTCAATCACATCTGTATCAATATGGTTTATCCTTTCTGGTTGAACACTGTCGAGGCATTTCTAAGCGGTGTGAAAGGTGCTTCTGATTTTGCGTTTGTTATTCGAAGTTGACTTATGGGAAATTACAGTTGGAGTTTCAACTACTGGTGCAGTCGAGGGCGCAGGAGTGGACTGTTATGGGTCGGCTATAACAGCAGGTGCAAGAGTTGACTGGTCTGGGTTGGCTGTAACAACAGGCACAGTAGGTGGCACGAGCACTTCAGGTAATGGGTCATTAGGAAGGGCCATTCCTCTATCAATCAACAACCCTATGAGTCTATGATTGGAAAGACAATTCATGGGATGCTTGGATATTTTGACGAACTGAGCCATATTATGCAAGGACTAAATAATATAGTAAGGAATGTTTATTAATTTATGATGTCTTAAATGTGACAGTAGGATAAAATCAGAAAAATAAACAACTTGATAGCGTCCTTCGCATGTAATGTACCTTTTTATAAATTCTGCGACTTTCCCCCATGGTGCTGGTAAAGAATTTAGATCTACACCTCGGCCCTTGGTCTAAACCTGTTCATCGTTCATTATAAAATCCTTCTCTTCTTTTGGAATATGTGCTTTTCTACTAAACCACCATTTTCCTGTTTTGGGCAACCCTGTCACAGCAGCCACATATTCCTCTGTCACTGGAATTCTCATCCTGTTCACCATTGAATACCCTTCTGTGAGATTCTGACTGAACTCCAACACCTCTGCTTCATTAAACCTCTGCAGCTTCTCGAAATAAGGAATCCATCCAGCCCATAGAAAAAATTGGTAAACATCTGGGTGTAGCAACAACGCATCTAGATTTTTCGGCTCATACCTCACAGTTTATCCTCCCATGACGTTGTTTTGAGTCTTAAACAATCACAAAGGAGGAGAAACCGACACCTAAACCAGAGACACAACAAGTTCGAACGAGGATTGCATAAAGAACACAGTGTCTCAACGAAAATAAGCGTGGTCGAAAAGGTGGCAGAGGGGATTATAAAATGGGATTTTATGACAACGTAGATTCTCCCTCCACCCCAACTAGATTGGATCATGGTTCAATGAATTTAGGAAAACCTTCAGGTAAGCATTAAAGCTTGCTTCCACATCTACATCACTTTGACATGTAGGATTAGTCACGTACCTCATAACTTACGGCACAAACCCATTTGTCGAAATAAGTGCACTATCCAACCGCCATTTGGTCAAAGAGAGTGGAAAAGATAACAACGGAGATGATAAAACACTAGTGTTTCATCATAGTAGGAATGCGAAAAATGGGTGAAGCGATATGAAAAATAGCGGAAAGAAATAACAACGGTGGGTGTAGCAGCATGTATTTTTGGCTGAATTGGTGTAATTAGGTGTAGCAGTATGTAACTCGGCCAATTTGTCGGAACAATGGTGTAACAACATGTAACTTGGCCAATTTTTCGGAACAATGGTGTAACAACATGTAACTCGGCCAGAATGGTGTAATAACATGTAACTCAGTCGAAATAGTGTAACAACATGTAACTCGGCTGAACGCAGAATCACCTAGTTTTTAGGAATTTTTTCAACTTCCATAAACTAATCATTTGACTCCTTTTGCTGCACTCAATCTTGTTGTTCATCAATCCACCTGCACATAAGTAATTGTCTGATACCCTTCTAGGCTGAATTTATTAGCATAGCAAAGAAACATAAAAATTTTAAACAAAAACAGAGAATTTAAAATTTGTAGAGTTTATTTATATACAAGGTGTTAGCAAAATAAGTCCTAAGGTTTAGAAGGGGAAAGAGCAAGCTCCTTTCCTTTTAAGAATTGATAACCTATATCAGTTGTACATCGAGATTTGAATTCTGCCTTGGACAGTGGATGCTGATACAGACGCAAGCGATGACCATTTGCATGTAACTGTGTATTGGATCCATCAATAGTGATCAACCTGACTATCCCATTGGGAAAAACAGTGTCTACCTCATAAGGTCCCAACCATCGTGTTCGTAGCTTACCCTGAAATTATTTAAAGCGTGAATCATACAACAGACCCCAATCTCCCTTTTTGAACAATTTCTTCTTGATGACTTGGTAATGCCATTTTGTTCTCTGCTATTGAATCACTGTTGTTTGATGAATAACATCCAAACTCTTCTCATCTAGCTCATTGAGCTGCTGCATTTTGGCCTTATGTGCCATAGTCAAGTCGAGATTGATTGTCGTTGCAGTTAGGGTTTTAATTTTGAATTCAATCGAAAAAACAAGGCTCTTTCCATATACCAGCTCATAAGGAGAAAAACCAGTTGTGTTCCTCCAAGTAGTTCAATAAGCCCATATAGATTCATGCAATCTATCAGACCAATCCCTACAATGTTCCCTCACTGTCTTAGTAATAATAGCTTCTATGACTTTGTTGGTACTTTCCACCTGGCCATTACCTTGTGGATGGTATGGAGAAGTTGTTCTATGGAAAACATGATATTTACTGAGTAGGGCTTCAAACTTATGTGATGTGAAAGGGGGTCCTCCATCAGTTACTAATTCTCTAGAAACTCCAAACCTAACAAAGATATCTTCAAACGAGAATGCTAAGACAACTTCTTTTGAGGCCCTGATGAGTGCTTTTGCCTCTACCCACTTGGTCATGTAATCTGTATAGATCAATATATAGAATTTCTGATTAGAAGGTGGGTTAATGGGCCCTACAAAATCCATGGCCCATCTATCAAAAGGCTCTAACACTACTTGAGGCTGGAGAGGCATGTCATCCCTATGATTTGGCTGACCCATTCGTTGGTCACTGTCACAGGCTTGGACGTATTTCTTGGCATCTTGAAATATGGTGGGCCAAAAATAGCCCATCCTTAAAATTTTATGCCCAGTTCTTTTATCAGCAAAATGACCCCCACACGGGCCATTGTGGCAAGCTTTAAGCAGATCATAAAATTCATCATCCCTCACACATCTCCTGATTTCTTGATCCAGGCCTGTGTAGAAAAGGTATCCTCCTATCTAGCTATACCGAGCACTCTTCTGAATAATCTTCCTTCTTTCTCGGGGAGATAGATGTGGAGGTACCTTCCCTGCAACCAAATAATTAGCAATGTCTTCATACCAAGGTGAGTGAGAAGATACTGCAAACAAATGTTCATCTGGAAAGGAATCATCTATAGGTGAATTATCATCATTTATATGTAATCTTGAGAGAAAATCAGCAACCACATTTTCTTTTCCTGGTCTATCTACTATAGTGATGTCAAACTCTTGTAGTAGTAACAACCATCTTGTTACTTGGGCATTAGTAATAGGTTTATTCATAATATATTTAATTGATGTATGATCAATATGAATAAAAGTAGGATAACCAGTGGCATAATGCCTAAATTTATTGATTGTATAAACTACTGCCAAAAATTCTCTTTCAGTAACTGTATAATTTAACTCAGCAGGAGCCATGTTCTTATTGATATAGTAGATAGCATAGGGATCTTTGTGCTCCTATTTCCCTAGTACTACACCAATTGCAGTGTCTAAGGCATCTAAATAAATGTGAAAAGGTAGGGCCCAATTGGGCCCTCTCAAAATGGGAGCTGTGGACAATTTCTGTTTCAGATCTGCAAAAGACAATTCAGAATTGTCAGGCCAACGAAAGTCAACATCTTTTGTTAATAGGAAAAACAAGGGAGAGGTAAGTTTGGAATTTTTTTGATGAATCTCCTGTAATATCCAAGATGTCCTAGAAATCTTCTTACCTCTTTCCGAGTTGAGGGAGTCGGAATGTCCAAAATTACCTGGATTTTGGCTGGGTCTACTTGAATTCCTGCATAAGAAATGTAGTGTCCCATCACCACACCTTCACTCATCATCATATGACATTTTTCTGTACTTAGAGAAATATGAGATTGTATACATATTTTGAGCACTTTTTCCAGATTAGACAAAGCTTCATCGAAATCGGTACCATAAGGTGTAAAGTCATCCATGAATATTTCCATACAGTCATTCACCATATCAGAGAAAATACCAATCAAAGCTCTTTGGAAAGTGGCTGGTGCATTACACAAGCCAAATGGGAGAACCTTGTAGGCAAATGTACCCCAAGGGATGGTAAAGGTGGTCTTATCTTGGTCTTGTGGAGAAATTTTTATTTGGTTATAGCCACTAAATCCATCTAGGAAAGAGAAAAGATTTTTCCCAGCTAGGCTTTCTAGAACCTGATCAATAAATGCCAGAGGGAAATGATCCTTCTACGTGGCCTTATTCAGGGCTCTGTAGTCCACACACACTCTCCATTTACCATTCTTTTTAGGTACAATAACCAATGGTGAAACCCACTCAATGTATGCTATGGGGTAGATGAATCCTGCATTGAGAAGTTTCTGGAGTTCCTCCTTAACAATTATTTAAGATTAGGGTTCATCCTCCTTTGGGGTTGGAAAATGGGTCGACATTCTTTCTTGATGTATATATGGTGGGTGCATAGTTCAGAGGTATTTCCTTTCATATCCATGTAATCCCAGGAAACTGCTTCCTTATGTTCAATAAGTAACTTCATCAATCAGTGAGTTTCAATAGAAGATAATTTGGGATTGATGTTCAGGGTTTTTCCAGGTTCGATTTCTACAGTGATGCTCTTAGAAATGACTTTAGGAAATAATTCAGCTATTTTTGTTTCAACATTTGTTGTTACAACATTTTCTCTTATGGCTTGTTTTACAGTAGTTTCAGAGAACATTTCTGGGCTCATCTCTTCCTGGGAAATAGGGTCGAAGATTCTAATCATTCGGTGGTACGTGTTCTGTGTAACAATAGAGGGGTCACAGATAAAGGAATTGATTAACTCATCCTCTCTCTCTTCTTTGAAACTCAGGGATTTTCCTATGGTTAACACAGGTAGAGCACTTTCATCCTCAATGTCCATCCATAAAGAATTTTCGAGTTCCACACTGGGTGTAGCATGAGGATACAGGGTAAGTTTTTTTGTGTCATAACCATCAGACATGGTCATGGAACTAGATCTACAACCAATGAAATCATCATCTATAGCTAACCATGGTCTTCCTAGAATTAGAGGGTGGCCCCCCATACGGGTTTTGGGTTGCAATACAACAAAATCAATAGGATACTCCCATGAATCAACTAAAATAACTAGATCATCAATTACTCCTTCTGGTCTGATGGTAGAATGATCAACTAATTCTAAAACAGTAGGAGTAGGCCGAACTTGCTTTCTAAGTTTCAAAAATTGTGTAGTTTCTATTGGCATAATGTTAATTGATGCTCCTAAGTCAACTAACACATGGGGAATAGATGTCTGCCCAATTTTGACAGTGATTGTAGGGTTTCCTAGGTCGCCATATTTAATAGGTAGGGTTTTTCCTAACATCAGTTCAGACAAATCCCCCACTACATGCACTGTGAGGGGGTCCCTAGGTTTTCTTCCAAGTCTTTTGATACAGAGATCTCTCACAGTCTTGGCATAAATAGGGACATCTCTAATCGCTTGCAATAGTGGAATGTTAACATGCAGATTTTGCAATTCTCCTAAGAGATTGAAGGATGGTAATTCCACAATTTTGGTAATTTCCAATCTTTCAGGGAATGGGGGTCCGCTAATTCTATAATAGGTTGGTCAATTTCTTCTGTATCAGTAGATAGTTTTTCCCCTGATTCCTTGTCTGATTCTAAAGATGGAGCATCTTTAATTATTGCCTCAACTATTCTCCCTGATATTAATTTTATCTCATCACAAGGCATAGGAGTAATAGACAGAGCTGGCACATTGTGTATATCAATGTTCTAAACGACCTTATTATTTGGATCTGGGTTAGGTTGCACATGCATCTGAGGTCGTAAGGGAGGATTTTTCTGTGGGGCATTGGGAGGTAACTGCAGCTGTTGCTGCTGGTACTGGGGTTGGAACTGTTGTTGATAGGGGTTCAGTTGGTGATGGCTTTGATAACTAAGATGTTGTTGAGGGCCTCTCCAATATGGATTCCATTGCCCATGGTGATTCTTTTGTTGGGGCATAGGTAACCATGCATTGGGATCCTGATAAGAAGGGGGCATCGGATTTGGAGGGGGGACATTCATCTGGCCATATGGAAGCTGATTGTTCCAATAATTAAGTGCTACAGGAAAGAATTGAGAGTTCATACCTTGACCTCGTGGCTGCCATTGTCTTCTCTGTTTTATTAGATAGACAACCTCTACTTCCTCATTAGTTTCCTTCATTGATCCTTTTACATCTAGTAGAGAGGGACATTGGTCAGTAGCATGATCTAATTCACAAATAAGACATACCTAGACACTATTCAGTGGGCATTCCCTTGGTGGATGTTTCTTTAGGCATTTCAGACAGAAAATGCACAATGCCTGCTCCGATTCTGCTTGTTTCTATTTGACCTGCAGAGTGTCCATTTGTGAAGCAAAAGAGTTAATCATCTCTGTTTTGAAATTTTCTAATAGATTGCCTATTTTTTCTCTTGTTGCTCCTCCATTGGTTGATTTCTGTACCCTTGAAAAAGTGGTGTCCTTGGTAGCTGACTTATTCCTTGTAGATCCTTGAGAACATCTTTTACAAAGATCTACAATGTCTTCATAGGATTCCTTAGATATATCTCCCTTGCTAAGCATATTAAGCATATCTAAACAATCATCTCTAACTCCTTTTAGCAAAATAGTTTTCAGAATGTCCTTACTCACATCTGGATGTCCAGACCTTTGTAGATTATACTGGAGTCGCTCCACAAAATCTTCAAGGGTCTCATACTCCTTATGAGACATTTTGAACAGTTTCTCTCTTCGTTCCATTGCTTGGCAATAGTCTTGGTACTTGTTCAGGAAAAGCTGCCTCATTTGTACCCATGTTGAAATATTCTCTCCTCCAAGGCTCATGAACCATCTTAGCGCATTACCCTTCAATGTAGTTGGAAATAGTTTAAGCTTCTGCGCAGTGATAGTGTAGTCATAGCTTCTACACAAAATATCAAATTCAAATAGAAAATCATCTGAATCCTCAATAGACAATCCATGAAAATTTGGCAGAGCTGAGAGAGTTATGTTTCTCATAGGAGCCATCCCTCGTGTAGGAACATCAAAAACAGGAAAGACCAGGGTAGAGATAGTATTTTCATTATTTTCCTGATCTTCGTTGTTTGGTGGATCCTCACGATGGAACTCTTCTTCATTATCCCCTTGATTTTTCATATGTGCTATTTCTCTCCACTCAATACGGAAAGCGTTCCACTCCTCTTTAGTGACTATCTGTCCATTGATCTGATAAACCGCTTCTTCTAGATTTTCTCTGTTCTGGGATATACTTCCTTGATCTTCAATATTATCTAGTGTTGCTTGCTGATTTGTTGGTGACAAATCTTCATCCCTTGAAGAAAATGATGTTTCAATATGGGGTAGTTCTGATGACTGAGGAATATGTATTCTTGGAGGATTTGAAGTGTGAAAGATAGATCCTGGAGAAGAATCTTCTCTGGCTATAATCTCATCAACAAAGGTTTGCCTTTTCAGTGTAGGATTCCTTCCACCACGTCCTCTGGTACCTGTAGGGTTAGTGTTTTTGGGGATACGTCCTCGCGTTCCTCGATTCATGCAGACTATTCATTCCTAAGAAAATAAAACTAATGTGCTTACAAGAATCTATAATTATATTCCTCGGCAACGGCGCCAAAATGTTGGGCACTTTAATTGTCTAAATAAATAGATAATTAAGGTGTTGAATATGAATTGTCAAACCCAGGGAAGTTTTGTTATTTCAAGATAATTGTGCACAGTCTATGCTAGATTATGAAAGCAACATTAATCAAATTGTAGTAAGAAACCAAATTGAAAAGTTGAACACTGACACAAGTTGTTGACACAGCTGGAGTTCTACAGAATTGAAATCATACTTGCATAATTGGGAACCTAGATTGATGAGTGTATAAGAATCATGGATTATCTAATCTATTCTAATTTTCTACTTTACTATTGTAGGAGGAAACTCTGTGCTAATTGCTGAAAGGAAACCTACTTGATTGCAGAAAGGGAATTCACACTTTTATTTTCTTTTGCTTGAAAACAAAGATTTAATCTAATGCATAAAAGGAAAGTAATTCTCCAACAGTTTCAAACAATTTACTCTAATTCTCATGAGACACACTGATGCGCATTTAACAGAAAGGAACCGACTGTAACAACAAATGCATACTAGAAATGATAAACAAATAAATCATTCAACTCAAAGCTGTTAATCTAAGACAACAAAACATAGAGGAGTCTGTGAGGAAGGTGGGCCCTTTCCTTCTCACTAAATCCACTCAAAGATAGGCTACAGTGGTTTAAGGAAACTTAATTCACTTCTTTATTAATTCGCAAAAGGTGTTCAGATACAATATGCTTCTTTCTTCACTCTATGTTCCACAACTAATCTTTGGTACTAATGATTACAAAAGATGTACTATTTAAAGACAGAGTCATTCAGTTGAATGGACTCAAAATAACCTTGAGAATCAAAGATTATCAAGTTGTTCGTATGATAGATAGGATCTGTTATCATTACAAAATCTGTTAAATGATATTTATCATCAACGTGAACCAAAACATTTAACAACTTTGAGGATCAGTCTTCAGGTTCGGATTTGCATGATAGACCAGCTCCCAGGATCAGTGGGCATCTGTTGCAGCAAGTGTAACAACTTCAATGATCGGTGGGCATCTGTTGTAAACAACTTCCAGGAAAAGTGCGCGGTTGCTGTAGTCATGTAACAACATGCAAAACTAGCGCACAACTATGACAACTGGTGTAACAATAGTGATCTTCCTTAAGATTTGGCTGTTCTTCATTAATCTACACATTTTTATTATTAGTTGAGCATTTATGGGTAAAATATGAGAAACACTACTAATCAAACGTGTTAAGTGAATAAGAATATAAAAGCAAGATCAATGGATCATACCTTGGGAAAAAGGATCTTAACAATCAATATAGTTGGCATTTAGCATATAAATGGTAAGGTTGAATGAGCAAAAGATATAGTGAAAAAGGGACATTTCTGGGTCCTAACAAGTTACTACTATTTCAAGAATTTGAATTTGAAGTAATAGTCAAACCAGTAAAATTGAACGCAGGACCTGACCACCTATCAAGGGTCACAAATGGAGAAGAACCCACAAATTTAGAAGAGACAAATTTCCAGATGCACAGTTATTTTCAGTCCAGATCGTCGATGAAAACTTTGCAGATATCATTCAGTACTTGAGCACAGGTACGACGCCGCAATAATATAACAATGTGCAGAAGAAAAACCTGGTAGTTCGCGCTGCCGACTATCAACTGATTGGAGGACACTTATACAAAATGGGCGCAGATAGTATATTGTGAAGATATGTATTTGAAAACGAAAGACCAAGAGTCTTAGCAGAAGCTCATGAAGGGATAGCAGGAGGACATTACGCAGGCAAAGCTACCACACATAAGGTATTGCGCCCAGGACTATGGTGGCCAACGATTCACAGAGATTCGAAGGAGTACTGTGAAAGATGCGATGTCTGTCAAAGGGTAGGCAAACCCAATAGAAGGGACAAGATTCCATTACGACCACAAGTAAATTTGCAGGCATTCGACAAGTGGGCAATAGACTTTGTGGGACCAATCAACCCACCAGCAAAAATAACAGGAGCTAGGTACATTATTACCGCGACGGAGTACCTAACAAGATGGGTGGAGGCCGCACCAGTAAAGGATTGCAGTGCAAAAACAACAACACACTTTGTATTTGAATAAGTGATCACTAGATTTGGGTGCCCAAGAGTTTTGATGAGTGACCAAGGCACGCACTTCATAAATAACACTATCAACACTATGACTGAAGAGTTTGAAGTCCATCATCAGAAGAGCACACCATATCACCCACATGCGAATGGCAGAGTGGAAGCATTCAACAAAATCCTGGAGAATGCGCTGACAAAGATCTGTAACGTAAAAAGGGATGAATGGGACCTCAAAGTACCAACAATAATATGGGCCTACAGAATTATGTGCAAAAAGTTGACAGGGCACACACCATTTAAACTGGTCTATGGACAAGAAGCAATGGTGCCATTAGAATTTTTAGTACCAAGCTTGTGCGTAGCAGCAATTACACAAATGCCAGAATGAGGCATAGTACAAGAATGATTAAATCATTTACTGACCATGGAGGAAGATTAGGTCTTAGCAGGATTCCACCAACAAGTTCAGAAAGCAAGAGACAAATCTTGGCATGATAGACACATTAAGAAGAAAGCTTTCAAGGAAGGATATCTAGTATTGATGTATGACAACAAATCGTTTCAACACCTAGGAAAACTAAGGATGCACCGGCTAGGACCATACGAAGTCAAATCTTTCACAGATGGAGGAGTTGTACAGTTGAAACACCTATCAGGCACATAAATCAGAAGAATGATCAATGGGAGCCGATTGAAGCTGTACAAGGGCAGTCGACCACCGATCGCTCAGTAGAAAAAAAAATGTATATCAAGAAGAAACAAACAACAGAGGCACATCGCGCTGAAAGAATGAAAAGGCATGCACACTTAGGACCACAAACTTGGTGAGGAGAAGGACAAAAATCATGTCAAAAGGGAAACAGGCAGGAAAAGGAAAGTTGACAAAAGCAGTACGATAGGACAGAGTTAGGCGAAATTAAAGGACAGAGAGGACTGATGGGACGCCACATTAATTGCGCTAACTGGAGGTGGCAAGGAAGAGTAATGGCAAGTACAAAACCACTGGAGGTGCATTGAACTCGTAATTAAGGTGCATTAAACCCATAATGAAGGAAGCGTCCTCGAAAAGCTTCATGGGAATCCCATACAACACATGGACACGGGAGCAAACAATTTATTCACAAAAAGAGAGCAGACAGAGAGCAATTAAGGGTAAAAGAGAACAGAGAGAGTTCACAAAGGTCACGGAGACCGTTCGAACCCAACCAATGTTTGACAGTCTCCTCCATGGCACCACCAAAGCAAGCAGCAGGGGCATAGAACCTTCAGCACCGCATACAGAAGCAAGAGTGCAAGAGGAAGAACAAGATCCAGTCCAGGCAATATTGCTCCAGAACGTAACATTCTACATCTCCCCTAGTATTCTGCGCATGGAAGAGATTATGGGGCAGACGCCCCTGAAGGACTTAATCCAAATCCAACTAGTGTTGACGCGGATACCATCTAGGGCACTACACAGGTTGTAGGTTAGCATAAACCATGAGGTACAGTCTTGAGCATGCACAGACTTATCTGAATTAAAGAAGGAAACAAAGAAGTGGGACACACTGGAAATAGACTATGAGAAAGCTAAATATGAGACCCAGGAGGAAAGGGAGCACATAAAAGGATTGGAACGGAAAGTGGTAGGTACTTACAAGAATATTCCATAGGCCGCGCAGAGTGATGAAATCACAGCAGCAGAAAAGATTGATCGAATTGCACAGGCCATCGATCAATATCAGAAGGAGATTGAGAATCTCAGAGAACAACTCACACCAACCACTCCACCAACAGTAAAGGAGAAAAGGAAGAAGGAAGCAACATCACAGTTGTAGGAGATAGAGAAGAAGGTCAACATAGTAGCAGACTTGTTTGACAAAGCAGTGCAACTTTGGACCAAGTTAGAGGAGGATCAGGAGGTCCAAAAGTGGGACAAGGAAGAGGAAAGGATCAACGTCGCGATCCAATATCTCAAGCAGAGGCATAAGAAAATGTCAATCACATAACGTGTCAAAGGAACACATTAAATGAATAAATTGCAGGCAGAGCTCACCACCATGAAAACACAGAAACATGAGCGGCAGGGTCAAATGGAACCATTACAAGAACGGGTAGCAGAAGTCCTGGCACAAGCAGAGAAAGCCAAGGCACACATAGCACAGACCCAAGAAGAGTGCATGGAATTGGTTAGTGACGAAAATGTAGCCCAGATAGTGGACACACTTAAGGAGAAGACTATGCAGGCGCATACACAGGCAACAGAGCTCAAGGAAAATTCCAGGCGATCACCAAGGAGATCGAGGAAGGACACAAAGATTAGGTGGCTTGGGGTGAGCCAAATGTCAGTGTTGGGGGCCTTTTGGAGGTAGGCCAAAGTGGAAAAGAAAGGTATTTTTGAGGAAAGAAAGCATGCAAGAAGAAAGCGACAACTAGAAGGAAGAGTAGCACGCTCGCATGAAGGGAAGACCTAACGACGATAGGGTTAGGGTTTTGGTAATGCATTGTAAACGACTAAGGAGATAGACACATATAAATAGCGATACATAGGTATCATAGAGGGTTGGCTTTTTGTATTGCTCTGATTGTTTTTACTATTGTAGTTATGTATGAGTTGATGCGATATGTGATGGTTTTGTTGTATGACCTATCTTTGTATAAGCTGTTGAGCTAGAGGAGACGAAGGAGGGTAGATATTGAGAGTTAGATCACAGGCTGTGGATCCTGGTGCGATATAGTCCACCTCATATAGATCTTACCTGACTGGGAAGAGTTGTAAGCGCGCAACATTGTAGATGCAGAAATACCATAACAAAAGAGCCAAGAGCCAAATCTTTGTGGACATAGCCCAGGAGGGGGTGAACCACGGTAACCTCTATGTTATGTGATGAATGCATGCATATCTTTATTGTCTTGAGTAGTTATTATGATTTTTAATGAATGAGTGATTATATTACCTGTTAAGCACTGTTGCGATATTGGGGGAATAAGATGTGGATTTACTGCATAGTCGTGAATACCAGTATGTTGCATTTACAAGTTATACTAATGGTTCAATATACAGATCTCATATATCACACTCAATCCTAGGTTTTAAACACATGAGTCTTATAGCCACCCATTAAAGCTATCTTGGGTGAGACTGTGCAACATATTCTGTGTGCTATGTTGCCTTCTGGTTTACCAGGAGGGTCGATAGTTTTAGTGACTTTGTTGGAAACCCAAAAGACATGAACCCTGGGTCAATACAAACTCAAACAATAAAGAAGTAGATAGGTAAAAACATCAACCACTGATGGAAACATATTGACCAGCTCATCAACCAATGGTGGGTTGGTAGATGGAAGTTGTTGTTGGACATCAACAATCTTTTCCAACATATATGAATCCTCATCCATACCAGGGCAGAGGTAGCTGCGGTGCATACCCTTACATAACAAGCAAGGAAACTTGACTTTACTCTTCTTACTTCCAACTTGATTATCACTAGTTGATGGTTTGTAACTAGCGCGGTCTACAATGGCTAATGACGCGAGTTGAGAACCCTTAGACCACACTTATATAACTTTGGGAACATCAAGGAAATCATTAAGAAGGTCGTTACCCTTAGAAAGCCTGCAAGGGAATTTGGGCTTGCAATGTGTCTTGGTAGACTTGTCGACATTATCAAAACTCCCAACATGATGAGTAGTAGCTGGTTGATCACTTCCAACATGTCCTGAAGTGGTTGGAAATCTTCCCCCTAACTTATTTTTCTTCTTCTTAATCTTCCTTTTCTTCTTCTTCTTATCCACTTGGTTACTAGATGTAGATCTTTCACTAGAAGAAGAGGAAGAACGAGAAGAAAAACCTATGGATGAATAAGATAGAGGATCAACATGAGGTTGATGGTCTTGGGGTGGAGTACCTACATACAAAGCACTAGGATCATTTATGTTCACTAGAGTGGAAAACAACCAGACCGGTAACCCAATAGTGAGTCTAGAAAGAGTCAAAGTAGTGATATAAGGAGGACCAACGAGTCCAGTAGAAGAAAAAACAAACAATATCCTTGGAAAAGGGGTTCCTTCATTGGTAGTTCTAGGAACTCATGCCATAGACATAGACTCAACCTAAGGTTTTTCTATGGAAAACAAACAACACACACTAAAAAATCTAGGAAGCAAACCAAACAAACAAACCTTTTCATAGTGAATGTGCTAGTTAGTGATGAAATCCAACGTCCCAGGATCAATATGAAAAAGGGGTTGAGATAGAGCGGGTGGATTTGCTACGTTGGTGACCTTATTAATAGACTTACACCTTGGTTCAATTTCCCTCATGGTCTATCCGTGGGTCACCCTCCAAGGAGCCCGAGTGATTTTGACCAACATCCGACCCAAGTACAAAAAATACTCCCCTTCGTCGTTACCTTGTGTATGGACACTAAATTTAAAGGCCACTAAGGTTGCCAACTCATTTTCATCCTCCAGGAGGTTACAATCGATAGTTGGGATCGAACGTATGGGCAAGATATCAAGTCTGAAATTATTCTTGAGGAGTGAAGACTAGAGGACTAGTAAACTTCAGAGGACCTTGAATGGATTCCAAATTCATGAAGCACTGATACCTAATGAAACCAATGACACTTCAAGAAAAACCCCTAGTATATGATATTTCCACTACGTTTGGTTAAGCTTTGGAGGGGTAATCTCCACTTCTCTCCCACACACGACCTCGTGTTTAATCCCTATGTGAGAGGGGGGTCCCGACTATGCTTATATAAAAATTGGATTTCCTCTACCTATCACAAGATTATATGTTTGTTTATGGATTTGGAAAGTTATTCTCAAAACCTATTCCAAATCGATACACTTATACTAATGTAGGTTTGCATACCCTTATGAAGAAAAAATTCTAGATAGATTTTAATTAGCGTTTTGATTTTTAGGTTGTTGTTTATTCAAAAGTACAATTTTAGAATGATTCCAACATATGTTCAGACAAGAACCCAAAAAATGAAAAAGAGAAAGAGATAATCACTCAACAATCCTTAAAGAGGAGAAACAAGAAAGAGAATTCAAAGCTATGTTGTGGTAAACAATAGAGTCTCCAATCATTCAAAAAGTGAGACATCCCAAAGAAGATCACAAAGAGACTCAAAATCAAGCAACCTTTGCAAATTCTAGTTGATGAGAACTCCTAAATAGTTAATCAATCAAAAAAATTTGTGAGATGAAGATCTGTTAAGAACCAAACTTCAATATAGCATAGAAAAACCTCAGGAAAAGTACTCAATGCCTTGAAAGAGATAATTTCAAATAATAAGCCTCTTCGAGGGGGAAACCTCCTTTTACCCCACTTAAATGTTCAAGTACAAGATGATTCAAAATGAAAATTTCTCCTTGGTATATATAGGAGACTAGGAGGTATAATTACAAATAATGGCCTAAAGCCGACATAA
>ML801256.1:126321-137604 GCA_009831015.1 Picea engelmannii | reverse complement strand
CTCAAAGAGACAGAGCACTAGTTAAGATAATGATGCTCCCTAGGAGGCTTAGTGTTATTGTACAACGCCTTAAAAATGATAAGAAATCAATAAATTATAGTCCACTTCGAGGGGGAAACCTCCTTTACAATATATCCACTTCAAAACAAAATATGAGTTGAGTTAAGATGATCGTAATACTACATATCCTTGATATATATATATATATATATATATATATAAGAGACAAGGGGCTACAATTATTATGAAAGGGTGAAATTAAGGGTTCTAGCCGACCTACTAGAGATGTAATAATTCAATATATAGGGATTAATAAGGGGTTTTATACATAACATGGGGATTTGTCTATGGATTAACATGAACCTCCCCTTCAAACAAGTGTTTTCCTCAACACTTGACTAACCACAGATGCATTTTCACGAAGAAATCATTTTCCCATTTTGCCTCTTCCACTAGTAGGTTCTTCCATTTGACGAGGTACTCTGTAATTGCTCAATTTCTCACCTGCTTAATTCTTGTTTAAAGGATCATCTAAGGCTCTAGTATGATTTTCCCTTCTTCATTGATCTCTGGTAAAATATTCTGGATTGGGATCTTGTTACCAACGACCTTCTTTAAGCAAGAAACATGGAATACTGGACATACACGTGAAGATGGAGGCAACTCCAATTTGTAAGCCATACTTCCAATCCTTTGCAAAACCTTATAGGAGCCATAATATTTGGGTGCTAATTTATTTTCCTTCTTTTGTTGCTTGAGGGACATTTGTTTGTTGCTTGAGGGACATTCTTTTGTTGCTATAAGAATTTCAAAGAATCTAGTGATGCACTCCAAGACAAAATTTATCCCAATGAAATATCATTTTATGAGGGAATAGGTAAATGATAAAAATGTCAAGTTGGAATATGTTCCTACCAAGGAAAAAATAACAGACATATTTACAAAACCATTTCCCAGAGACACATTTGGGTACATCAGACAGAAGATGGGAATCATTCCCATTTCTCAGTGAAATCTTCAGCTATAAGCTATTTGGAGCTCAATAGGACCAAACACTCAGGGGGAGAGTGCATATGGTTGCATGTTGCAGAACAAAAAATGAAGGGAACCGCGTTAGGATGAGCAAGAAATACTAGAGGAGAATATTTTCAGGGGGAGATACAAAATATTGTTGGATACGGTAAAGAAATTTCCAAATACAAAAAACCTTTTCCATTGATGCCAAAGGAAGAGAGAAATGAGACACGGGGAGACCGAAAGACAAAGGAGACTTGCACGGACTAGTTTAAGATTATGTGTTTCCATCAATGACAAAGGGGGATATTGTTGAGAATATTGTCATTGATTTCAAGATGCATAGCATGTCATTGATGTCGAGTCACAGGCAAGGAATGCAATTCAAGAACTACAGGAAGTTGGGAGATATAATTGTTGATACAACTAACAAATAGGGAAGAACTGTTGAAATTCTTAAAGAAAAAAGTGAACCATATCGTCAAATGGTAATGGAGACAATTAAAAAGGAAACTTCCAACTTGGGAGATTCAGATATTGATGCTCATATGAAGGAATTTCTCACTAACGGAATAATTCGATGAGTTTATAATGAAAAATTAAAGGCTCTTAGTTCAGATGCAAATGAAAGTGGTATGAAACCATGTGAAAGGAGTTAACTTTTAGGTTGTGGGGCCCATCACATACTGAATAACAAAGGAGATGAGGCTTATTGACAATGTAGTGTTAAAAATATCTGGGGGTCCGACATTCCAGTGTCCTGGTGGGTAAGCTTGATGTCACCTCAGTGCCACATGGCACCCTAAAATAGTGCCATATATCGCCATGTCAGACAACCAAGTCAACGCATCGGTATCAAAGTGAAAATAATGGATGGAAAAGATTAATATCTTGGTACATTCAGATCGACAGCTAACATCACCTTCAGATTTGAGTATTTAGAGTTGTAACCTTAATAGAGTAATATGCGCTCTGAAATAACAATATCAAAAAAAAAAATTCCTTGATTCTTCATCCACAGGTGGCCATGTGTCAAAATGACAAGTCAACAAAGAGTACGAAGGAGAGATGATGAAAGTAGTGACAACATCATAACGTCAGTGCCACATTAGCGTCAGTATCATGTCATCACCATGTCAAATCGACATGAAATCCACATCAGTAGACATATGCAACCACCTAGGAGAAGACACATGGCAAGTAGAGGTGAAGACAAGGAGAGAGATCAATCGTTGATCACTGTAAGGTTCAATGGTCATCCGTTGAACTGATATTGTTAGACCAAAACAAAAATCTGATTGTCCATAAGAGTAGACTCTCGTGAGGGATATACCGTCCATCAGAGTCAACCATTGGAGTTTCATTCCACAATTAACTCCGAAAACAAAACTCTAATGTTGATATTGACCGTTGAATAAATCGTCAAGCGAGATCTACAGTCTATCAGAGTCAACTATCGGAGTTTTGGTTCTCAAAATTTTTTGAATATAGCATTGTGAAGATCATCTTGGTCTTCCATCGGGGAAGCAGTTCCAGAGATTTCTGAGCTACGCCTCCAAAATTACTCCGAAGACCAAATTGTGAGACGAGATCTGGATCATCCTTCTTAGTGACGATCAATGAATGAGAAAGAAATTTGAAATAGTCCAAGGAGAGATCTTTGTAGTCCATCTAGTAGTTAATCAATGGTTGGTAGAGGGTATTTTTTTATACTCTGAGATGCATATCTGACTGTCCATTGGACCATGGAACCATAGGTTAACCATAGGAATAAAGCTTATGAAATTTGGGAGAAAATATAAGCTTGTGCACCTAGAGCTTGGTCACATGATCGAGAGAGGGATTAATTCCTAATTGATACCCGTCGATATGAAAGAGGGTATATTGACGAATGAGATAAAATATGGACCAGATCCAATGGTGGTTGAACGATGAGGTCCGAAGGGTTCAATATCCTAGCAGTTTAAATTTTATGAAGGTTAGATCTGACGATCACGATCTAATCAAGAGATGATTGAACTACTCATATGCGTCAAAATGGTGTTTAGTGTTTTGACAACTTGTTGGTCTCGATACAAAAGAATAAATCGATGGTTGACATCAAACGAAGGGGTCAGATTAGATGGTTGTTGTACATTGAAGTATTGTAGACTGTATTGGTAGCCCGAAGAACACAAGTGTAAACCAATAGATAATATTGAATCCGGGATGAGATCGGATGGCGGTTGAGTGTCGAGGACCAACGAACCAAATCAAGTGCAATAGAAGGAACACAGATCAGATCTCATGGAAAGTTTTTCAGCTCGATTCAAATAATCGATGGACTTGAAAGTGACCTGATGAATTGTATCTTTGTGGATAAATTTGTGACAATGAAGAATGTATAAATAAAGATGCAAATATAATATTTTGATGTGTGTGTGTTGAAATGATGTAAATATACTCTGAGGTTCATAAAAGGAAGTGGAAGCAATGAAGATGATCTGAGGTTTGATTGTATAGAGGATGAAGTAGGTTGGAGAAAGTTTATGAGGTAATCTCTAAACTACAATTTTTTTTAGGGTGGCAGGGTGGAGCAAGGAAGGAGATTTGTGTCTCCTACAGGTTGGTGCATGTGAACAATAATTCTATGGGTTGGTTCCTATTGACTGAGTCAGTGCTTATTTAGCAAGGAGGTTGGTGTCCCCTACAGGTTGGTGCTTGAAAATATTATTGTAGATTGGTGTCTGTTGTAAGTTGGTGCTTACAAATTCTTATAAACATAATTTTGTGGTTTTCTCCCATTTGGGGTTCCACGGTAAATCTGTGTGCATTGTGTATTGTATGGTTTAAATGTTCATCATTGACTGCGATTAAATGTAAATTTTTATTAAAAGGAAAGTTGTGATAAAAATCGTGTAATATTGATTCACCCCCCTCTCAGTATTCCAACATCCACTACATATATCTTTCCACGGTTCATTGTATATGAGTGTGCTTTCCATATGTCATCTCCAAGTTTTATAATTTTTGGAGCCTTCCAATTTATTAGACTCAAAAAATAAATTTAGAAGCTTTTACATTTTTAAGAGGAGTGTGTTTTCTTTGAGAGAATTTGTATCCACCAAATATGCAAATCAACAAATTATCAAACGCACCACATGAAAAAACACCATAAGCATGCCTCACTCTCTACTAAAAAAATGACTATAGGGGCTTTACCTTGACCCTATTATATCCTTTTATAAAAGATGTTGATCCATAGTTGATTGTATTTGAGTGTGCTTTCCATATGTCATCTCCAAGTTTTATAATTTTTGGAGCCTCCAATTTATTAGACTCAAAAAATAAATTTACAAGATTTTACATTTTTAAGAGGAGCGTGTTTTATTTGAGAGAATTTGTATGCACCAAATATGCAAATCAACAAGTTATCAAATGCACCACATGAAAAAACACCATAAGCATGCTCACTCTCTACTAAAAAAATGACTATAGGGGCTTTACCTTGACCCTATTATATCCTTATATAAAAGATGTTGCTTGAGCTCTTCACTTGGCTCTAATCAACATGTTGTAGCTAAGTTTGGATGTACTTTAAAGAAAAAAAAAAACTTTGCAAATTCGCCTTGATTTTATTATCTAGTTATTATTTTATCTAACTAGATTGTTTCTTGATTGGATTCACAAAGGTTTTGAGCTATGATTAGATTATTGTGAAATAATTGGTACCCACATTATTTAAAATTAATATCGAACTCAATCTAACCATGCATTCATTATAAATATCAACGATCCTGATCACTTTTTTGTGATCAAATTCACGACCTTGTTAATCAATTCCTCCGTACCCAAAGAATATGATAGCCCTAAATAAACTAGATCTACCGTTTAGGATTATTCTCGAGAGTAAAGCAACCAACGCTAGATGTCTTAAGGCCTTGTCTCGATGTCTTCCATGGTGACTCTGTGTTTGTATTGGTGATGTTTAAAATCATATTTATAACATCCACTCTCGATGTAATGAAGGTCTGTAGGCTTAGCGCCACAAAACATAGGAATGATGTTCTTATTGAGCTTGTGAAGAATATTCTTGACATTGGTACCCTTGTGGTAAACGTATAAGAATAAACTAAAGATACAAGAGCCCCCTCCCTCTTTAGTTTATGGATCAAGAGGCACCAACCTCAACCATCCCCATTATGAAAGATAAAATAGATTATGCTAAATTTTACCAAACTAATGGTCTTGTTTGTAGGTTTAATAGCCTTTGGTCTTGGATGGAAAATCTTCATCAATGGGTTTCTATAGTCTGGAAGTTCGACATCAAAGAGGAAGCCTTCATATGTCCTTTTGCAAGAGGTTTCTCATTGTCGAGTTTGATTAATCTAAAAACAAGGATATGATCCTCAACTCAAATCCCTGGTTTTGGGGTAGCTATGGACTTTGCATGCAAGCTTGGAATCCTTTTGATCCAACCATAGATTCACTCTCTATTACTCTAGTTGGGTCAATCTTCCTACTAACCTCTTCATTTTGGGGGGTATGAATCTGTTAGTGACATTAGTAATGCTTTAGGAAGATTTCACTTCATAAGTGAGGAGATGGAAAACACATAATTACATATCTACATTGAAATTGTCTCCAATGAAAGGTTTCAAACAAAAATCAATTTGGTAGCAAAAGATTATTGAAGGACACAAAAGCTAGATTATGAACATGGTTCCTTTTGTTGTCAAGCATGCTATGAAATAGGGAACATTGCAATGATAGTGTCTCAAGCACCTTAAGAGTAGCAGAACCAAGAAAGGAACAAGAAAAGCACCTAGGGGGATGGAGTGAAAGAAGAACACCATCGAATCAACGAGGATCCCTCCTTAGTTTAGGGCTCAAGAGGCCCCAAACTTAACCATTGGCATTATGCAAGATATAATATATTAGGCTTCATTTTAACAAACTAATGGTCTTGTTTGTAGGTTTAATGGCCTTTGGCCTTGGTTGGAAAATCTTCATCAATGGGTTTCTATAGTCTAGAAGTCTAAAATCAAAGAGGAAGCCTTCATATGTCCTTATGCAAGAGGTTTTTCATTGTCTAGTTTGATTTAGCTAAAAACAAGGATAGGATCCTCAACTTGAATCCCTAGTTTTGGGGTAGCTATGGCCTTTGCATGCAAAAATTCCACTAAATTCTCAACTTTGAGTTAGTGGGGTGGACCAAGTAGAGGGACTAAAAGTAGCACAAAAGAGTTAGGAAAGAGAACTTGAACTAGCCAAATAAAGCCCCTCTAGATCAGAGCAAGTTAGAATTGAAGGATCTCGTAACACCCATTCAGGATTGGAAGGAAGAATGGGAAACAATAATTAATAAGAATAAGAGCACTCTGACACCCCATCCTATGATGACAAAAAATAAGCATTGAAACTTATTTTAGATATGTTACGTTTCTATATTTCCTTGTGTTTGCAGTTTATTTGTAATTACTCTTGTATTCTAGGACATGAAATTGTTTTTGGGCACATTGAATCAGTAGGAGTGGGAAGATCAACCAGGCTATATATAGTTAGAAATATCTTCCCTTCCCTCCTTAGCATTGACACCTTATTTTGTACTTCTTAGTTATTTGGTCTAGCTAGTAACCTTTTTTAATATAGGTCTTTAATCGTTACCCTTAGAAAAAAGAAAAAACTTATAAAATTATTAACTAATACAATACAAAAATTTACCTATATTTTCTAGAAGTTGTGACCTAGTAAAGCTAATACGTTGACTTACTTGGAATTTGTTTATCTGGCTAAAAATGATATGTTGAGTCCAAGATAGTATAACCCAAGCCTTGCAACAATTTTCAAGCAAAGGCTGGGTCCACTGGATCTCGCATCAAAACCCCATCCTCGTGGGTGGTTGCAAATAGAGGATTTGGGTATGTTGAGTTCATCTGCATTAAACTCGTAGCTTCACATATGGTTGCAAACAAGAGTCATGGTCTCCTTAGTTCATTTTCTTCATCAACCAGGAACATGCCTATCTGGCTAAAATGAGTGGGTTGATATGTTGAGTCCAAACTATCTAATGGAAAATCACTTTGTTCTAACTGTTATGATCTAGTATTTAATAGGTTATAAGATAGTTCTTGATGTATTTGAAGTTGTCAGTTATGAAATTGTTTATAATATGAAAATGAAAGAGAAACTGTTGATTTTGATAACTATCTGAATGCCCTTAACACGTAAAGAATGTACTTCTGTTTTTTTTGAAAAAGAAGGTACACATTTTTCCTTTGAAAAAAAAAGTTAATACTTTAACTTTTAATTCACTAAATTTGAGATTATAAATTAGCTTCACTTTTAACTTATTAAGTTTACAATGCACTTTTATACAAATTCAAAGTTCATTTTTTTTTTAAAACATTTCACCAACAATACCTGATTTTACTATTTTAGACAAATTCAAAGTACAATGTTTTGAAAACATTTCACCAACAATACTTGATTTTACTATTAAATAAATTTATAGACTACATAATAGCTTTATCTGAAAATGGGGGAAGCTTAATTAAAAAATAGGAAAAATAAAACTATTGCAAGATATTTACAGAGCCTTTTAAGTAAAGTTGAGTTTACCTTTCACACATGTCCACGCATTTACCAAGGATTTTGTTAAAATACTTGCAACAATAAAGTAATTGTAACACACCCAACCCTTAAATGCTCTTTTAAGGGGTGGGGCATCATAATCTCATTTTCTTTAACTATCTCAAATCCTAATTCTGGGATTTCTATCACGTCCTTCTCATCCAGGACTTTCCAACCTCTGCCTCCATGCTCAAAACCGAGCTCAGAACTGGCAAATATACCTCTCCCAAGTCTTCCGGAGTGCCAAGACTCTGGACTGCGCGATTCTTACACCATGTGTCCACAGAACATCGACGGTTCTAATTTACTTCGAGACTTTATGCTTCGACAAATTCAAAAGTACTCACAAACGCAAACCTCCAAAGTGCAATCCTTTCGGAGTGTCAGATCTCCTGACACGCGTCCTCCACTACTAACGGTTACGATGAACTACGATGCTTCAACACTTCGGTGCTTCGGCGTTGAACGCCTCTTTACTATCCACACATGAGATCTCCCAGAGTTGGTTAGCATTGGGTTAACCACAACCTATATCTGACGATCCGAGGGTATCCACGTAACCCCAGAGATCTATGGCTCATAACTTCCACTCAAGGGTCCCTTGGGTCCTATTGTTGGGCCACTCCTAGAGGGACATCTGTCATCCCAAAACACTTCGGTAAGAATACGTGGCATATACCTCAGGTCGTCGACGTCCCCTTACCATGCCACTGGGTCGCCACACCTAGCAACATAATTACTCGACACGTGGGCCCCCACGTGCCCTCGACATGATACATGTGTCCCCATGATCGAACAGTCAAGAGGGGTCCCGAAGGATCCATGGATCCATGATCCACATTACTTCGCAACTCCGACCTTCGGGAGTTTTGACGTTACAACACCCCTGCCCTCCAGAAGCAGTCAATGTTGGGCTGACTACATCGTGAATCCAATGGCTAGGAAAGAACCCAAAGGATCCCTAGATCTACGATCCTGGTTACTTTGCGGCTCCGACCTTCAGGGTTTTGTCTTTACTGCTAATCTGTTCTCTCGAAGCAGGACTTCGTCGAAGTACCATGTGTGGGTCCCTACTCCTAAATGATTGGACGATAAGTGGGGCTCCGAACGACCTCCCCAAATATATGGCTCTCCTTTACTTCGTAACTTCGACGTTCGGGGAGTTTGATTCTATAACATCTCCATCCTCTTGGAGTAGAACTTCGCCGAAGTTAGCTTAGTGTAGATCCAATGGTTGAGGGGGGCCCCGAACATTCTTGATCGGTGGTTCCTGCTACTTTTCCATGGGTATTTGGATCCCGGTTTAGACGGTAAGATAGGTTCACCTAACCACTGGGAAAATCGTTCATTGCTGGTCAACTTGCCGGTAACCGAATATCTCGGTTACCTTTGGCCAATTTAAGGCTGGTAAGGTCAGCAATACTCCGAAGTCCCGGACTTCCGGAGCTCCGAAGCCAGGAGGACTTAGATCCCTTAGGCTTAGCCTAAGGTTCCTAGGTATTGCTCATATGGGTCATCCCGAACGGATCTCGTCCGCTCGTCTTCCAAATGAAAAGATCTCCCCTTTCAAGGCTTGAACCTCGCTATCTTTCCTAAGCTTTATCATGAAATGGTTAAGGACTTTGGCATGAAATCTCGGTCACACAAAAAGGAGTCTGAAAGAGATATCTTCTTCATACGGACATGGTCAGATTGACATGATATCTCCTATCTCATCCTATAGGCTCATGTCCCATGATGCCTCAAGGGATAAGCTGGGGCATACACACTATCAGTCAGAAGCATAAGTTCACAAGGAGATGAATGCATATAAATATCATGACCATTCCACACAAAAACCATTTATAGATACACATATATAAACTCATGCATTCATCCATTATTACAGTCGATACACAAAGTATGAAAACAATTATCAGAACCAGAAGACGTGATGCAACTGCTGAAAGGGGTGTTTGTCTCCACCCAACCATAGGCTCAGTCACTCCTAACAGATTTTCCACTGGCCACCCTCGAGCTAGACCACGATGCTTTGAGATTGAATATTTTCTTTCGGCTCAATGAAAGTTGGGGACAAAGGTTACTGTCCTTCTCCCGACACAGTAATAGATAGGGGCGAAGGTTACTCTCTTTATCCTGACTCAATCATAGATAGGGACGAAGGTTACTCTCCTTCTCCTGGCTCAGTCATAGATAGGGATGAAGGTTACTCTCCTTCTCCCGACTCAGTCATAGATAGGGATGAAGGTTACTCTCATTCTCTCGACTCAGTCATAGATATGGACAAATGTTACTCTCCTTCTCTCGACTCAGTATCTATTTCCTGTGATAAGAACTCACTCTTTTTTACAATTCTTCCTCGAACCCGAGAGCTTAGTCTCTCATCTCTACACTCTTCGCAGGCCTTTCTCTACCCACCACGCCTTCCTTTCTTGCCTTCCTCATCAAGATTGTGTGTGGCCCGAATTTCCATTCTGTGTTCGATTCTGGAAGCCTTACAGATGGGCACTCTACCCCATCCCCTCATTAACTTTGGAGGGGGTTTTCCCACCTACCAATCCGAATGTAATTCATTCCTGGGTCAGAGGGTTTTTCTGATCCTGAGCAATTAAATCTAGCAAAGTACTGGTTTGGTGGGGTTTATCTAAACCATTCTAGGTTCCCCTCACCATCTCTTTCATAGCATCTGTGGTCTCTCTGGGCAACCCCCCCTTTCCAACAGTCATGCAACACTTATCCATTTTCTAGTAAATAACATAATTTACATCCATTGACCTTTTATACAAAGGTCCATCAAATCAAACATTCACACATATTGAGTTTTCCATAATCTCTTGGCCCATATACTTATATTTACAAACTGGGGGAAATAGAGGTGTTACAATCCCCTCCCCCTTAAAGGAGCATTGTCCTCGATTTTCTTTCTGTCAACGTGCTCTATATATACAAAAGTAAACAAAAATGGATATGCATGTCTCATGACATCCTCCATTTCCCACATAGCCTCATCTGGGCCAAAGTGTTTTCACTGCACCTTGACCTATGCAATGGTTCGGTTCCTGGGTGAGGTTTCCTTCCTATCTAATATGCATTGAGGTTCTAGCAGGAATTCTCCCTCCGGCTCCACCTGAATCACATACCAGCCAATTATATGATTAGAATCATGTACATATTTCTTTAATAACGAAGCATGGAAAACATTATGTGCCTTCACTGTGGGAGGGAGTGCTAGCCTATAGGCTACAGGTCCCACTCTATCTAAGATTTCAAAGGGTCCACAATACAGGGGTTCCTTTTTGGCACAAGCTCCCATTCTCAAGGAACTCTTCCTGGGCCTAACTCTGAGATAGACATGGTCTCCTGTCTTGAACTCTCTGGGAGTTCTCTTTCTGGCGGGGTAACTCTTCTGTCTATCCAGAGCAATTTTCAGATTTTTTTTTATCTGAATCACTTGTGTTCCATTTATTTTAGCATGTCAGGTCTGATTGTAATTCTATCCACTGGATTACTCCAACTGATTAGATTCTTGCATTGTCTACCATAGAGGGCTTCAAAAGGGCTCATCTTTAATGACTCTTGATAACTGTTGTTGTAGGAAAATTCTACCAATGGCAGGTAGTCTTCCCACTTCTTAGGTTGATGCATTACATGCATCCT
>ML801256.1:100369-112896 GCA_009831015.1 Picea engelmannii | reverse complement strand
TGTGCAACTATTATTGGACGGATGGACTCAAACTTGACTTTAGTATACGTAGAAAGTATTTGTCGAAGAGGCTTATTTATGATATGTTTTAACAAGTTAGAAAACTATAGAGGACCATGGTTTTGGGGAAAAGCTATCCCTTTATTCAATCCACAATAACTGAAGTTCAACCCGATGTCAATGTCTATCTCTGTAACTCAATTTCAGTGAGACCAAATCTTCCCCTCCACCAGTGGGAAAAGTAAATCTTAGTAGGAATCATAAATTCCCTGAGCAAATTTGTTAAGATAGTTACAAGCTAGGGCAATGACATTTTCTCCTATGCCAAAGTCTATGTAGAACTTGACATGAGTAAAAGTCTATCGACTAATATCATTGTAAAGTGAAAATATTCTTTATGGACCAAAAGTTTGATTATGACAATATGGCCTAAAGGAAGTGTGCCCCAAGGCTAGGATTTCTCGAGAAAAAAGATGAAAAAAATTGCAAACCCAATAAGAAGAAAAATTTGGTGACGAATTCTTGAAAGGTTGCTCTGGAAAAAGATGCAAATATGTCAAAGCATGTAACATTGCTAAAAGACTTGTCCCAACCACTGATGAATGTAATGTTGATATGAGCATAATCATGATAAAGGAGAAATTGCATCCATTGCACATTAATTCCATCCAAAACCCCTTTGGAGATGAATAGGAAACATAAATCAATTCATTTAAAATAGAAAAAGAAACCAAACATTTTTTCTAGTTGGATGGTAACAATAAGCATATTACATATTTTAACAAAATATTATAAATAATATGAAAATATAAAAAGTTATAATTTTCAATCAAACAATATTTAAGAAATATACATTAATCTAACTTATATTAAAAGAATTCCACATGATTCACTTGTATTCATATTATATCTATTTAAATTTTCAAAATCTTCATTTAATTATTAATTATTAATGTTAACGTAATAATTTAAATATTTTTAATTTAATTATTAATGTTAATGTAATAATTTAAATGTTTTTAATTATTACAATTGCATTTTCAATAATAAGATATATATTATCATTTATTTTTAAATAGTTTGTATTTTATTTATATATATAAAAAAATTGATTAAATTAAAAACTCAATAAAAAAAATATAGCTTTTACTAGATTTTTGAACTTATTTAAATATTTAATCAAAGATTTTATTTAACCCAACATAAAAATAACCATGTTTAATAGGTATTGTGATTTATATTAAACACATTTGATTTAAATATGCAAATATAGGTTAGGATATATCCCATTTTCTACATCTAAATCTACATATTAGGGAATAATAATGATTTTTTTTAATTATAATTTAAAAAAATAACATAATGTTATTTTTAATAAATTATTTATATATATATTGGAGTTGTTTACCTTTTTTATATTTTGGTACTTTTAGTTGGAATGATGACATAAATTTAAACAAAATCACAATTTTTGTTATTTAAATTGCATTTATGAATGTATAAATGGATTTAGTGTGCTAAAAACAATAGGGCACTCCAATTATACAGACTTAGCCACTCAAATTTGAAGATCCAACAATTTCTTATAAGATTTTGAGCAAAATTAAATAGAAAAAATCACCTAAAAAAAACTAAAATGTTAAACCTATAATAAAATTAAGAAAAAAAAGCATTTCATATTTTTGTTTGTGTGAATGTTTTGAAGGGCATTGAAAAATTTAGGCAAGCCCTTCTTTAATTTTGATGTCCATATATGGATGGGATAATCTTGATTGAAACTTTAGAAATAATAGGTAAATCAACTCTATATTCTTATAATAATAATCTTGGATTTTCGCTTTTGTAACAATTTAGTATTTATAAGAGAAGTAAAAACATGAAAAAGGAAGCCTTATTTGTGCTCTGATGGAAAAGCTAGAACATAATGAGTAGAATAATTGGATGAGTCTTCTAGAACATTGGAGGAGAATAATTGGATAAACATTGTATTGTGAAGCTTTCAGACATTAGTCCGAACCGTCCGTCAATTGTGTGAGGGGTGGTCGTACTCTACTGTCGGAGTATGATGCACTAGTCATTACTGCAATACGGTGGACCGCCCTATGTGACAGCGTGACAACGATCTTTACTGGCAACCACTATCCATCAGGGTAAGATTGACTATGACAGGGAGTAATTTTTTAATTTTTCCTTCTGAATTATTTTTTTACAGGTTTTTTACGTTTTTTGGATTTTTTGAATATTTGGGTTAGTTTAAAATGAGTAAAAACTTGAAAATGAGGTTTTGAAATACATGAAACTTTAATCTATACAAAACTCAAACCACCTCTAAAAATTTAAACGGATATGTGAGCAGGCTCACACTGCTCACATATATGTGAGCAGGCTCACATATATGTGAGCCTCGGTGCAACCCGAGGAGACTGTCGAAACAAATCAAAAAATGGAGAGTACGTTTTAATTACTTGTTTCAAGCCATTGAAAGAGACTTTTCAGTATTTGTTAGTGGCTGAGAGGCTGTCATCGCTCCAGTCATCACTCCAGTCATCCCCTTGATGAAGGATGTTATTCAGGATGAGGAAGATCGTCACATTCTACAAACTGAATTGATGCATGTGTACTGTCTTCTGCTCGAAATAAGCGTTGTCTTCGACGATCAACAGAAAGCGGCACCGGAGGCCCTCAAGATTTGGTTGCAACTGCTGAATAATTCTCTTACAGAGGCGAATAGCATACTCCATGACTACGGTCCATCACAACGGAAACGACGTCTCGACTGTCTCAGGTGGAACCCGAGGAGATTGTCGAAACAAATCAAAAAATTGGGAGTACGTTTAAATTACTTTTTTCAACCCCTCGAAAGAGACTTTTCAGTATTTGTTAGTGGCCGAGAGGCAGTCATCGCTCCAGTCATCGCTTCAGTCATCTCTCTGATGAAGGATGTTATTCAAGAGTGTTAGAATAAAGCTTACTTTAGGAGACTAGATTGAGCTGGTTGAAGATTTGTAGGAGGCTGTTGAGATATCTTCTCAACCACTCCCTCCAAGTATGGAATCGGTTGGATCTGAATCCAGCTATATATTTACCTATGTATATGTGTAAGAGTGCAGTAATACAATCTATTGTTTGTGTGTTATTCCTGTGCAATGATTTCTCTTCCAATTTCTATTTTGGTATCAGAGCCTAGCTATGCTTAATCCCTCACGGGAGTGCCCAGGAAAATGAAATAGTTTGGGAGACGGTTTTCTGTACATACGTAGATTAAGAGTGTATTTCTGTGAGTGATTTCTTGTGTGTTGAGTTTTGTGTAGAGAGACTTTGCTGCCCAGATTGGAGGAGGATCTATATGACAGATTGTTGTTTGTGGAGATCTGTTTGATTCAAGGTGCAGATCTCGTGAAGGTTATTAAGCATTCGCCAAATCTAGTGACGAGTTGCCTATGTGGAGAATTTGATATCGTGTTCTTTACTCATTGTCATCAGAGGTCAAGTTGTGTAATTGTGCAGTAGAGCTCGCTTGGAGAGGATTGCAGTGTTTTGATTGAAAAATATTTTTGAAATTTGTTTGAATAGGAAATGGTTGAAACATGTTCATCACTTTCATGTCAATTTCTATGGTGGGTGTTTCGGTGCCATGAGAGGAATCTCAGGCTGGGTCCCCTATAACTTTGCTGACGTTTTTGGAGTCTAAACTTTTTGAGTTGTCCGTAATTATTCAAATGTGTACAGTTCCATTTGTAAACTCATGCGGAACAGAATCGACTATGAAATGTCGTCGTTCTATTTTTCTGCAAACATATAATCATGAATTAATTGCAGGTGATTTGATCTGTACCCAGGGGCGAGTTGCTGACTTGAGCGTTGACGAGTTCATTATTCTACTACGAGCCGTAGATCTCAAGAATTTCATTTAGGATTTCCGTGGACTCAGATGAATATTCTGAGAAGCCGATTGTGAGATTCTCTTGGGCGATTAGGTTGGTTTACCGTTCCAATTTCGAGTTGTTCATCTCAGAAATTGAAACTCACATCCAGTAATATATTCACATATGCAAGAGCACAACAATAGGAGCCACCATGGAATTAGCTATTATTTCTGCCTGACGAGAAGCCAAAGATCGAATCCAGTCCAGGGCACGCGGCTCCCAAATTATAATTGGTGTTTGGTTCTTCATATATTGGAAGAAGAGCAGAGGAAGTGAGCAGCCTGTTGGTCGGCACTGCAAAGTCGCTGTTGTACGAAGTCCACGACAGCGTTTGCCCCTTTCTTGGTTGCATTTGTCAAAGTTTTATGTCAAATTGGTTATTTTTATATTGTTTAAGTTGTAAAGAAGAACCAAATTTTGAACATAGTGATGTAGTTCAAGCTTGTAGTTCTTGCATGTTCTTCGGTGCCACAAGAGCAAGTTACTGGTTTGATTATGTCGAGTATGTTATAAGTTGTAGATTCTTGTTGTACTTCGGTGCTCCAAGATCGACAATTACAGGTTACATTTACCTAGTGAGTTTAAAGTTTTGTGTGTAAGTGTTTATGTAAAATAAAAACTTGTATTTTGATGCAAGCTGGTAGCCCCAGTATCAAGTACATTGTTTTTATTGGAAGTCACCTTGTGTAAAGGAATGTTGAGGACATTCAGTATCCAAACTTTTCTTCTAGATACTAAAGGATAGCCAAAAGAAAAAATCCTACAGATGAAGGCAAGTTCATAGAATGCATCAATAATTGTCAACTTTTATCACAGAAGCCCTGATGAGCCAAGTTGTCAAATTGTCCAGTATGCAAGTGCAAGAAAGATGGTCAAGGCGTTTTGACTTGTAATGTGTCGATGGAAAGCTCGAAGAAGAGGAAGAAGAAAGAGCGAAGCCCTGTGATTGCAGAGTGAGTTTCAGTGCTGATGAAGACCAGACAGAGAGACAGTTCAAGTGTTGTAATTGTGATTAAGTATTGTAATTTGTAAAGTAAGCATTAAGGGAGGGTGTTAGAATAAAGCTTACTTTAGGAGACTAGATTGAACTGGTTGCAGATTTGTAGGAGGCTGTTGAGATATCTTCTCAACAACTCCCTCCAAGTATGGAATCGGTTGGATCTAAATCCAGCTATATATTTACCTATGTATATGTGTAAGAGTGCAGTAATACAATCTATTGTTTGTGTGTTATTCCTGTGCAATGATTGCTCTTCCAATTTCTATTTAAGAGGAGAAAAACTATCACATTCTGCAAACTGAATTGAGGCCCGTGGATAATCTTCTGCTTGATATAAACGACGTCTTCCAATATCAACAGAAAATGGACCCGGAGGCCCTCAAGCTTCGGTTGCAACTGCTGCATAATTCCCTTACAGAGGCGAATAGAATACTCCATTGTTACGGCCCATCACAATGGCAACGACGTCTCGACGGTCTCATGTGCAACCCGGGGAGACCCTCGAAAGAAGTCAAAGAATGGCAGGTACTTTTTAATTACGCCTTTCAACGCCTTCAAGGAGAGTTTTCAATGTATTTTAGTGCTCAACAGAGTATCAACAGAGATCCGATCCAATTGATGAGCGCACAAGAGTCCATAGAAGGACAATCCCTCTCTACAGATGAAGCAGAAGAGTCCATAGAAGGACAACCCCTCTCTACAGGTGGAGCGTGGATGTTGTTCAAAATAATAGCTTTCAAAGACAACCGTATTCCTACGGATATAGAGGAGTATGCTAGGAATATTGTGGACGAATGTAAAAGTTTTCCTTTGGCCATACCCTTAATCGCCGCAGCAATGACGGGCAAAACCAGAGTAGATGAATGGAAGACTTCTCTATATTCGATGAAAAATGCAGATCCTTCTTTTCCAGATACTCTGCATCCACAACTCTATCAACTATTAAAATGGAGTTATGATGCTTTTCCCAATTCAGACGTCAAGAATTGCTTCCTATGTTGTGCTATGTATCGCTCAGGTAAACAAATTTATGTGCAGCAGTTAGTCCAAATGTGGATCGCTGAGGGGCTCGTCCGGAGCAAACAGGAGAGCCATTTAATGGGCATGTCCATTGGGCTCTGCTACGTGAACCTGCTTGTGGATCATTGCTTGTTCCAATGGGAGATCGAGCCTTCTTCGTCGGAGTTTCTATGGAGACAACGTATATCCGTTGAGCATGATATTCGTGAGATGGCAATATATATTGGCGAGAAGGAGGAGAATTTTTTATTCAAGGCTGGTGAATTCACAATTCACCTGCATAATTTTCCAACAATTCACAATAATGAGGATTGCAAAAGGATATCACTGCTCGGTAATGATATTCAAAATCTCCCCGCCGAACTCCCATGTCCAAAACTGGTGAGTCTCCTCTTATCTGTTGATGATGATTCAATTCCATCAAGATTTCTCGTCTGTCTAACGTCTCTGAAAGTTCTCCATCTGCGCTCCGACCTCGCCTTCCGCAGGGGAATAAATTCAATCCCATCGTCAGTGGGGCAACTAAAACAACTTGAGTTTCTCAGTTTAAAAGTAAGTTATATGGAAGGTTTGCCCGAAGAGATATGCCATCTTTATTCCCTTCAATTTTTGGATCTTGAAAATTGTAGTGAGCTACAATCACTGCCGCCTAAGATTGGAGAGCTTAAAAATCTGAAGTATCTTAGTTTAATCGGCTGTATACATTTAAAGGTGATTCCACACGAAATCTCCCAACTTACTTCACTAACAACACTCGATGCATATAGAGTTATGTTGAGTGTGGAAGCAGAATCAGAAACAAGCATTTGGAGTTTGAAGGGTTTGGGAAATCTGACAATGCTGAGAATACATGTAAACAGATTTAAAGAGGGCATAGTGGGAACATGGTTGCACATGAGGCACTTATGCTTCTCGTGGCTGAGGATCAATGGTGGAGCCAGGGGTATTTGCACAGATAGAACGAAGCGTACAAAGAAGATTTGAGATTGTACCATCTGTCATTACTCCTAGATGATGTGAAAGTAGGTAAAGTGGACTCTGAGTTGGAGATCCGTTTAATGCATAGGACAGGTAGCGATCATTTGTGTGAATCGTCAAAGCTGAGTGCATCTGAATTAATAACGGACCTCTTCGCTTGGGAAGCGAAAAGAGAAAGGGATTCATGTGCATTTACATCTCATCTACCTCCACTAACATCGTTGAAGTGTTTGAAGGGATAGGGCAGTTCTAAGACTTTAGTGGAAATTGTTAAGCCAGTTCGAGATGTAGAGCGGGGAGTGGAGGCGGTCTCTCTAGAGGTATGAACTATGGGATTTTTACCAGTTAGGAGTGGTACTTACAGTTCTGGACATGCAATAGCGGTAACAGGGAGAAATGACTCTAGCCGGGTTGTAGTGGGCGGAGGTGTTACCGAGGGTTTGTCATCGTCGAGGAAGAAGCAGAATGAAGTCGATGTTGAATTGTGTAAAGGGGATTTAGGAGTAAAGGGGGAGGTTGTCTCGAGAGCAAGTATAAAAGCATGGAAGGTAAAAAAATAGAAACCCTCGGTTGCCCTCGGCCAGGATATAGGAATGCAGGAGGTGGGAGATTACTTAGAGCGGGGTTTGGTTGGGAGATTTGGATATCGGGCGATGGTCGCTCGCGATATTCATGGTTGTGTAACCAAAAACTGGGGACCGATATTGGGTAACCTCCCAGAGGTGTTCATCCTTACGAAAGGGTGGTATTGCTTCTTGTTCAAATTGTCGTTGGATGCGGAGGTGATACAAAATATGGTCTGGTTGGTTAATCAAGGAAGCCTAATGTTAAAGAAGTGGCACCCTACATTCAATCTGGAAAAGGAACTCTTTTGGTATAGGCATCTGTGGGTTCTGTTGCCTGGATGTCTGTTGGTTTTATGGAGTCTAGAAGCCTTCAAAGAGATTGGGAATGCTCTCGGTAAATTTCTTTATACTGATCCTAAGGTACTTTCAGGGTCTGATAGGCATGTGGGGAAATTTTTGGTAGAAGTTGATCTATTTGGAGGTCTCCTGGAAGAAATAGACATTGGGTGGCATGGGGTCATGATCCAGCAGAAGTTGGATTTTGTAGGGGTTCCTTTCAGGTGTACAAACTGTAAGGAAACCAGACATCTGTGGGCTCATTGTAGTGGGATTAGAAGGTCAAAGTTTTCAGTATGGGATGTAGAGCGTGGCGAGCTCGCTTTAGACATGCAACTGACTGTCCTGAACACTGCTGTTGAAGAAGGGGCAGACTCAATGTCCTCGAGCATGAATAACGACTTTGGGACTGGTAAGTTAAGCATACCCTACTCAGATTTTATTTCTTCGATGCTTGTTAAAGTATTAAATTGGAAGAAAGAACTAGGGAAAGGGGAATTTCCAAGGGAAATTTTTTCAAAGGGGAAGTTGGGGATTGATGGAGTTTCAGAATGTGTAACTAAGTCAAAGAAACCGTGCGGGGAGGAAGCTGGGTGTGAGTCTCTTGGTGATTCTCTTGGAATCAGAAAGGTGATGGATGTGGAGGGAGCAGAGTGCACCCTGGGTGGGGGGTATATCTTGAAGCTGGAGGTATCACTTTCTCAGCCGAGAAACCTGGTTGGGGGTGGGGGGGCTTGACATGGTTGGAGTGTAGTATCCATGGAGAAGGTTGTGCTTTCTACTGGGATAGTGGAAGACATGACACCTCTAACGAATGGACTGTCAGTCAATTTTATTGAGGGAAAGGGAAAACGGGTGAACCAGGTAACTTCAATTATCTCTTCTCCCAGGACGAGTAGGAGTGAAGGCGCGATGTCTCCAAAGGAAAACTGTATAGTTAAGCCCACAGTGGGATTGGAGGGGCGGGAACTGACTACTTGTGTCACTGTCTTGGAACTGGTCCCTCCTGGAATTGATGGAGATGCTACAGTTTTAGAGAGGATTAACTATAAGGAGGATATGTCTACTCTCTTTGTGTTAGATGAATTATTAAAAATTTTCATTCCTTCATATAGAGATGTCATATCCCATACACTTCTGCTAGTTTATGCTAGGGGAACCTCTGACAATTTTTTCAGAGAAAATAGGAAAGGGGAAACTGATAAGGGTGTTCCTGTTCATACTGTAGTGGGAGATCTACAGTGCTTAAGGGAGCGGTTTGGGGAGGGATGGAGAAGTATTTCTCCCCTCTTAAAACAAGAAGTATGAGGAAGTTAGGGAAAGATAAGGAAAACTGTGCTTGTTCTAGTATTTTGATGATTGTTGGTCCTAGGGTGCTTCGAGCTCAAAAATCCCTAGCTCGGGTTAGGAAATGATTGTGGCAACCCTAAATATAAGGGGAGTGGGGGGCACCGCGAAGTTTGTAGCCCTCAAAAGGTTCCTAGAGGCAACTAAGATAGATGTAATTTTTATTCAAGAAACTATGGTCTGTGTTTCAAAAGCTAGAGAAATTTTCATGAAGCTACTTCCAAAATGGTATTTTTGTGGAGTGGACTCTATGGGACTGTCAGGGGGGATATTGACAGCCTGTGATCCAATAAAATCTGATTTCTTTGCTTATTTGACCCTTGCAGGGATTTTGCTGGATGGAATAGTTAAAGATTTAAACAAAAGATTGAATTTGATAAACTGCTATGGACCATATGCTGATAGAGAATTTTTTTGGGAGGCAATTAAAGAGATGGGATTCTCAAGGAACAAAATGTGATTTTGGGGGGCGATCTAAACTTTACCACCTATAGCAGAGAAATGTGGGGAGCACACTCTAGAGATGATCCATTACATTCTTTTCTTAGACAGCTGTTAAAAGGTGAGGGGATGGTGGATGTCGAACCTTTAAAGATGCTTCCAACCTAGCGAAATGGAAGAAGAGGACTGGACTACATTGCAAAGAGATTAGATTGGTTTTTTTATTTCAGAGGAATTAGTGATGTTAGGGATCAGATATAGAACTTGGGTTTGTAATTCAAAGATTTCAGACCATATGCCTGTGATCTTACATGTGGAAAATTAAATAAGGAAGGTAAGCTATCCTTTTAAATTTAACTCGGTGTGGCTTGAGGATCCAGAGTTTGTAGACCTAGTAAGCGAAAATTGGAATGGATTATTGGGAAATGAGATCCTAAATACAATGGATGCTTTAGAAAAAAAGCTTAAGATACTTAAGTTTTTAGTGGTTAAATGGGAAAGAAAGAAGAAACTGGTAATTAAGGAAGAGCTGGTAAAGATTGAAATGGAATTGGATACCTTGTACACTAACTATCTTGGGGGATTTGAGAAGGAGGATGATAAAGTGTTGGTACTTGAGAAGGAAAAAAGAAAATTGGTCATCCTGAGACAGGAGGAGGAGACATGGAGACAAAAAAGCAGGTTAAACTGGTTGGCTTTAGGAGATAGGAATACTAAGTTCTTCCATGCTTTTTCCAACTCTAGAAAGTTGAACAATACCATTTGGAACATCACCAAGGAAGATGGAACTGTGATCACTTGCAATCAAGGACTAGAAGAGGATGCTGTAGGTTTTTTTCGAAATATTTTCAAGGAACATGAGAATCTCACTATCACCAATTAGTTAGCAGTTTTAAGACATTATCCTAGAATGTTTTCAGAGGAAGAAGGGAAAAAATTAGTAGAACCTGTTACTTTAGCAGAAATACTGTCTACTTTAAAAGGTTTTAGTGCCCCAAAAAGTCCGGATGGTTGGACTGTGGAATTTTTTCTAGCTTTTTTTTATCTAGTGGGAAATGAAATTTTGGAGATGGTTGAAAAGTCCAAGAGGAAAGGCAGGGTAAATGGATCCTTGAATGCTACTTTTCTTGCTCTTATTCCTAAGAGTAACAAACCAGAGTCCTTTGGAGGGTATAGACCGATTGCTTTATGTAATCTGGTTTATACGATCATCTCCAAAATTATAGCTTCTAGAATAAAATCCTTCTTGTCTTTTGGAATTTCTAAGGAACAATTTGGGTTTCTTGAGGGAAGACAAATAACTGATTCTATAGGGATTGAGTTTAGAAGCTACAGATTGGATACTAGGATGTGCGACTTCAACAAATTTTGTTGTGTTGATTAAAGGTAGGCCCACGAGTTTCTTTAAGAGCTCAAGGGGATTAAGGCAAGGGTTCCCTTTATCCCCATTACTTTTTCTACTTGTTGTAGAGGGTTGAAGTAGATTCATACATGAGCAAGTAAGGGATAAGAAATTATAAGGAGTATATGTGGAAAGAGGTCTAAGAATCACACATTTGATTTTTTTGGATGGCATTATTCTTTTTGGGAATGGGAACTTATTTAAATGGAAAGTTTTTCAACAAGTTCTGGACTTATTTTTCCAAGCGATAGGGATGTCTTTCAGCCCTCAAAAGTCTACTTTTCTTGAAGCAGGATGGAACGAGGAAGAAATTGCTATGTTGAAGAAGTTTATGCCCTTTGAAGTAAAACCAATAGATAATGGTTTTAAGTATTTAGTGTGTTTTTTAAAACCAAATTGCTACACTAAGGCTGACTGGACTTGGCTGGAGAAAAAAATTAAAAAACGAATATCAAATTGGAGCCATAGATGGCTGACATTAGGGGGGAGGTTCACACTTGTTAAAGTTGTTCTCGAAAGCATCCCTGTGTATTGGCTATAATTGGCAAAGATCCCAAAGGGTACTTTAAACAATATCAGAAGGAGGATGTTTAGTTTCCTGTGGACTGGTAAAAAATTAAAAGAAGGGATTCATTTGATTAGTTGGAAAAAGATAACTAAACCAAGAAAGGATGGAGGATGGGGTATTCAAAATATTTATACCTTTGGAAAATCCTTGGCGTCCAAAAGTCTATGGAGATGTCTCATGGTTCCGGGTCTATTGAGCTCAAAGAAGGAAAGAAGGAAGAAAGAAGGAAAGAAAAATTGGAATGGAATTTCAAATATATGGAGAGCACTTCTTCATTATCTATCTTAACAGATTGGCTAGTGTGGAAACCTTGGAATGGTAGGGAGTTTAGGATTGGTGCTGATCCTTTGGTTAGGTCAAACTCTTACTATAAGTTTTCAAGGAATCTAATCTCTACTATGAAAGAAAAAGGCATAGTATTTCTTGCTAATGCCGGGACAGTTGACCGGGAGAACACAAATATTACAACGTGGAAAAGGGCTGAGTTTTTGGGGCTGGATGGAGCTCAAAAATAAGAATGGGATAATTTTATTACGGGGCTTATAGGTTCGGGATTTGAATTAAACAATGAAAAAGATATTTTGTTATGGTCTTGGGATACAAAAAGAGGACAGGTGAATGCAAAACAAGCTTATGAAGTCCATATGCTGCAAAAGGGGGAAGAAGAATCAATCTGTTGGTATAATGAACTCTGGACTTGTTAGATCCCTTTAAAAGTTAAAATTTGTATATGGTTAGTGCTTGAACAAAGAATTCTTACTTGGGAGAATCTGGTCAAAAGAGGTTTATCAGGGCCTAGAAGATGTGTTTTTTGTGGGAAAGAGGAGGAAATTGTGTATCATATTTTTGTGGATTTTAGCTTTACAAAAGATATTTGGTCTTCAATTCTTAAGGACTTAAAACTAACGAATTATTGGGTAGGAGGATATATTGTTGATTGTCT
>ML801256.1:76370-92308 GCA_009831015.1 Picea engelmannii | reverse complement strand
AATCCTCTTTCCAATTCCATAGGATTTCCCTATTTTCATTTTCAAAACATATTTTTCATTATATTTTTTCTAAAACTTATATTGTATGTAGAAAACCTCCATGAAATGGACAATGATAAGGCCCCATGCCTTGATTAATTCCCCGTGAATTTTATAAGGATGCATGGGATTTTGTCAAGCCATACCTATCATAAGTTTATCATGAAGCTATCAAGACAAGTTCCATAGGCTTAGAGATTAACAAGGGGTTCATCAAGTTCATTCTCAAGGTAGGGGACCCTGAATTTTTCACAARCTAGAGGCCCTTCACCCTACTCAACACATCCTATAAACTTGTGGACAAAACTCTAGCCTTGTGCATCAAGAATAGTTTTCCCAAAATCATTTGTCCAGAATGAATGTTATTTATTCACTGGTGATATATCCTTGATAATTTCATTGTTGCATGGGAAGGCATGGAGTGGACCTGGTGATTTGGTTTGGAGACTTGGTGTATCCCAATTGAATTTGAGAAAGCCTATGACTGAGTGGAACGGTGTTATGAGCACAAATATACATATAAATAGGTATAAATAGATAATAATTAAATAATAATAATTAATACTCAATAACTAAATATGTTATGAAGAGACACCTTATTGATGAAAGGCCATGTCTCTTATGAAAGGGCACCCCTGCGTGGGTATATATACAACCCTCTGTTGTGAGAAATATTACCCCATGTATAGGCTAAGCTCCCCTTTGGACTAGGACTCCTATCTTTGGTCCAAAGACAAAAGTAAACAAGTGGTTACTTCTTTCCCTATAGATCTAACTAAATCAATCAAGAAAGAGAGAGGAATGGTGTGGCTTACCTTGTTGCGATGTTTGTCCTCCCTGCTCCAATCCTTGGGCTTGATCTCCAAGATCCTCGATGAAACTAAAACCCTACAAATAATAGTAAATGAAATCTTCCTCCTACTCTATATGATTATATAAAGCGGATCTATCTATGAAGACTGAAATGACAATAAACAAGCAAATGTAGAACACATGAACTTGAAGGGAATAAGCCAAGTTGATATTGATTGGAAAGAAAAAAAGAGGCACTTACAAAGCATGCTTGATGACACAACACTTCTCCAATCTCTCCTCGAGTCCTTGTCCAACCCTTGCATGAATTTTGACATCAAAATGTTGATGCTTCCTCCAAAATCAAAGATTTGATACATGAATTGTTCCCCCATTCACCTTGGAAACACCTTGAATATATAGGCTTGAGAGACACAACCACCATGAGAAAATGAAGGATATGGTTGAGGATATGGCTCCTTAAGGTTGGGATCTGATCCTAAGATGAAGCCATAACATAGGGGTCGAATACAACCAACCTCATCCTAAGAGAGCTGGCCCATAGAATAAGGTGTATGATCCCCCATTTCCATATAACAAGACTAGCGCTCCCCCTATTTAGAGACATAACATCATAGCGCCCCCCTAACAAGGTCGGAGGAGCACTGACACCCCCACTAGTGAGTAGGGAAGCGCCACTCTTCTAAAATGCTAAAAAATGGTTAAAATTTCCAAGGAAAAGGTATGTTTTGACTATCAAATGATGGGGCTTCTTCTTCCAACATGAATTAGGGATTGTGACAAATGTTTTCATGGTGTCCAGGGGTTGTGACACTTAGAAAAATGAATGCGACACTAGGTAAGGTGAATTCAACACTTGTGACAATGCGTGAGACACTTAATAATATGCATACGTCACTTTGCGACACTTGCGAGACTTAGGGTGTGAAACTCAATTGTGACATTTTGGTGTGTAACAGCTGCCCCCTAAAGTGTGAGGTCAAAAGAGAAACTGATGGCTAAAACACTTCAGAAATTATTCAATGAAAGGGTGTTGGAGTAGGAGAACCTAGTAGAAGCTGCAAACAATCATCAGTCAGTATACAAATACGTTCCATTTATGAGGCAAGCATACCTATGCTCGGAAAACTAGATGACTCAAAGCATGGTCATTGACCAATACACTGCGGATCCATGAAAATATTGACTAAGGATGTGGCCACTAGAGATACAATGTGGATCCATACCTCCATGACATGAACTGATCGTAGCCACAAAAAATATACAGTGGAGCTACAAGATGACAAAACATAGTCACAAATCAATATAATGTGGATCTATGTGACAATATATATATCAATAAGATTGTCAGCATGTTGATTGTACTGAAATCTTTTACATGCTCAAATGATCTCCATCACATCGTGGGTAAAGCACATATCAGAGTGAGCGGCCAACCCAAGGTGTTCATCCTGATTCCTATGTGGTATGAATCTAGCCATGTGAATGGATGATTTGATGTCGAACATGGTAGAAACCACTTGATTACCAATCATTGAGGTAAACCATTAACAATTGTGAGGGAAATCAACAATGATGACAATGACTCCCAAGGTACCCTAGTACATTCCAACGAATATGAATAAATGAGCTAAGGTTGAACACTCATGGAATCATTCGAATAGAGGTCAATGATGTAAACCTACTATCGGAAGTGAGGAGGCCTGCCATTGAGGCATGTAGGTTCCAAGGTACTAATTGGTTTCTAAGCCTAATTCCTAGATAGTGTGTTGAAGTCGACAAGAAAAGACTTATCGAAGGAGGTCCTTGATGTATCCCCCATCATTGACACAAAACCGACACAGGAAAGTGATGTGAGATGGTGGATCGACTGAGTACGAACTAACACAGAAAACACAAATTGATAATACTGCATATGTATGGTTTGAAGTGAAACTTCCCTTGAACATGATGAGGAATGACAAGTGACTTGGTAGAATTTGACTTGATGAGTACCAAGAACATAATGTGGCGAAAAATAAGAGCACTCTTCGACTAGAACGAAAAAGTATGATGACACATAGAATTTGTATGACTCAGAGACAAGAAGATTACCCAACTTGATCATGGATTCCAAGAGGACAATGCTCTGGAAGGAATACATGTCAAGGGGAAAACCTCGATCGTGGCTTCTAAGAGATCTTCACTAGATGGAAAAGCTACACTATAGAAGGAATACATGTCGAGGGCTGCGATAGGGGTAGGGAGATCAGGCTCTAGTAGACCTATCGAAGAGATCACCATGTCAACTACCATATTTAAATCAAAACAAGGGAAAGATTCCTTCTCATTCGGAGTTGAATGCATGGGACAGGTTGCCACATAATTGACCTATGGCGGGGTGGATGTAGCTATCATATAAGGACCATTTAGTGAAGTTGGATGGTTGGTCGTAATACGAGGGCCAATGAATGAAATCTAGTCTATGGTCACTATGTTTCCACTGTGAGGGAAACACTTCACTCGAAAGAGGGTGGACACAAGAGCCTTCATAGCATAAACATAGTCTCACTCGAGGAGAAAATTAAAATCAAAGGGATCGTGGACTACCATCACATCAATATAGACAATTTTCACTCCTAAAGTAACAAGAAACTAAGGAAAGATCCCTAAAGGTTGACTAGCCCTTATGTTAAAATCCAATAGATTCTAAGTCACCGACGCAAGCCGAGGAGAACCTAAAGCTTTCCAAGCAATGTAGGATAAAATACTAACTGATGCACCTTCATTGACAATAGTCCGAGGAACGTCCCTACCACAAACCTGAACAATGATTTGGAAAGGTATATAGAAAGGGAGACGAGGTTCCGATAGTGCACCCCAATCTAAAATAATGGCCTCATTACTCAGAGGGGGTTCTTTTGGGACGAGTGAAGTTCCCCCTTGTTCAAAAGAATCCATAGAAACAATAAATACCTTAGCGACATCCTCCCTCTTCCTAGGAGGAGTGGGATTGACCAAGGGTGGTATTGGATCAACCACTTTAACTTCACTCTCTAAGGGGAGAGTGGGATCAATTGAAGGTGAAATCAAATCAATCACTTGATCGACTGGCTCAATTGATGATGGAACTTGATGGATTACCTGATCAACCATATTGACCACTATTGGAGGCAGGCCAAAGTGGAAAATCAACGCATTTTGGGGGAAAGAAAGCATGCAGGAAGAAAGAGACAGCTGGAAGGAAGAGTAGCATGCGCGCATGAAGGGAAGACCTAATGACGATAGGTTTAGGGTTTTGGTAATGCATTGTAAATGACTAAGGAGCCAGAAGCATATAAATAACGATACGTAGGTATCATAGAGGGTTGGATTTTTGTATTGCTCTAATTGTTGTTACTATTGTAGTTACGCATGAGTTGATGCGATATTTGATGGTTTTGCTGTATGACCTATCTTTGTATAAGCTGTTGATCTAGAGGAGATGAAGGAGGGTAGATATTTAGGGTTAGATCACAGGCTGTGGAGCCTGGTGTGATCTAGTCCAACTCATATAGATCTTACCCTTCTGGGAAGAGTTGTAAGTGCATAGCACTGTAGATGCGAAAATACCATAATAAAGAGCAAGAGCCAAATCTTCATGGACGTAGCCCAGGAGGGGGTGAACCACGGTAACCTTTGTGTTATGTGATGAATGCATTCATATCTTTATTGTCTTCAGTAGTTATTATGATGTTTAATGAATGAGTGATTATATTACCTGTTAAGCATTGTTGCAATATTGGGGGAATAAGTTGTGGATTTACTGCATAGTCATGAATACCAGTATGTTGCATTTACAAGTTATACTAATGGTTTAATATACAGATATCATATCTCACACTCAATCCTAGGTTGTAAACACATGAGTCTTATAGCCACCCATTAAATCTATCTCAGGTGAGACTGCGCAACGCATTCTGTGTGCTGTGTTGCCTTCTGGTTTACCAAGAGGGTCGATAGTTTCAGTGGCTTTGTTGGAAACCCGAAAGACATGAACCCTGGGTCAATACAAACTCAGACAATAAAGAAGTAGATAGGTAGAACCAAGAAATGGTTCTGTTTCTGTTGGTAGGAACAAGAGAGGGTTGAGTAGATAAGATAAGTTGAAAACCTGTCGGCGGCAGATCAAGAAAATATTAGGGTAGAAAGAAATGAGCCATTAGAAGGGAATGTTGAGACCATGGAATCCCACAAAAGAAGATATCGAAAGTTGGTTAAGAACAAAAGAGCTAGAGTTTTCACTGAAAGACAATAGAAACCCTAGAATAACACCCCACAAATATCTTTATAAATATGTATTTACTGATCTACATGAAGTCTTTTTCTGTGATTTTCCACATCTATTGTAGGAGTGGATACTAAGGTTGAAGGATAACCATGCAACGAACCGGTTTCGACAGTTATATTGGACCCCAATACAGATTGAGAAGTTAAAGAAGGTGAGAAAAAAATTCATTCGCTTAGTAGATTTTTGGCTGGACAATATTGTGGCACGGTTTATAATAGAGTTTGCAATCGACACAGTGAATTCGTACAGCGCAGTGGAGCAAGAGTTCCTACGTGGACCGAGAGGAAGGTACATTCAATCCCTGTATACTTCTATTAAGATACTTCTATATAATAAATGTGTGATGACAATGGAGTTAGACAACTAAACTTCCCTGCGTGCATGGGGGAAGGGGGGAGGCACTGAAAGACATAGAAGAAATGGAAGGAGGAAAGGAGAAGGGAAAGAAGGAGGAACCCTTGGACCCAATCATGATGTACACCAACCAGATCAAGAGGTTCATGGCGACAACTGGAAAGATGCATAACAAAGTACCCTACCAATACAAGGTGAATACCAAGAAGAGAGTTGTAGTTGCGAGGGAAGGCTTGGCGAGTGATGAGGACGGGGTAGAGGATCTCCGGGATGTGGAGAAGATTGAGGAAATCCTGCGCGTAACATATGAGAGGAAGATGAGAGGTCCAAGAATGGAAGAGAAGGCAACAATCCTATCCATATTAATGTGAGTGTGGAACCCATGAACCCATGTGCAACTAATACACCAAAGAGAACACCACCGTTTAGACAACCGAAGTTCAGAAGCAATCATACAACATGAAGTAAATCTACAGAAGGAACAACAACTGGAGGAGCCAGTTCATGTAGCACTAGTCAAGTATCTACACCGCATGAAGGTAGTGGTTCAACATTCAGAATGGCAGGACACGATCCCACCATCAGGTTACCAGAATTTTGAGAAGCAGCGGAAGACCCTGAGAAGAATTTGTTCATCTGTGCAAATATCTAGGAAGAAAAATAGATCACTGATGAAGATACCAAACTCGCGCTGTTAGCGATTACGCTAAGAGATCACGCACTAGACTGGTACATGAGTCTAGACACAAATAGTGCCTCTAGTACGACAAGGACAGTGGCAGACATTGAAGTTACTGATAAATGAGTTCCAGAAGCCGAGCTCAGAGGATCAATACATGAATGAGATGATACAAATATGACAGAAACCAAGAGAGTCTGTATGGGAGATTCACCAGATATTCAAGCAACTGAAGGGAAAGTTAAAATATCTCATGACCGATATGTAGCATCGACACTTGTTTGTCAATTCACTGCTCACACACTTAAAACACCCTTTGAAACAATAAAAATTTCAGATGTAGGAAGAGGCTCTGAAGGCAACCCTGCAACTAGAAGAAAAATAGTATCAACAGATGGACCCAACTATCGAAGAACTAAAGGAGGATCTGAAGAAATTAACGTTTCAACTCAATCAGAATAAGAACAAGGATAAACGAGAAGTCGTTTAGTGTACCACATGCAGGACATAAGGGCACCACAAGAATGAATGTCCAACATTTGTGCAGTATATGGGAGCAAGAATGCCAAATCCATCACCACCAGAAGGATTATTGTGAGAAATTTGCAAGAAACCAGGTCACAATCCTTATCACTGTACGATGATGTAGAGATACCAGACAGTCCCAAAAAGCTCATATTGCACCTTTTGTAAGTCAGTAGGCCATGATGACAAATATTTCAGAACTATGAAGTTGATGTGAGAAAAGACGTTAGATGCATATAGAGTGCAGGCAGAGATGATGATTGGGCAAGCCGCACCACAGTTTAACCAAGTTCTAGCTCCATATAACACTGGGCAACAATAGTATAATACTGCGTAGAAACCATATAATAACGCACAACCGCAGTACAACACGGCACAAACTCAGTACAATACCGCGCAGTACAATCAGGTGCCTCAGTATAACACACCCAGAGGAGACCGAGCATGCTATAGAGGGGGAGGACAAGCTAGAGGAGGTTTCGGATGAGGTAGAGTACGAGTGGTATGTCACAATTGTCAGCAACCAGGACATTATGCAAGGGAATGTCCACTTCCACCAACAACTTGTATGTATTTTCGCGCATCAGATCACAACACAAAAGAATGTCCGACACTACTAGTAAAGATCTAGGAAAAGAGGAACCAGACCAACCAGAATGTTCAGTGGATTTCTATTGAAGCAAGGCATGAAGGACAAAACATCAATATATTTACTCGTGGAGGAGCTAAAATAGGAAATGACGTAGTCTGACAGGAACCAACACAGAATCAATGGGTGAAGAAGAACACTGAACCAAGGAAACAGTTCGATGCACAGAACGAGAAGGCAATATTCAAGGAAGCTAGACAAGAATTTCAGAAAGAAGGCATGGCATTGACTTCAACTACGTAGAAAAACAAGGAAGGACTGGAGTACGAGATGCCTCCATCATTGGATCATACCAATGACATGCAACCCATGGGACAAGTAAGTACAATCAAAGTCTTTTTGCAGTCATGTGTCAAAATTAAGTGATCCATCATCTATGAAAATATTGCAAAACATATTAGAAAAATGTAGTATCGAGACAGAGGGAAAACTAGAACCAAGGACAGTCAATCACCTACATACAAGGAGGATAACCAACAATGAGTTTAGACTGAATGCCAACATCGAATATTTTAATATGGGCGATATCATACTGGATCTAAGATCTGGAGTAAATGTATTACCAAAGAAGACATGGCAATGCATGGGAGAGCCCACACTAGGATATTCACCTATTCAATTGAAACTAGCAAACCAACACATAGTCCTACCAATCGATAGACTGAAAGGAGTGACAGTAGACCTAGATGGAGTGCGCACTAAAGCAGATTTTGAAGTCATCGAAATAGTGGACGACACAACACCTTACCCAACGTTGCTTGGTCTAGATTGGGAATTTGATAACCAGGCCATAATCAACCTGAAGACTAGAAAAATGACATTTGAGTTAGGAGAATACAGGGTCATTGCACCATTATATCCATTGGGAGGGGAGAGGTTTGTAGAACCTACTTGCCTAGACTTAGAGGAAATCGACCAGTTGTACAGAACAATTGCACACGACGAGGACTATGTCAACCCAACTGTAGATGGGATACTCAGTTGGCGGAGCATTACTTCATGTGCAACAGATTCAAATATCGGTTTAGAAAACTAGCAACAAAGGCTACACGAAGTATCCATGAGAATATGTGCAAGAATAGATCATGCAGTAAGATGGGTAGGCACAAAAATCAGGGAACCACCTAGTTTTCACAACATAAATGATTTGGAAACATTCTTGGCACAGTACGAAGATGAAGTCTTAGAGAACCAGATATTGTTAGCACTTGACTTAGCACTCAAGGCCACACCTGCAATATGGTGGGGCGCACACAAAGAGACAATCATAGACTGGTGCCAATGTAAGCGGTTATTGCGCATAAGGTTTGGCACAGGACAGAAAAACAACAAGCAATAGAGGTATGATGGAAAAGGGGCACCAGCAGAACACTTGGAGAAGTGCAGAACGTTGTGGAAAATGACACCCCCGGAGGAATGGCCTCATCATTTCATACACACTCTAGAGGGCATACCAAGGAATTGGTATACAGACCAAGAATTGTGCAAAGAAACTACGACCTGGACGACACTGCAACAAAATTTTATAGTTACTTTTTTATTTGAACATGAAAACCCCAACATAGATGCAACTCTGAAACATATCAGAGGAGTGATATTCATCACATAACTGAAAGTCGAGCTCATAACAGAAGAACAATAATGGAACAAACAGACAGTCAAGGAACTGTTCTCATGTTACCATGTGGAAGAGGAAGCACCAGATGAAGACGATCCGCGCTATATTCAAATCGAAGAAGCAGAAGGCGAAAGAGAAGAGGAGGGTCCACCTATAGAATCAGAAGTTATTGCCGCACCGATTAAGGTAAATAAAGTCAACATTGGGACAACTGAGAATCCCAAAATGGTCAACATTGGAGATTATTGGGATGAGAAAACAGTAGAAATCATAACAGAGTTATTGCATGAGTATAGCGACATGTTTCCCACAACATTTACAAAGATGAAGGGTATAGCCGAAGAGCTAGTAGAAATGAAGATACCACTCAGACCTGAAGCAATATTGATTAGACAATGACCATACATATTAAACCCAATATATAAGAAAAAAGTAAAAGCTAAGATTGACAGGATGCTCGAAGCCGACATCATAGAACCGATCGAAGAATCATAATGGATAAGCCCGATGGTAGTGCAAGACAAGAAACAAGGAGGGATAAGGATATGCATCGACTTGAAAAAGTTGAACGATGCATGCCTACATGACCCATTCCCTACAACTTTTATGAATGAAGTGTTAGAGAAAGTAGGAGGACGTGAAGCTTATTTGTTCACTGATGGATTCTCAGGCTACCATCAAATCATGATAGCACCGGAAGACAGATACAAGACCACCTTTGCGACATAACGGGGATCTTAGCAATACACAATCATGCCATTTGGACTGAAGAATTCACCAACAATATTTTCTAGAGTAGTCATTGCGGCATTTAATGAATTCATCCACCAGTTTCTCGAAGTATATCTGAATGATTGGACAGTCTACAGTTTGTTGAAAGACCATGTAGAAGTCTTACGCCTGATGTTAGAAAGATGTAGACAGTGTCAGATATCACTGAACATAAAGAAATGCATATTCAGAACACCGTTTGGGATACTATTGGGCCATATCATATGCAAACAAGGTTTATTAGTAGATCTTGCAAAGATCACAGTAATTGTTAACTTGCCACCACCAAAAACAGTCCGTCAGCTAAGAGCGGCGTTGGGACACACAAGATACTATGGGAAATTTATCAAAGGATATGTGCATATTACTGCACCAATGGAAAAACTGTTAAGAAAGGATACAAAGTTTCAGTGGAATGACGAGTGCCAACATGGTCTGGATACCCTGAAGAAAAATATGGTCACTGTGCCGATATTAGTATTTCCAGACTGGAAGAAGACATTCCACATTCATGTAGACGCATCAGCCATAACACTTGGAGCTATCTTGGCACAGCTAGGAGTGGGAGACTTGGATCAACCCATAGCATTCGCGAGCAGAAAGTTATCAGACTCAAAGAAGAACTATAACACGACATAAAGGGAAGGCCTAGCTATGGTCTACACACTACAAAAATTCAGACACTACTTATTGGGAAAACACTTTAAGATGTTCACAAATCACTCAGCCCTGAAATACCTAGTCAACAAGCTAGTGTTGGGGGGGGGAATCTGTCGATGGTTATGTTGGGCACTTTAATTGTCTAAATAAATAGATAATTAAGGTGTTCAATATGAATTGTCAAACCCATGGAAGTTTTTTTATTGCAAGATAATTGTGCACAATCTATGCTAGATTATGAAAGAAACATTAATCAAATTGTAGTAAGAAACCAAATTGAAAAGTTGAACACTGACACAAGTGGCTGACACAGCTGGAGTTCTATAGAATTGAAATCATACTTGCATAATTGGGAACCTATATTGATGAGTGTATAAGAATCCTGGATTATCTAATCTATTCTAATTTTCTACATTACTCTTGCAGAAGGAAACTCTGTGCTAATTGCTGAAAGGAAACCTACTTGATTGCAAAAAGGGAATTCACACTTTTATTTTCTTTTTCTTGAAAACAAAGATTTAATCTAATGTAGAAAAGGAAAGTAATTCTCCAGCAGTATCAAACAATTTACTCTAATTCTCATGAGACACACTGATGCGCATTTAATAGAAAGGAACTGACTGTAACAACAAATGCATACTAGAAATGCTAAACAAATAAATCATTCAACTCAAACATGTTAATCTAAGACAACAAAACAAAGGGGAGTCTGTGAGGAAGGTGGGTCCTTTCCTTCTCACTGAATCCACTCAAAGATAGGCTACAATAGTTTAAGGAAACTCAATTCAATTCTTTATTAATTCGCAAAAGGGGTTTAGATACAATATTCTTCTTTCTTCACTCTCTGTTCCACAACTAATCTTTGGTACCAATGATTACAAAAGCTGTACTATTTAAAGACAGAGTCATTCAATTGAATAGACTTAGAACAACCTTGAGAATTAGAGATTCTCAAGATGTTCGTATGATAGATAGGATCTGTTATCATTACAAAATTTGTTAAATGATCTTTATCATCAGCATGAACCAAAACGTGTAACAACCTTGAGGATCAATCTTCGGGGTTCATATTTGAATGATAGACCAGCTCCCAAGATCGGTGGGCATCTGTTGCAGCAAGTGTAATAGCTTCAAGGATTAGTGGGCATTTGTTGTAAACAACTTCTAGGAAAAGTGCGCAGTTTCCGTAGCCGTGTAACAACATGTAGAACTAACGCACAACTGTGACAACTAGTGTAACAACAACGATCTTCCTTAAGATTTGGATGTTCTTCATTAATCTACACATTTTGATTATTAGTTGAGCATTTATGGGTAAAATATGAGAAACACTACTAATCAAGTGTGTTAAGTGAATAAGAATATAAAAGAAAGATCAATGAATCATACCTTGGAAAAAAGGGTCTTAATAATGAATATAGTAGGCATTTAGCATAGAAATGGTAAGGTTGAATGAGCAAAAGATATAGTGAAAAAGGGACATTTCTGGGTCGTAACATGCTCCCCAACTGAAAACATTGCATGTCCTAATGAAAACCACATTCAAGCCTTAATCTGAGTCTGAGTTAAGGAGGTGACTCCTCCAGTGCAAAATTGCTAAGACAAATCACTAAGTACTAGTATTGGAAAAACCGTTGTGTACCCCCAACATCTGCTATTTCAAAAATCTGTCTGTGTTTCTTTGTCTTCAAGAACAGAAGCAGTTTGAGTTGTTGGAGTTACAACTAGTAAGACTATGACATGCAAGTACATCTTGAAAAATTATTCAAGGAATGGTAAGCTTAATTTTTATTATATTTTATTTTTTTTATTGGCGATTCTATGAAGATTAAATAAATGTGCATATGTTTTTCTTATAATTTTTTTTGTTAATCATTGTTACGCAAGCTGTGGGTCCTCCCTCGGTATTTCTAAAACAATCATCCATACATCACAATGAGGTTTCTAAGCATTGATGCATGAAGAAGTTCTTTAATGGACTTAAAAACTCCGGAAATGTAATACACATTTGATAGGTTTCATGACTTTTTATACAACGTTATAGAGGCTTTCAATATTTCTTACTTCTTTCTTTCTAAAAGCACTTTGTATTTTGTACTATTTACTGTTGTAATTGTTGTAATTTATATACCTTGTATAAAATATTAGTATGTATTACTAAGAGAATTATAATTATATTTGATGGATCGTATTTGATCAGTGCGGGGAAAATATTATTTCATTATTAATTCATTTTTAATTTTTCAGCCATTTTGTTCGAATAAGAAATTTGGTAATACATGTTTGGTTTAAAAGAAAGTTAACAAGTTATATATATATATATTATTGAAATTGAATTTTTTATTATAAAAAAAAAGAAAAATTCCATGTATTTGAGTTTAATATTTTTACAATTTAATGTAATTTATTTTTAAAGTTATCTTAAGATCTTTTTCAAGGTTAAAGTTCTAGATCACAATGAAGGTTATAGGTTATTTAGGAAGGGAGGTTTCCATGGTTTCCCTGGTTCTAGTTAAACTAGGAAGCGTAGCTTGAAGTGTTGTCGGGGAGATTGGTTTGGTTAGGGCTCTTTTCGTTTGATGTTTGGGGTGAAGAGTTGGGCTAGGGTTTGGAGGACTGGGAATTGGGAAGACGGTTAGGGTTTTGAATGAAGCTAACCTGGATAATCTATGGAATATGGAGGCAACAGTTGTGAATCCAGCTGATGGCCTGGCTGAGGATCAATGGTGGAGCTAGGGGTATTTGCACAAATCGAACGAAGCGTACAAAGAAGATTTGAGACTGTACTGTCTGTCATTACTCCCAGATGATGTGAAAGCAGGTAAAGTGTACTTTGAGTTGGAGATTCATTCAATGCATAGGACATGTGGTGATCGTTTGTGTGGATCATCAAAGCTAAGTGTATCTGAATTAATAACGGACCTCTTCACTTGGGAGGCAGAAAGGGAAAGGGATTCGTGCGCATTTACATCTCATCTACCTTCACTAACATCGTTGAAGTGTTTGGAGGGATAGGGAGATTATAAGACTTTAGCGGAAATTGATAAGCCAGTTCGGGATGCAGAGCAGGGAGTGGAGACGGTCTCTTTAGAGGTATGAACTATGGGATTTTTACCAGTTAGGAGTGGTACTTACAGTTCTGGACATGCAATAGCGGTAACAGGGAGAGATGACTCTAGCCGGGTTGTAGTGGGTGGAGGTGTTACAGAAGGTTTGTCGTCGTCAAGGAAGAAGTAGAATGAAGTTGATGTTGAACCGTGTAAAGGGGATTTAGGAGTAAAAGGGGAGGTTGTCTCGAGAGCAGGTATAAAAGCGTGAAAGGTAAACAAACAGAAACGCTTGGTTACCCTTGGCCAAGATATAGGAATGCAGGAGGTGGGAGATTACTCAAAGCGGGGTTTGGATGGGAGATTTGGATACCGGGCGATGGTCGCTCGTGATATTCATGGTTGCGTAACCGAAAGATGGGGACTGATATTGGGTAACCTACCAGAGGTGTTCATCCTTACGAAAGGGTGGTATTGCTTCTTGTTCAAATTGTCGTTGGATGTGGAGGTGATAGAGAATATGGTCTGGTTGGTTAATCAAGGAAGCCTAATGTTAAAGAAGTGGCACCCTACATTCAATCTGGAAAAGGAACTCTTTTGGTATAGGCATCTGTGGGTTCTGTTGCCTGGATGTCTGTTGGTTTTATGGAGTCTAGAAGCCTTCAAAGAGATTGGGAATGCTCTCGGTAAATTTCTTTATACTGATCCTAAGGTACTTTCAGGGTCTGATAGGCATGTGGGGAAATTTTTGGTAGAAGTTGATCTATTTGGAGGTCTCCTGGAAGAAATAGACATTGGGTGGCATGGGGTCATGATCCAGCAGAAGTTGGATTTTGTAGGGGTTCCTTTCAGGTGTACAAACTGTAAGGAAACCAGACATCTGTGGGCTCATTGTAGTGGGATTAGAAGGTCAAAGTTTTCAGTATGGGATGTAGAGCGTGGCGAGCTCGCTTTAGACATGCAACTGACTGTCCTGAACACTGCTATTGAAGAAGGGGCAAACTCCTTGATGTCCTCAGGCATGAATAACGACTTTGGGACTGGTAAGTTAAGCATACCCTACTCAGATTTTATTTCTTCGATGCTTGTTAAAGTATTAAATTGGAAGAAAGCACTAGGGAAAGGGGAATTTGCAAGGGAAAATATTTCAAAGGGGAAGTTGGGGATTGATGGAGTTTCAGAATGTGTAACTAAGTCAAAGAAACCGTGCGGGGAGGAAGCTGGGTGTGAGTCTCTTGGTGATTCTCTTGGAATCAGAAAGGTGATGGATGTGGAGGGAGTAGAGTGCACCTTGGGTGGGGGGTATATCTTGAAGCCAGAGGTATCACTTTCTTAGCCGAGAAACCTAGTTGGGGCGGGGGGTGTGGGCTTGACAGGGTTGGGGAGTTTAGCGTCTGTGGAGAAGGTTGTGATTTCTACCAGGATAGTGGAAGACATGACACCTCTAAGGAATGGAGTCAATTTTATTGAGGGAAAGGGAAAATGGGTGAACCAAGTAACTTCAATTATCTCTTCTCCCAGGATGAGTAGGATTAAAGGTGCAATGTCTCCAGAGGAAAACTATATAGTTAAGCCCACTGCAGGATTGGAGGGGCGGGAACTGACTACTTGTGTCATTGTCTTGGAACTGGTCCCTCCTGGAATTGATGGAGATGCTATAGTTTTAGAGAGGATTAACTATAAGGAGGATCTGTCTACTCTCTCTGTGTTAGATGCAGGGATGATTTTAAGGATGGAAATTTATTTTAAAATGTATAAACCTTGGCGAATCTTACTAATCCTTCATATGTCAACTATAAATGTTTGGCGATATTTTTGTAAAAATATTCAAATTTCTAAGTATTTTATATAGTTTTTATAAAAATTAACTATAAGGAGGATCTGTCTACTCTCTCTGTGTTCGATGAATCATTAAACCTTTTCATTCCTTCATATAGAGATGTCATATCCTGTACACTTCTGCTGGTTTATGCTGGGGGGAACCTCTTACAAATTTTTCAGATAAAATAGGAAAGGGGGAAACTGATAAAGGTGTTCCTGTTCATACTGTAGTGGGAGATCTACACTGATTAAGGTTTGAGCTTAAAACCTTGAGCTTTAACTTCATACAAATTATAGTATCTGCCTTGTTATCTTGAACAATCTTGCCTATTGTTACTACATATTCCATTCTACTATGCAAAACACTTCTAACTTTCCAAGAATGTAATTTTGTTTTCATGTTCAAAGATTTGTTAAATTGTTAAAAGCATTGTGAAAAGGAATTGTAGAAGGTACGATCGTGTCCTTGGGATCGCTTTTTTCTATATCCAACCTATTTTCACCATCCACCGTTGTAGCAAGAAGTGTACTTATCGCATCACTCTTAGTTTCTTACCTTTTTCTTCTAAGTGATTGGGGCTTGGTGCTAAAAGAGCTATTTCATTTCTTAGGTAAATATTTTTCTTGTGGTGAAACAATAGAAGAAGAAGAAT
>ML801255.1:245232-266434 GCA_009831015.1 Picea engelmannii | reverse complement strand
AAAATCACAAGCTTGTACGATAAGGCATGGTTTTGGTGGATTCACCCACGACAACAGGAAAACATAGCGATGTCATCTTCATAATGCTCAACAACCTTCTTTGTGTTTGTGAGGTTGTTCTAGGAATGAAGGGGATCCTCATTGGTGTGGACTTTGGGGGAAAAATTGTCCTAATAAATACAACTAATGAATAATGCCCTCTTGCCAAAGAGATCTACAACTGACAAATAATGCCCTCTTGCCAAAGTTAAAGGTTGTGACTACATCGATGCACCAGTGTTGGATGGTGACAAGGGGGCTAAGGATGACAATCTAGCCATCTTCATGAGGGGTCACATAGAGACTGTGACAAAGTTGGAACCCATGTTTAGGTCCATGGAATCTGTTACATAATTGGGACCTATGAGCTCATGACAATGCTACAAAATAGTGAATCAAATTACAGTTGGAATGAATTTGGGCAGTCTAAATGAGGGCCTCATGTTTACTCACAAAGCAAGGTTGGTTGTCTCCAAGTAGTTTCCAAGGAGTGATAGAGTTGAACGTGATGGAACTATTCAACATGAAGGTGATCAATCATGATTTTGCACCAAGAGGATTTGTAGATTATATGGAAAATGATATGAATAATGTGTCACGTATCGTTGAAGAAATGAAGGTTTCATTGTTGGGGACTACCTTGCATCAACAATGATGAAGGATAATGGACATGGGTGATTGTGTTCTTATGCCTTTATTACCACCATCGAGAGGCTCAATCACCCACTTTGTCATCCCCATTAGCTTCATCCCAACACTTATGATGTAACTATTATGCCATATTCTATAATGTTGTGAGCATTTTGGTCAATGGTATAGTTTGTTTTAATTAGTAAAAGGTGGGTATCATTCTATTATAAGAGTAATTGTAACATCCCCACTATAACCCCGAGTTTAATTTATGCATAATGTAGATATGAATGTGGTTATGGCCAAGTTATGAAATATGTGGATGTATTTTATGTTTTTAAATAAATAAAACGTGATACCAGCTGCTAGGAATATGGATAGAGATGGGGGTTGAGTTTTCCACAAGAGAAGAGAGTGGTTAAGAGGGATCCAAGGGGGGAATTAAATATGGGTATTAATTCAACCCATTTTCCTGAATTTTATTACCATTGGGGATAACTTCTAATTTTTTGTTTCAGTGTATGAGAGCCCAGTCATTAAACTCATGTAAGAGGGTGGGTGTGAGAGTCACATCCCATAGTTATTGGAGAGCATGGGGTTGAGTACAATTAGTTTGGGAAAGAGTGTAAGTCAAGCGAGTAAGCCAAAATAGAGGAAATTCGTATGGGTAGTTACAGACAGTTTTTACACATTGAGTTTTACATGAACAACAAGGAGAGGGCATAACAAAAGAGCATTGGAGATAGAGCAAGAAGGTTGGGCGAATTCTGGAGCATACTAGAGTGTTTTGGAGTGCTTTGGAGCTAAATATTGAAGAGTCAGGTTGTTAGGCCTGAAGAGTGAACTCTTATGTGAGTTGCACTATAGCAGCAAGTGTTTTGTTGTTGTTACTCGTAGTTTTCCTGGCAATGAGTTCCCTTGAGTTCCCAGTAGAGAGATTCCTAGCTACCTATGTCAAAGAGACCCTGATAAATGAATGGGACGTCCGATGGACTGAGAACAGTGAAGGGGTACATCCCTCGGGTTGGGCAGGTCAAGAGAAAGAGAGCTTGAGGAAATTTGGGATAGCTATAGGAGAATGCCAATGGGTTGTGGAATATTGAGCTACAAGTGGACTATGAGAGACACCATTTTCTTGTGGATTCCTAGCCCCAGCTCGGGGGTGAATTGTTGTTGAGATTTGGAACAACAAGTCTATGGTTAGGTGGAACATCCTTCCCAAGCAGCTAGTTGCACAACTATTTTAAAAAGATAAGTGTTTATTTGCTTTCCTGTGTTAATGTATGAGTCTAAATGTTGTGTGTTTTACTATGTGCATAAGAATGAATTATATGTTGTGGTGGTGAAATTATTAGTTGCGTTACGTTTTTAACTACTATGGACAATTGCTTCAGCTTGATTTGTTATGTTGTTCATAATCGAGGTTTAAATGTATCCATTAATCAATTTTGATAGTATCAATAATGAGATTCCAGCACAGTGCAAGAATCATCGTGTGCTCTGGGTATAGTTATCGCGTGCAGTAACAAGCATGTTGCGCGCACTGTGAATGGTCGACGCGTGCAGTACAAAGGAGGTTGCGCGTGTGGTTTGTCTCAGTGAGGGTGTGTCCTTCACATTCATTTTAAATGTGGCAAATGCATTTGTTTATATGGTGTCATATGATAGTTAAATCTATGTATAATTTGTAGCTAATAAGCTATAGGAAATTTAGTTAGTAGAGAAATTTTGTATTTATGTGTATTTTCCACTAGTAATGTTCCTCGATTAAGTTGGGGGGTGTTACAGTAAGATTTACATAGATTACGAAAAATTGCTCGTATGGGAAAAGCAAAGATATATCCATGATATACCTTAACTCCACATGGAACAATGGTATTGACAATATCGCTCCAGACTACAAAACCTAGGAATAAAAGCAGATAATTATTTAACATATAGTGGCCTATAATAGTATGCCCTATCATGATCTTAACTATGTAGGTTAGTCTTTGAAACAAAAGAAACAACATACATGAAACCATGAGGTCCTAAAAATTGAAGATGCATTCTTGTGATTGAGCCTCCTAGGTTCCATCCTGGGTATTGACATCGAAGATGGCCATTCTTGTAGTGGTGTCCTCGATGTGCATGATTTGAGTGAGAAGGGAATTCGTCCTTGAGAGGTCCTTACCTACTTAGCATAGTCCTTGGAAATGGGTAGCAAGATCATTTCCAATATGCAACCATGTCAAAAATGGGATCTTTATATTGAATCCTTTGAGCATTAATGTTGGAGGTAAAGAAATAGTGCATATGTCACATTATGTCAAATATGTTCTAAAGCAGGTGCAATGCCCTATAATGTGCTTGGGATCCATGGAGGGAATATCAAAAGGAGAGTCATATTCTGGGTCTTTTCCCTTATGTCCCAACCTAGTTTCCTTTTTCGACCTTGCAACTTCCTTGTGGGCCTCCTTGGAGTGATTATGCTTGAAAGAGGCATGATGTTACCTATTTCTTATTGATATGATGGAAGCACTCCCAATTCATAAAATGTAGTATGAGACTTCATCTTTAGGAATAATGGAGGGTACTATGGTGTTCCTTTTTCTCGAATTCCCACAAGTTGCTTGCTTGTTGGATGCTTCATACTAGGCTATGCTCGTATGCAGGCTTGGAAGGTTGATCCTCGCAGTGTTTGATGTTAGGGTTCTCCCAGACCAAGATTGTGTCCCCTTGTTAATTTTGTTGGCAAAAGGAAAGCAATAGAAAACAAAGAAATGGAGATAGGATTTAGAGCATGTCCCAGGGACACAATCATTCCAGTGTTTTCCAAGTATGTGGGGAAGATCTTTGGTCCTAATAAATTGAGGTATTCCATTCAAATGATCTAAGAAAGGTTGATTGCCTATTTCAATCATGATGAACCTCCGACCTCATTGCTCTCTACTCATGCATAACAGTAATGTCATGTATATTTGGTGTATTGGAGGTAGATTCGAGCCTCTTCTTCTCTAATTTAGATAATGCATGCGATGTTTTGTGCCTTGCGCTAGTCTTGTTGCCTTCATCATCTCTACTCTTGCCCACTAACGCCCTATATAAGGGTTTATCTATGTTACAATTGATATTTAACTTACTAACTAGAAAAATTGGGAACTCCACCTTGCCTCATTGGCATGGGCCTATACTTCAATCCATGTATTTAAAGACTATGCATCTTGCTATTAGCATTTCTTATTACCATAATTGCATTGAATTTATTGAAAATTGTTTTTTGGGCATTGAAAATGTCAATACTAACTTATCATGGATTCTTTCAATATACTTGTACTACATAAAAATAAGTAGTCAAAATAATGGAGTAAGCAATTAGAAGCTCATGGGAGTACAATGTGTGTTTAGAGTCAGTGTCAAGGATAGATGTTATCTATCAACAATCTAAGAAAACACCATATTGTTTTTTTTTTTTATGAAATATAAAATTTAACAAAATGAAAAACACTTATTGACACCAAAAATCTATCTAGTCTTCACATCCCATGTTCTCGTATTCCTCTATAGGGAGCCATTTTGTCAGTTCCACATCCATCAACCCAACCTCCTCAATCTTATTCAAAATAAATAAATGACAAATAAAAATAAATAGTTAATTAGGTACAACTCGAGTGGTTGTGAGGAAAAGTTCAAATCCCACTTCATAACATGTTTGCTCTTGGTGAGCTGATTATTGATGAGCTATATATGATCTATCCATAAGTTGGGGCCATGGGCTTGTGCCTTGAAGAATCTAGGGTTTACCCTGGATACCATCCTTGGAATGAGGGGAATTTCCCAGGAGGTTTTCCCCAGTATACGTTACCTAGAAAACAAAATAAATATAAAACAAAAATAGTAATAATAAATAATCAATAAATCTACCAAAGGATTTGCCCTGCCTACACTTCTCATATCTATGTTCTTTTGACGGTAAAATTTAAATCCCTTCCTAGGATATCTTTCTTGTTTCTCAAGAAATAGTGTGATGTTAGCTCCTCCCAATAGGCCACCCTCTCATCCTCATAAGATCCATAAATGTTGACTATGGAAAAAGATTCCCTCTACTCCATAGAGAAGAGTTTGACTTTTATACATGAGGCAAATATCACATAGTTATTTAAGTATGTATATTTTGGCAGTTCATCATAGTTCCAGTATAATGTATGGGCTTTCAGTGATGTCAAAGTTTAGAAACATTCAATTAAAAACATTTCGAGTGGACACTCCAAACTTTGACAAAATTTAAAATCCAAAAATTATACTAGAACTATCACATTTTAATCAACCTCGTGAATCTTTTCCTCCAACCAGTAATTAATCTACAAGATCTCCCTACAAAATCTATTGATAAAAAGTCCCAATCCTTCATGACATTAAAGAATCCTCTTCTAATATTCTTCCCTTCCCCCAATGTTTCTTGAATCGTAACATTATCGAGGTTATGTAGATCTAACAACCCAACCAAGGCAAGTTTTTTTAAGAAGTTTCCTGACACCCTTGCATTAATGGCATGATAATCCAAGATAGACCTTTTTCGAGGCTTGCCTTGCTTTAAGGGCCCCTTTTTAAGGCATGTTCATTTCTTTGTTGGATTTCCCTACGAGATTTATTATGGGCTAGGGTTAAATGTTATTTCATTCCCCTTTTGGTATCTAGTCCCTCCTTTGCAAGGTCTAAACTTAACCATCCTTCTGTGTTAATCTCATTGAAATCCATAGCAATTTGTTTGGATCTCAATGAGTATCTAGGTTGTTCCAAGTTTGTAGGGGCATCCATAATGATGGAGGTATTTGGAATTGAGATACCCCAAAAGTTCTCCTTATTATCCATTATCTAACCCCCCAGTCACATAAGGCATCCCCCAAAAACTTTGCAGAATAGGTAGCAACTAACTCTTTTCTTCACTTTCCTACATTCCTTGGAAGATAAATCCTTATAGAGTCCCAACCTCAACCATTGCTCAAGGGCCAAGGTTTACGGTTCTACTTCAAATTTTATAGAGCACGAAAGATGATTAATGAGATTTACCATTGATTGAAGAGCCTTAACACTAGATGGTACCATCAACATTATATTCAGATTTAAATTAATTTTACTTGCATCTATCTCCTCCATAGGCTTGAGATTGATGTTGAACATTTCCATTTCGCCTCCTACCAACAACTACTCCCTTGATCCTAGTTCCTCAGAGTCTTTGACAATAATTGGGATATCCTTCGATATTGAATTTTGCTCCCCCTGCTAATTCTCTACCTATCCCCCAAGACCTTTGATATAGAAACTAATAATTTCCCAATGGGATCTAAATTCCATAAGATTTTCCTTATGAATACTTTTTTTTTAATTTGAGAATGCAAGCACTTGCTGGACGACCGTGTATGTGATACCTTGAGCATCAAAATGGAATTCCCGCATAGTTTAGAGATTGATTATATTATCGATGCTCGACCTCTATTTATATGTCCTCCACCAAACCCTTCTTCAAAACCACCTCAACTAAAATATGAGTTATTATTTGTGAATCCATCCTCTGATAGATTTCATCCACCTCTAGAAAATCTATTACTGATTATTTCCCATGGCTCTAAAAACTTCCAGGGAACAAAATTCTAAAGGCAAGTTTGATCATTTATCCCATGTAGTTTGGATTATAGATCTCTATATTAAAGGATCAAAACAAGGAGTCCATATTTTCAAGGTTAGTGGTGTAAATCCCCATGGCCATCTTGAGCCAATATCTTGGTTGCATCTTCTTCTAATTTGAATATAAAGGCAAGCCATCCCTTTACTAGAAAATCAAATTTTGGAGAATAAGCTAACATGGATCTCCACTCCATTTGTATCCAATCCCCTCGGTTCTTTTTTGAGATTTTCGTACAAAAAAAATACTTTGTCATCGCCCAATTCACTGATTCCACAACTTAATTCATCTCGATATCCAAACCTAAAACCAACTTGACCTTGTTTTTTCACAATTTAGTGCATTTTTTACCTTTATTTCTTGGGTTCACCTTTAAAGAAAAACTCTTCTTCACTACATCACCCACATCTTCATTCCATATGGTTCTTAGAGTATTGTTTTCATGACCTATAATCCCTTCCAATTCTCCAATCCATGTTAGACCTTCCTTAGGGTTTCCTTCCTTCTCTCTCCAATGCTAGTTTTAAGGGTTTACGAAAAGCAAATCCACTAGTGCATGAGTTCTATCTTCAAGTTCTACTTCACCACCTTGTTCTGTAGGAGACAAAGAAGTTTTACTAGGCATAAGGAAACAAGGTTTATGTCGCTTGAAATCTTTTCACCCTCTACGCCAAACGACACATTTACTATTGTGGTAGGGAAATTGACAAACCTGTCACTTCCACATATATTACTTATCCTTTACTCATTATGAGTTTGACCTATGATTTGGGTAGACATTATAAACTTGTCATGGTTCATCCCTATGTCCCCTAGGGGCCTATCCTCCCATTATTCCCCTATGATCCTATCCAACAATGTCCCCTTGGTGAAAATGAATCTTCAAAATAATATGTTATTTGTTCGATAACACAAGTATTCCAACAGAGGATGAACACCTTCAGTAACCACTCACACAACCATATCAAAGATCAACACACCGATGTTTTCATGTGGTAAAACCCCTACAGGGAAACATCCATGACCCCAGCCAACGTGGCCACTTGGAGCAGTTTATTAATGCAAAAAAAAAGATTACAGAGAGAGAGAGATTTTACAAGAGAGTTTCTCACAATCGATCATCGACAAATGACCCTCCATGCTCTTTAAATGGAGATCATGGACCAATCGGGTGTTAAGCCACAGATCAATGTAGTCGTTAATATCGAGGAGAATATGAATCGTCGGATCACTCTATGTCGAGAACATATCGTGACCGTCAGATTTCCCATCTACAAATGCATACAAATGCATACTAAAGAAACACACGTTTACCTAGCGACACATTAGACCAAGTAGATCTTAACTAACTTCTAAGTGTCTAAATATCCTAACATCCCCCCTTAAGAACAACTTGGGATAGGATTGAAGGATTTACAATAGTGACACAATAGGAGAAGAAAGGAGGCATTAGAGCCTATTCCCCCTTAATGACAACTTCATGAACTCCTAACATAGATCGAAGTTTGGAAAACTCCGCTTCTATAAGAGACTTTGTGAAAATGTCTACAACTTGATCTTCTGTAGGGCAAAAGAGCACTTCAATAACTTGATCATGAATGAGTTCTCTGATGAAGTGCATGTGTAGCTCGATGTGTTTGTTACGTTGATGTTGAATTGGGTCTTTACCGAGCTTGATGGCACTCTGATTGTCACACCAAAGGCTGGTCAGATGTTGCTATTGGAATCCAAACTCTAAAAGGATTTATCGAAGCCACAAGGCTTCCTGACTTGCATTTACTACTACTCGGTATTTTGCTTCTGCTGAAGAAAGTGTAATATCCTATTGTTTCTTATAGGCCCAAGTGACAGGTCCTGAACCAAGGCTAAAAACATAACTTGTAGTAGACTTTTGATCATCAGGGTCGTCGGCCCAATCTGAATCAATGAAACCAACCAATAAAGGAGTCCCCTCTGAACTGTAATGGATCCCAAACTGAATTGTACCCTGGACATACCAAAGTATCCTTTTAGCTGCTTTCCAATGGCTTTCATGGGGTTTTTGCATTTACCGGGAAACAAGACCAACAACAAAGGAAAGATCAGGACGAGTATGAGTCAAGTATAAGAGGCTACCAACTAATTGTCGATACAAGGTGGCATCAACTTTAGGAGAAGTACAGGTGGCAACAAGATTGACTCCAAACTGGAAGGGAGAAGGGGTTGGTTTACAATATTCCATGTGAAAGAGACGAAGAAGGTCACAAACATACTTAGACTTGGAAAGAAAAATTCCTTCATTGGTTTTCAAAACTTGGAGGCCAACAAAATAGTGCAAAAACCCTAATTATGTCATTTCAAATTTATTCTCAAGGCCAGTTTTCACATGGTTTAAAAGTTTTAAGTCGCTATTAGTAAGGATAAGGTCATCAACATAAAGGACAAGGATTATGATATGGCTTCCTACTTTCTTGGTATAGACATTAGGATCATAATGACATCTAGAAAATCCGGTGTCAATAAGAAAGTTGTACATTTTGGCATACCAAGCTCAGGAAGCTTTCTTAGGACCATAAATAGATTTCTTAGGGCGACAAACAAGGCTAGAGTCATTATGGACATAGCCAGGAGATTGTTCCATGTAGATTTATTCTTGCAAATCCCCATGCAAGAAGGCGAATTTAACATCCATTTAATGGACCTGCCATTTATGTGAGGCAGTAAGGGAAAGAACAAGGCAGATGTAATTCATTTTGTCTATAGGGGCAAAGGTTTCATTATAGTTAATTCCTTCAACTTGGGAAATCCTTTGGCAACTAATCGAGCCTTGTGTCTTTCAACGCTTCCATCTGATGCATACTTAGTTCTATAGACCCATTTACATCTGACAAGTTTTCTTCCTTTTGGAAGAGGTAAAAGATCCAAAGTATCATTTTCCATTAAAGAACAATACTCTTCATTCATTGGTGTATCCCAATATGGATGACCTGAAGCTTTTGCAAATGTCTCTAGATCACGAGCCTCTGAAACTTGAGCCAAAAGAGAAGAGACTCGCTGGAACCGAGAATGTGTCTGAAGTTGATCTTAAGGATCACCAACAAGATCACCATCTGCTTCTCGTGTTGAACATACCCATCTAGGAAGCGGTATTGTTGGTGTTGGTTCAGGTTCAATGGACTCATCTGAAGGAAGGTGAGCAAGCGTAGGTGGATTTTAATCCTCACTTTCATCATCTGAAGAAGAAACCATAATAAGAACAGAAGAAGGCACAAACGCCGAAGATGGCTCGTGGACCAAAGAAGGCACAATCGTCGAATTAGGCTCGCAGGCCAATAGATTTTCATCAAATTTAACATCTCTTCTAATAATAATTTCATTACAATGTGGTTGAAGAAGTCTATAACCTCCGACATCTTCAGAATAACCAACAAATATACACTTCTCGCTTTTGGGCTGCAATGCTTTCCTTTTCTCATCATGAATGTGAGCCCATGCTATACTACCAAATACACGAAAGTGACTTACATCTAATTTAATTTTAGTCCAAGTTTCTTCCAGTGTTATAATTTTAAGAACCTTTGTGGGAGTGTGATTTACTATGTAATTTGCATAGTTGATGGCTTCTACCCAATACTTTAGACTTAATCTCTTAGGTTGGATCATACAATTAGCCATTTATGTTAATGTGTGGTTCTTTCTCTCAACAACACCATTTTGTTGTGGTGTATATGGAACAATGTGTTGCATTTGGATGCCCTGTGTAGTGGAGTAACTTGTAAAATTATTGTTCACATATTCGCCTCCATTATATGTTCTTAACCTTTGAATTTTATGTGCAGATTGCTTTTCTACAAGAGCCTTATAGGCCATAAACTTGTCAAAAATTCACTCTTAATTTTTAATAAGTAAACCCAAGTACATCAGGAAAAGTCATCAATGAAAGTTAAGAAATACTTGCACCTAGAAAAAGAAGGAGAAGAAAGTGGACCACACAAGTCACTGTGAACAAGCTACAAAGGGCCCGAGGCGTGTCAAGAGGCACGTTTGTCAAAACTGTCTCGATGATGTTTGTCGAGAACACAACTGGCACAAACACCATCTCTACATGAAACAAGAGGAAGACCATTCACCATTTGTTCATTACATAGTTGTTGCAATGAGCGATGTTTAGATCACCAAACCGCTCATGCCAAAGTTTACTCAAGTCATCGCTATGAGCAAAAAAAACTAATGGTAAGGATAATGACCCAAAGTGGTCAAACTTGTACAACATGGTAATATCATCAACAATTCCAGTTGCAAGAACATGCTTAGGATCTTTTATATCCTTGATTACAACTTGGTGACGTGGAAACTCTACGGTTTTACCTTCACCTGAATGAGTGATTTGATATACTGATAGAAGGTTACAAGAAATACTTGGAACACATGACACATCATTGAAATGACCATTATCTACTTGAATTGATCAAGATCCTACAAAACTAAGAGATCTATCATCACCAACAAATATTTTCTTGGTGTTACATTCATTTAGAGCAAAAAACATGTCTTTATCCTTAGACATATGATAAGATGCTCTAGAATCAATAAGTCGCTCATCAGAAGAAGAAGAAAAAGTTGCATTGAAGGAGAAACAAGAATCAAAAAGTGCATGTCCATGAGAAGAAGAAGAAGTAGTAGAATCAATATTGATGTTGTGCTTCTTCATCATTGCTTCTAAAGCTGTCATATTCTTGAAACATTTGGACTCATCATGATCGTCTTTATCACAAAAGTTGCAATGTCTACCTATCTTCTTACTTTTAGATTTTTCTCCTTTGTCACCATTAGGAGCTAAAGTTGTCCGAGTGGGTTTGCGACCCTTATGTTGCTTGTTGTTGTGGCGAGGATGTTGCTTCTTGGATTCTTGGGTTTGTCTTTTTGTTGGGCGACTAAGGCTTTATTGGAGGTGCCTACAATGAAGATCACTCCAAGTTGTACAAGCTTAGCTTGCTCTCTAATCAAAGCATCACAAAATGACTCAAGAGTGAGTTTTTGATAAGCTTTCCCTAGAGCCTCTCTCATGGCATAAAAGGTAGATACAAACACATAATATGCACTTCCTAGCTTAGAAAGAATAATATAGATGCAACGCTCTTCCTTCAACTTTATCTCACATTCTTCACATAAAATTATGATTGTTTCAATGTAATATTTCTGATATAAAAAGTATGCAGAACAAAAATAAAATGCTAGAAATGGCAGATGAACAATAATATAACCAGAACAACATCACAATAATATCGAAACGATACTAGAATAACACCAGAAAGAGCACTTTGATTACTGAGAGCAATGTTCACTTGCCTCTTCGAGGGGGCAACCTCCAGTTGAGCAGAGCTCTATTACAATAATATCCAAGACAAAAGTTCTCGTACCCTTGACTCCTATTTATACTAAATATGTCTATCAAAAGAACCATCTAGAGGAAGATCCTTCTAGAAGCGGAAGCTTCTATTAGGTCTTCTTAAATTCGACTTATTCTTCCTTATTGTTAGGCCTTATTAATATTGACCTTTATTACATCGAAATATATTTTTCTACCTACATGAGGGGTTAGGTCCCTAACATTTAAACTTAGATAGATAGTCTTCAATGGAAAAAAAAATCATTTGGACCTAAAGTCAGTATTTGATTTTCTAACGGATGTGCTCGAATAATATTGTGTTTACCAAACATAGATGGAACCTTAAATCATGAGAGATGGACATTCTAATCAGTCCACGTGTTTTGTCACTCCTATTAGACCATTTGACTTTCTTATCAACATCAATGGGTTCTTTTTCCTTTCCCAAGGTAATCTGATACAAGTATTTACTTCTTAATAAATCCTTCATATGAGATTTCCATTAGAAGTAGTTGGTGTTGGTAAGCAAAAGATTACTAGAAGAAGCCATATTAAATATACAGATAATATGGATTTAAAAACCGAAATTGATGATATGGATGGAAATATCTTGAAAAATTAGGCGGTTTAAAAAAAAAACATTGAAAACGAACTTCGGATGTGAAAGTTATGTCCTTTTAAAAAAAAGGCATAAACGGTAACCAAATAACCACGTGGTGGTGATACCCCTCCAAATAACCTCACTTTTACAAATAAGTTGCTTTATGAAGTGACCCACTTTTATTAAAAGAAGTGGGAATCACTTTTACAATGAAGTTGCTTTATAAAAGAAAGCTGCATGCAAAATAAATAACTCTAAAATAAAATATTAAAGCTACTTATAGTGATTTACTTTTATATTTGAAGTGAAATACACTTTACAATGGAGCATGAACTTTTTCAAAAAATGTAACAAAAAAAAAGACTTGAACTCAAGACCTCTAACTTAATAAGACAACTTTTAACCAAGTGGGCTAGCAAAACATATTGCATTGTATAGCAGGAGGATTGGGATTGTTGTTGTTGTTCGACAACAAGGGTTAGATCTTGGTTAGCTTACCTGGAAAATGCACATTTTCCTATTTGTTTCTGATTTTCTGAGATCACACAGGGCATGGGGCAAAGAGCATACACAGATCTAAAAGAGTAGAAATCTAGAAACAAACAATATAAAACCCAAACAATACTCTGCAAAAATTTAAAAAGGGCGTATTTAGGCTTTATACCTCTAGACCTATCTGAAATAACGATATCTTGGGCAAACAGAAACTTTTTTGAGTGAAATGAAAAGAATTCCTAACTGAAATGAGCGCTCTGGACGCAATGGAATTGTCCTCTCAGCCCATAAATGTACGGAAATGGTTTAAAATGGAGATGATTCAACTCGACTTCATGATCTCGATCTACAACAAGAGTGGGTCTTCAAACATTATCCGATACCATGTTCGACAACATGTGTATTCCAACAGAGGACGAACACCTTTAGTAACCACTCACACAACCAGATCAAATATCAACACACCGATGTTTTCACATGGTAAAACCCCTACAGGGAAACATCCACGACCCCAACCAACACGACCACTTGGAGCATTTTATCAATGCAAAAGAAAAATATTACAGAGAGATTTTACAAGAGAGTTTCTCACAATCGATCATCGACAAATGACCCTCCATGCTCTTTAAATAGAGATTATGGACCAATCGGGTGTTAAGCCACAATTTAATGTAGTTGTTAAGCTCGAGGAGAATATGAATTGTCAGATCACTCTATGTCGGGAACATATCGTGACCACCGGATTTCCTAACTACAAATGCATACTAATGCATACTAAAGAAACATGTGTTCACCTAATGATGCATTAGACCAAGTATATCTTAACTAACTTCTAAGTGTCTAAATATCCTAACATTATTTCCTCTTCCACCTATGAACTCTACAAAAACCTAATTCTACAAACCATCTCCTCTCCATCCTCCATCCTCAACTACAATATATCCCACATCACCTATTTTAGTTTATGATGATCACTGTCTTCGAACGATACATTATTGCATATGCTCTTCTAACTTAGGTAGTCGATATGATCCACTAATCATTGAGAGAATGGCTATGCTCCATTCAGTAACAAAATATTATAGTTTGGTTCGCTCCATTCAATAACTTATGGGCATATCTAATAGATAGACTCATGTTCCAATACAAAGTATTACAAATTTAATAATTAGATCCATTAAATCCCAGAAGCATAATACCCAGATCCATATTTGTTTGATACCTTCAAATTGGTTACCTTTGAATTCGTTGTATATATCTAAGAAGAGCATTGGATCTGTAATACCATGTTTGGATAGATTTATAGTAGTCAAATCCACAATCCCTGCATCTTGATCCATTCAATACCTTCAAATCCATTACCTTAAGATTCCATACAATTGTTTAAGAAGAGCATCAGATCCTTAATACCCATATCCATAGTAGTCATATTTGTAATTCAATTTTTTTAGATCCTTTTTCAGTAGAGAGGTCAGAATCCATAGAGGTACATGATCTTGGCACTTTGAAAACCTTGATCAGTAAAACATGAATCTAGATCCGTTCAATACCTTCAGATTCACTACAAGTATTACATTGCCAATCTTGTTGTTCGAGAGCATCTAATCACTCGAAGACTACTCCAACTTATCCAAGTGCAATCTATGCAATTCCCTTTATTTGTTACAAGAACATTGCCTTCCTTCTTACTTTGATCTTGACCCTCTGTTGATAACCTTCTCCCACCAACTCCTAGTGACTATCATATACAAGAATCAAAACTAAAAATTCTAGAAACATTCTTATTTAACCATCCATCCTTCTTGACTTCGAGCCTAGGGCCAGTATGATAAACTCATGTTGCTTGTTTTTTGCTACAACAAGGCCCATAGGGAAAGCATCCATGAATCTTAGACGTGTCAGAGCATTACTATGCATGCCCGGGATCCATACTTAGAAAGACTCGACATGAAATTTTAAGGTTTCGGATAAATACCCCCAAAAATATGCCACAACTCTCTCATTTTCTTAGTATGTGCCTTTATTTTTGCAACTTGTCTTTTTCTTCTTCTCCTTCGTTCTCATTCATTGTTTTACTGACCATTTATTTGAATCCATGCAAAAAATGGTGATTCATGTTCAACAGTAGTAGAAACAAGTTGTGACAATTGTAGTGAATGCTTCTCTATAAGTGGGAGATCCAGATCCCTGACATTTGAATGAGCCTAAAAGGACTAGGTCAAGGGTGGAGGTAGGAGGAGAATCAAACCATCTTCTAATTTTGCTCCAAATTGAAAAAGAGGATTGTAAACCTCCTAGTCCATTTAAATGCAACTCTACTTGGTTAGAAGATGAGGATTTCATAAACTTAGTCAAAATTGAATGGAAAAGTTATGATGCCTCTTCGAGGGATTTAGATAGTCTTCAATTTGTTGCTAACCTTTAAAAAGTTGAGAGTGCAATATTGACATGGGCATTCAATAAGTGTAGGAATGATGATCAAAACCTTAATCATGATTGAGAATCAAAGTGTTGAAGCATATGCATAGGATTGTTGAAGTTTAGATCGGTTAAGGTACAAACAACAACCTCACGAGGATATAAATACCCCCTTGTGTTTTTATAGAGGTGGTACTCCTCTATATTTTCTTAAAAATAAATCTTGAATATCTTGGAACTGTAATATGAAAATGGGAGACTACTAAAATAGCAAACCCCGATCTTTATCACCCAATGAAAATGTAAAATACTGTTGATTGAAAATAATAGATATTCACAAAAGAATTCTAGTGAAGAGGATCGAGAATCTTCACTCATAAAAATATAATATATGCAGAAATATTGTACAGAAATAAATAAGAGTTACAAGAAAAATATTATGATTCTCAAATTCATCACAACATTCATAATTTTGATCACATTCAAAGGAAAGAAAGATATAGGCCCACACATGAGAGAACTTTAAAAGAGTTTTTTCATTCAAAACGACATAGAATATGACAGGAAAAACTTTAAATATCTTATGCTCAAAACTTAGAGTTCAAAGATATCATTAAAGTTTATCCCCAAAATAGTTCTCTGGAATTTTTCAAAAAATAAATATAGTCTTAAATAGTCTTAAAAATAAAATGTGTTCATCCAGAATTGGACTAGGATTGGGCTCCCGTGGACCATAAAATGAAAGCATGGAACAGGTTTGAACCTAAAAGGAAGAAAAAATAAACGATCAAAAACTGTTTATGTTTTTCTTAAGAAAGACAAGCACAACTGGATGACTTATGATCGAGAAGAGAAAAGAATTGAGAAGGATGTGATCAATTTACTCACTGTGATGGAATCTCTCACTCTGTCAATTTGCTTGTCGATGTTCCTTTGTATTATCTTTGGTTCCAGTTACTTGACTAGTGCCAACCGCCTCTATTTGATATTCTTCAGTTATCTTGATTAAAGTTTGTTTTAACCAATTTTCGATGTATTCTCTCATGGGTGTGACGATTATTTCATGCCTGATTTTTGTATCAAATAATGTGCTTTCTAAATCTCTTAAGTCAATTTAAATTTGGTGAAGCATGTCCTCAATATCTTTGTTTTTATTAACATAACTTACAAGCCAATTTCGACTTCTTGTTCCATGTTCGGTCATACTATTAAACTTTTTCGTTGATACACCTCTCAATATTTTCAAATGTTGTTCAAATTGCTCCCTCATCACAAGCATAGAATTTAAAATTAATTTTGGATCTTTCACTTCCCTGGTGGCTCCTACCAAGTCTAACTCGATCAACTTAAAATATAATTCCCCCTTTTTGACACTTAAAGTGTCACAATCAACCAATATTTATTTTAAAACTTTTATTCTCTCAAGCCAACAAGCTTTCAATTGTTTTATGCAAGTAGGGGATCTAGATGTAAAATATTCTTTTGTCCTTTTCAGTTCATCCATACAAGAAATTTTCAAAATAAATGCATCGACATCATCCTTATAAAAACTCTCGTCATTATCGAGGTCTCCCTGAAGATATTGCCTCAAATTTGCAATTCTGGAACCAAAAGAAACAAAGTTGCTCCTCAAATCCCATGCCTCTAAAATGAGAGACATTCTCTTTTTTATGTTCTCCCCAACATATCGTCTAACTACAACAAGAAAACTTGATGTTCCCTTTAATTTCGAGCTTGACTTAGGTGTTCTATTAGAGATTTTCCAAGGTTGAACATTAGCGATCAGACTTGCAAATATAGGGGGTGGCATTAAAGCATACTCCAGTTCTTTAACCCTTTCTTTGAGCATAGCATTTTTAGCTTCCATCTCATCCACTGACACTTCTTAGGCATCACCTATAGCTCTATGATTCTTGATGGTAATACACTTCCAAATATAGTCTTGAAGCACCAGTTCCAAACATAAGTTTCTTAAAAGAAGAAACAAATGAGTCATACACTTCATAAAAATGGTACATTGCCTTCTACTTCCACAAAGTAGGGTACCATGTATGAACTGGGTCTATCTTAAAGTTAACCTATTTTGCTAAACTCAATCCTTTGAATACATGACAATATGCGATGGCAAAGATAAATATGAAGATATGTAGAACTTTTTGTTTTTCCTAAAATTTGATATCTGGAAAGATATTTCAGAAGAAATGATTTTTGACTGGTCAAAAATCACCTTTTCATGGATAGAAAAATATAAAATATAAATATTTAAACGAGGAACTGTAGCAGTTGATTATTGTCCAAGAACCCTGACGTAAATCCATGCCATTTCTTGATATGGTTTTCTTAATTGATTGACCTGAATAGTTGATAAATCTTTTGGCATTGTTGTCGAGCCTTCCAAATATTGTTGCAATAAGTCCTAACCATCATTTATAGCCTTCAAGAACTCTTTGGCTTCATCAACTTTCAAAGTCATCGTTGGCTCTGGTAAATTTAACATTTTATTGAAAGTTGAAGGTGCTAGAGAAATTAGGGATTGTCCTTGCAAGGGGATGATTCTCTAATTTTTCTTGTATTTTTCTATACACCATGAAACCATCTTTGTAGGATCAAAAACTTCTGGAATACACCTTGCTTTGGAAATTCATGATGTCCATATATCATTAGCATTTCTTTCTTGAGGCGATAATATAGAATATTATTTGTAATATCTAGACAAATGAAATTTTGGACCTTCTCGCACAAATGTATTTAGAGTATCCCCACAAAATCTCTCTTTCCTTCTAGCCATTTTGCTTAAAGAGTTGGCGGATTATGCACAGTCTTTTTGGAACGTTAATACCAAAGTAAATCTTTTACATAATAAACCTTGAAGCTCTTTTTTCGAAAGGTTGATTAGGGAGAATTTAATTTGAATTTGTTGAGAATGGTCTCGGAAAAAGTTGCTATTAATAACAACTTTTTGATACTTAACCACTTGTTACTTCCATAAGATTTTCATTTAATATTACTCGGGAAACGTGACAAGAATAAATGAGAACTCATCGCGGAGCAGCAGAGAAACAGATGTATGCAAAGAGATAGTGGAGTAGGTATGATCCCGCGATAATATCTCAAAAAATGACTAAGTGTTGCAAAGCGAACAAACAGAGGGGAATGAAAAAGTTTTTTTTTAATATTTTGATACAATCTTCGCTTCCATGATAACGATTAAATTGACTAAGTATTTGAAGTGTCGAGAGAGAGAGGTGAAGTCTCTAAAATAACAAAGTATCATGAAGCGGACGGGCAAAATTATTGTCATGAGATGAATGAGTAAACTCAACCCGTGGTGAAAATTAGAAAAAACATTTTAAGTATGGTACAAAATGTGGATGGCGGAATGAGACAATGCATTTTGATGACAACAAAAGAAGGTAGGTTACAAACCCATAAAACACTTCAAAATACTCTAAGTATTGGTGTATTATGGTTATGGAGGAACACAATGGTGCACTTTGGGGGGAGCGAAAGTTATAACAAGACTCATGAACCCGCGATAAAGTAGAAAAAATTCTGAGTGTAGGAACTAGAAATATAAGAGAGAGATTTATACTAAGAGTATTTTAGGATCAACAACTGGCTCCAACTGTGGGATAGTAATTCCTTGTGGCTTACTAAGAATCCAGAATCTCGCCCATTGGGCATGGAGTCAATATGAGAAAAGAGATTGAAAAATAAAGACTTGAAAAAATATGTACACGGAAAAAAAAAAAAAAACTATGTACATGTGTGAGCAAGATTGACCAAGAGAAAAAACTTTTAAAATGTTGTCCATTGACTGGCCACATCTAAACTACCCCCTTCATATCTATCAACAAATAATAATTGTATCCCAAGACTTTTTCAATAATATAGGGGCCGATCCATAATGCTTCAAATTTTGTGTGCAAAGAAGGTTTCTCCTTGGCTTTGTTCCACAATAAAACAAGTTGTCCCTTTTGAAAGTCTTTGATTGAAGCACTTTGATCAAAATATATTTTTATAGATTGTTGTCTTTGATTTATTTTCCTCAACGCCTCATTTTTTTGTTCCTCTATATGCATTAATTGATTATATCTTCTTTGTAGAGGAGAGTTTATTATATGTATTCATAATTTACAGCATATGACAAGGCATTTAGTTCAAGATGAATTGGCATCTTTGCTTCTTTCCCATATACCAGTGTGTATGCTGACAATCCAATATTGTCTTTGAGTGTAAGTCTATTTGCCCATAATGCATCTATTAATTTTGTCTGCCAATTTCTTTGGTTCACATCAATTGTTGTCTTAAGGATTTGGAACAATGTTTTGTTTGTAGATTCAGCTAAACCATTTCCCTAGGGATAATAGTTTGAATATTGTCCCATTATAATACTAAATTCCCCACAAAATTTGGTAAACTTTGATCCGATAAATATTGATCCATTATCTGTAATAAAATTCTCTGGAACTCCAAATCTTGATAAAATATTCTCTTTGAGGAAATTATTGAGCTCTTCATAATCATCCTTCTCGAGAACTACAGGTTCTTGCCACTTTGTAAAATAGTGAGTTGCAATAAAGATATAAGAATGACCTTTACTGGATTTAGGATTGATTGTGTAATGTCCCTAATCTGAACCCCATTTGTAATGGTACATATAGGTTGGTGAGTCGTTGGCACCAAGTGTAAATGTAAATGTACATATAGGTTGGTGAGCCGTTGGCACCAATTGGTGGTTTTGTGTGTACCTGAGAAGTGCGTGAGGCTTGTGTAACAACCCAATTTGATTAATTAATGATCATAATTTATTAAGGTAAATTAAATTAATTATTGAAATAATTAGATTTTAATCATTGTATTATTTATTATTTTGAATTAAGTAATGTAACAAAAGGGAGGGGATTATTTTATTGTATTAAAGGTAGGTGAAGGAATTAATGAAAAGATAAGGCAGATAGGAATTGAATGTGGGGGGCGGGGGGGTTCAAGAGAGGAGGATAAAGAAGAGGGGGTTGGAATTGGAAAGGGGATATTTTTTTGTGTTGGAAGGGGAAGGAGAAACCAAAAGAGGGGGAAATGCAACATAATTTGGGAGAGGAGGAAGGGTATAAAATTTCTTGGTGGGTTTTTACTAGTGGACTGTTGTTGCTAGGATTTTTGGCTCGACGACCAAGAAATCTGATTTCCTGGAGCTAGGGAGTCGGAGTGGCTTTGTTCCTAGTTGACTAGTAGGAAATGGTTTCAAGCAGTTTCAAGTTTTTAGTAGCAGACAGTTTCATCAACTCAAAGGACAACATCTTCAAGAGGTATTAATAGTTTACTATGTTTCTTTTAATCAAGTTATGAATATTGAAATTATGTTGTTAATGTGAAATATGAGAATTTAATTGTTGGAAATTATTGTCATGAAATTTACTATTAAGATTTACATTTGGTATCAAATTACAATTTTACTTTTAGCTGTGAATCCCTAGGAAAGGCTTTACATATGGTATCAAAGCTCGGTTTGAAAACTGAAACCTAGGGCTTGACCACCCATAAAATTTTGCAATTTGTTCCTCAAAAACAACTCCTAACCTACTTCCTAGAAACCCTTTATTTACAGCCTAGAAACCCTTTGTTTACAGACCATAAACCCTATGAAGAATACCCAAAAGAACCTTGAAGGAGAAAGTATGTACAAAAAAAAAGAGAGACTCCCTTATTCCAACTACTTGTAGTAATCTTCACCTACATAGACTGAAAATTAACAGAGTTAAATTCAGAAATATTGTAAAATAAACAAAAAATTATGAAATGTATATATACTAATTATTATATACAAAGGAAATCGAAATATTAGTTTTGAATATATATATATATATATATATATATATATATATTCTTGTATAATAGTAACAAAGAAAAATGGGTTAAGTCTTTCTTTTTATATAAATGACTTGAAATTATAATAATAAAAAAGGGTTATTTTATTATGCTACATACA
>ML801255.1:116130-243280 GCA_009831015.1 Picea engelmannii | reverse complement strand
TAAATAAATATATATATTTACTATAGATAAAAAAAAAAAGATGGCTATAATTAAAATGCAATTTTAGCTAATGTCAAAAAGGAGGAAATATAATAATATAAGTTATATTGTGATATAATTTATATATTATACAAGGTTATATATAAGGGCTTTGTGTATTATAACATACACATTATTTCTCAAATTCCTTATTTTAAATCTAAATATATGATATATTATTAGGTAACATACATATTAAATGAATATGATGATTAACTAGAATAGGGCTAAATAAGAAAATGATTAGATTAACATAATATATAATGTTAATGCATGATTAATTGATGAGATTTGGGAGATATTTATGATTAATCATAATAAATTAATTAAGTAATAATATAAGTTCTGTAAGGGTATAAGTATTATAGGAAAGGTTAGATATTTGATTAAAGAAGTCGATTAGAGTAATTGGTGGGTACCCCGCAGTGCTAGCATGGTTAGCAAGGTGAGGGAGTTAGTGACTTACTTGAACAAGTTACCAAGCTTAGATGCTTTAATCCTTACCTTTAGCCACTTATCTTGTAGGAGTAATGTCTGTTTACAGACAAGTATAAAGAAACTTACGCCTAATCCTACGTCGCAAGTTTAAGTTGAGTAAAATGTTGAATGCCTTAAACCCTTTTCTAATAAGCTTTGGTCAAATGCAGATTCAATCAGTCGAGATGGTTAGGACTCGGGGAAATCGAGGTTGAGGGGTATCATCGCAAGGACCACCGATATCGACACTACCACCACCATCGCTCGAGCTAGCTCTCATTTTGCACTCCTTAGAGGCTATTAATGAGACATTAAAGGGACATTAGTCAACAGATGTCGAAGTGGAACCCCCACCATCCAAAGTGGGTAACCCTGACGCGTCGAGGGACTCAGAGGGAGGGCCTCCACCAAGGGACATCACTAGAGAACTACGAAAATCAAATTCTCAGAGTTTGTTGGGGGACATGCAAGTGAACGTACAGAGGTATGGTTGGAAGGAATGATGAGATGTTTTTCCTTGAAGGACTATGCTTCCACATCAAAACAAAGATAATGATCTTTCAGTTAAGAGATAGTGCCTTGAACTGGTGGGGTAATCTGGAGAAGTAGTTGCACCTTACCCCAGACATCGTCTCTTGGGAGCTTTTTGAGAAAAGTTTCTGAAGAAAATATTTGCCTGCTTACTATGAGGAACAATGGATAGGAGCATTTCATGCTCTAATTCAGGGAAACCAAACTATGGAAGAGTATGAAATCAGGTTCATGGAGATAGTAAATTATTTCTCATACATGGATACCAGTTAGCGACAAGCAAAATGTTTTTTGTATGGGTTAAACCTTAAGATAAGGGCCATAGTGAGTATGTGGAAACCATCGTCGATAGTTGAAGCAATGGAAAATGCTCATTACGTAGAAGAGCATGTGAGCTTAAACGAAGGTATGAGATCAACTATTCCACAGTCGTCTGGATTTGTGGGGAAGGCCCCTAGGAACTTCTCACAGGGAGGAAGCTCTAGGCCACCCCCTTATGGAAATAAAGTTTTACCTAAAACAATTACAACAGGTATATCAATGGAAGCGAGCACAACATCCCACTCATCACCAATGATGCAGGAAGATCCACAACCTTCTCGGGGAGTAGCTAGTAGGGGCAGGGGCTCTAGGGGAAGGAACTCATTTCAGAGGCCTTTACAGGGCAATGTCCAGGTTCCATCTTGTGTTACGTATTAGGGGTGTGGAGGACCCCACTACCATTGTGACTGTCCAGAGTCACAATCAGGCTTTGTGCATAGAGAAGGAAAGGTCCCGATGGGAAGAGCGAGTAGTAGCCACCAGATTTATGCAGCAGTCAATAATCGTCAGGCATAACATCAATCCATGATGGTGGAGTCGTTAGGTACGCTAAACCATGTCAATGTTAAAATTTTATTTGATTCTGGTGCTACAGATAGTTTCATTTCACCTTGTGCATTAGAACAGTGTGGGTTGGCAGCCTACGAGCACGATGACTTCAAACAAGTCAAGATGGTTTCGGGTGAAAAACAAGTGGTAGGATCTAGCGTCAGAAATTGTCTTTGGGATCTGGGAGTGTGTACTAATAGATTGAAGGTGTACGAAACTGCCCTAGGGACATATGATCTAATCATCGGGATGGACTGGTTAGAATCCCATCAAGCTATGGTAGATTGTTTTGCGAAGAGAGTGCTTTGTGTTGATGATGAAGGAAGGTCAGTAGATATCCATGGTATATGGAGGAAGGTGTCTCTATGCTTTATCTAGACAACGAAGGTTAAACATTGCATGAGGCAAGGTTGTTGATTATATGTAGTGGAAGCAATCAATGGAGGGAAAGGACCCTTTATAGATCAATATCAAATTTTGTCGAAATTTAAGGATGTTCTTCCAATAGAGTTGCAAGGATTACCTCCTGAGAGGGAGCTTTATTTTACCATGATCTAAAACCTGGTGTTCGTCCCTAAAGTTGTCCTTGACTGCTAAGGGCAAGCTAGGGCACCTCAGTTATTGCAATGACTTATTTTTGTAGGTATTTTGGGGTTTATAGGTTGTTTTATGGATGAAGAAGTGGACGAATTAGGCAACATAAGATTTTGGTTACAAATTCAAGTTTCCACCACATTCACTTAGTCAGTGACAATCACTTTGATCAACTAGATAAGGATATTTAAACAGAAGAAAAAGAAGCTGCAAGCTTACAATCTGTTCACTTACATAGAAGAATCTCGATCCCAAATATCATTCTAAAACAAGAAATAAATACTTAAACACAAATTCTGTAACAATTGAGCAAACAACAAAATATTTACCGGTAGTCAACATCAACGGAATAAATCAAATGATTCACAAAAGATTCAAATGCGTTTCAAGTAAAAGAGAAGAATTTTAACACAAGAATGAGACAATCTAACCATCATAATGCTTTTTCCATTGAGTTCAAAGTGTAGCAAATGCCAGGTATGCAATTCAGGTGTTCACTTACATAGAAGAATCTCAATCCCAAATATCATTCAAAAACAAGAAATAAATACTTAAACACAAATTATGTAACAATTGAGCAAACAACAAAATATTTACTGGTATTCAACATGAACGAAATAAATCAAATGATTCATAAAAGATTCAAATGCATTTCAAGTAAGAGAGAATAATTTTAACACAATAATGAGACAATCTAACCATCATAATGCTTTTTCCATTGAGTGTAAAGTGTAGCAAATTCCAGGTATACAATTAAGGTCAATATGTCCTATAGCACCACCAAACTCGAACCCTTTAACTCTGTCACCTAATTTCCTCTTTGTACATATAGTTGGTTTCATCAAATCCTATAATCTAGATACAATTTTGATGGAGTCCTGATATTTACCTAATAAATAGGAATTACATTCCATTACATTCATGGCATTACAACAATAATCTGGATTTTAGGGAAAAGATTTGATCCTAAGACTAAATCATAGTTTTAGAGATATCCTTGACCTGCCAAATAGGATCCAACTCATAATATCCCACAACATCTTACTCCAACTTCATTTACTCACTGCCTTGATCAAGGACAGGTCAAATTGATGAGGTGTAAACTGAACCATGATTAGGCAATTTTTTAGGAAACAAAAATTCACAAAATCTAGAAAAATTTCCTTCAAAGATTCACCTGTATCTCCTCATGGGTTTACATTTTCGGGAAATGAATCGCATAATAACTAATTTGGCCTTTTATGCAAGTGGGTTTTGACTGGATTCGCCTAATTCTTCACCTTTTTCTTGGGAGATTCGTCATAATTTGACTGCTAAAACAGTCACCTACAGAAAATTTTTGCAATTTCTGTTGTATCTTGGTTTTGAGCACCACATTGCTCCAATATAATTCGATATTCATTTTCTTGACCTTTTTAGACAATTTTTTCTGATCTTTATTCTTTGTTTTCAATGTTTGTGCCTTATCTTGCAGTTTGGTATTCCATAATTCAAGTGCTTGTTTTTCTTGTTTTAATTCTTTGATGGCTACGTGCAATTCTTCAATTTTTTGCTTCCCTAGTGCATCCCATGTTTCTACTATGCATCCACCATAGTTCTCCTTGGATGCAGACCTATTCAGATCAATTGAGAGTTTAGGCTTCATAGGTCTCATTCGATATTTATGTTCCTTTAAGGGTAACTCTTCAAGGACTTCCTTCTCTACAGATTTGGATGAGCTCTGTATTTCTTGTGTATAAAGCTTTGGAAACTCATGCATATTTGGAGTGTAGGTAGGGTCTTGTTCCATTTCACCCTCTGAATGAGAAGACTTGATATTTGGCATTGGTTGTTTTTTCTTTTCGTTTTTAGTCTTCTTAGGAATCTTCTCTATACTGACCTCATCTAAAACAATGAAATTATCTTCTTTGAGAGAGATCTTAAACATAGCTTTTGAATTGAGCCTTAACTTGTTTGTAGGTTTGGTCTCGGGCCTACTGAGATAGTTTACATGATGCATGCCTTTATCTCCTATGCTCTGTCTCACTTGTGGGGATTTCTCAACTGGTGCATAATGAGTCTCTGATTCGGGTCCAGATTTCACTTCTTGCAACTGATCCACAAGTTTCTTTTTACTTGATCTGGTTCGTCTAGCTACAGGGCAAAACTCTTGCAATTTTGCAGAACTTTTTGAAGTACTACCCGTTCTTGTTGAAGCTTTAGGATTCTTTTGTTCATAAAACCCTAAAGAGGTCAATAATTGTTTCAAGGAAACTCAAACCTCTCTCAATGCATACATGACCAACATCTTGATCAAACCCTGATGAAATAAACTCTTATTAGCAATTCTAGGATGAATCTGCACCTTCTTTGCCATTTTGGTCAATATCTTCAACAAATAAAAGGGTAAACTCATTTGCATATCATCATTTATATGCATTAATAATATCATATGGTAACAACGAACATAAGAATACCTACCCTCACAAGTAATATACATCTTGACTACTGACAAAACATTCTGCCACTCTTCCTTTAACCAGTTGTTTGGGATGCCCTGACTCCAATCTGGACCATGGCGTTCTGGGACAGAAAATTGGTTGCTTAAATTTGCAAGCAATTTTCTCTTCTTCTACCACCTTTCTCCCTATACAGGTAGGTGACAAGTTTCCCCTATCGAGTGTTTTGTAACATAAATTAATAGACCTCCTACCTGTGTTTGAAACTCGTCAAATTTTTTTGCAAACAACATCGAAAGCTCCTCATGATAACCTTGGAAAGTGTAGCAGAATTCAAGCCATCCTGCATCAATAAATTCTTGCATAAGCTCGGGATATGCCTCCAACATTTCGTCTCCTTCTGGTTCCAAATGAACAACCTGACCACCTTTCTTGGGCACCATCACGCTGACTGAGATCTCTGTCAACCTGCAAATGCTAGGGCTTCAACTCAATCAAGTTTCTGGAGATCCTTGCACAAACAACCAATGTAGAAGGTTTCATTCATTGCAAATAATGTTAGGCCACGATTTCGTTATGGTGAAATTTAACTCATGACCCTGAGTACTTGAGATCGTGGCTTGACAGATGAATCAGATCCATAGGTACATATGAGTGTTTTACAACATGTCGTGATGGTTAATTAAATGCCACCAAAGTTTCATGATCTCCTGCATGAATTGATAACAACTAACACGATCTTTGGAATCAAAACCTGCTCAAAATAATGATGCCTTTGGGTGCTACAAGAATGGCATCATTCGTGTAGCGACTTTCCACACTTTTTAAACTTTGGAAAAACACACATTTTAAATTAAAATTTGACTAAAATGTTGATGTGACATACCCAGATCATGCAAATATTCAATCCAATCTTACAAGAAGCAAGTGAAAAATAAACATAAGCAAAGCAATCACACCCTAAATGATCAACAAAAGGAAATGTATAAGAAACTTAAGAAAATGGGCTTACGAGGGAACAAAATTCTGAAAATAAGATAGGAACAAGTTTTGATAGAATGGCTAAAAATCAAGGGTAAAAGGTTGTAGCATGTCTAGGGACTAACACTGGCTTCTTCTGGGGGTAATGTTTTGTGATAAAACGTTAAGAACCTGCAGACCAATTCCTTGCTTTGCCAACTTCATCAATTGTAATATCCACTCTATTTCGCTCTTAATTGTTCTGATCCCAGTTTTATTTCAGATCAACTACTCTGCACTCTGAAATACCAAATTAAAGAAGCTAAATGCAGACTAGGGTCTCCATTGGAATACAGAGTCTTTGTTCTTGCACACTGAAAACTTGACACTACTCTCACATTGCAAATTGATATTCAAATTGAAACCAACGTGCTCAAAAAGAAATCTTATTTATGTATAGCTCCTACACAACTAACTAATCAACTTCTAGATCAGGTCACATCATGATCCAGGTGGATATTGGTGGCCACCCACCTTTTCCAACTGGCTCAAAACAATTTTCTGGCAATTTTGGTAATTTACTATTTTTAGCGGGTTTTAACTTCCGGGGCCATTTTGAGGCCCTAAACGATGTTTTTTTGGGAAAATAGGTTTACAATATGCAAGTTCCTTCAATATTGTGCCTAAAATGAATCTCCTCGACGATACATTTCCAAAGGGCTATCATACACCTAAAACTGAGATCGTATGCAAAAGTTACGGCCCCGGGAAGTTGATGTACTAACTTACCCAAACAGATCCCACATGACTTTTGACGCTTCATCTCCTAGGGTTAGTTTTTGGCTGTCTAGGGTTTTTGGAATTCCTGCTTATTGTAAAAAGGCCTTCAGAGCCTCATTGTAATCATCTTCTTAAGAATGTGAGTAGCCGTCACATCTCTTCTCAGAGATAAGCTGCCACCATTCTAGCGAGTCTTCCACACTGTATTTTTACAGTCTCTGTACATTTCTTTCATTAATAGAAATCGTGTATTACTGTATATCTGTGTCTATGGTTGCATCTCTAATACATTTATGTTATATTATTGAATATCTGCGATATCTCTGTGCATTTTTGTATTATATCTCCGCTCTCATTTCATGCTGAAAATAAATCTGGATCAGTGGTAATAGAGCAAGCTGCTCTTGATTGTTTTTTTTTCAGTGCATGTCCCCGACGAGGTCTGAGTATAGAAAGTTGGGTCTCGAGCTTGTCTCTCTTGAGGACAATCTCTCTTGCACACCCAAGAAACCCTCAATGGCAGAAGAAAAGAAAACCGATGGAGCAAACGATCCTATCAGTCTGTTGCTTGAGCAAGCTCTCACGCGACAGAGGGACGAAATGATGAAGAATTTTTCCCACATCCTTCAACACCTGTCGATAGCAACATGCGCATCTTCATCAAGCGACCACTTTGGAAGCACCTCGCCTTTCAAGGTACAATTTAATTTTGATATTCTTGTATTTGAAGGACAGACAGATGCATAAGCCTTAGACAAATGGTTAAATCTACTAGAAGGGTATTTCTCTGTTCACAATTTTTCTAACAGAGAAAAGATCACCTTCGCACTCCTTAAAGCTCTCCTTCATGTCAAACATTGGTGGGAAATTTATTGGGAGCAAAGTTCCATAGAGGAGTCTGGAATATATGGGGTCGAGCCCACTTGCAATTTTTTTGTGGATGTGGTAAAGGAACATTATTACCCTGTTGGCAACTATGAGGACCAATACATGAGATGGACCACACTGCGGCAAGAGAGGGGCCAAGCAATTCTGGAGTTTACCAATACCTTCCATACCTTGAGCACCAGGCTGGGTATCAAAGACTCCGAACGACATTTGGTTCTGAAATACCGTGGGGCTCTACACAGATACATCCAAACTGAAATGGATTTTTTGGACATCTCATCACTCGGTGTTGCTTATCGACATGTTGTTAAAATCGAGGAGAAGTTTAAGCACCAGAAAAAACGGGAGTTCGGGTCTGCAAATCCGCAACAACCAAAGTATGACAAAGATGGCCCTAATAAACAGTCTCTCGAAAACCAGTCCAAGCCACAGGAAAAGAAGGGTCACGGAAAGACAAAGAGGGACACTAGAAAATGGTGCGATTTCCACAAAAGCCCCTGGCACAACACCGATGAATGTCGCTCAAAACATTCATTGGTGGTCGAGATCAAAGACAAGGAGCCAAACCCTGATTCAGAATCTGATTATGAAAATATTGGTAAAAGACAGATCATCGACGCAGACCCCACTACTATTGTCGTGACCGCAACAATTCAACCAGAAGAACCAATAGATCCTTAAGAGGGGGAGCGCCTTTTTCATTCACAGATGTGGTTGATGGGGACCCCGCTGCATTTTATTTTTTATAGCGGAAGCTAGAAGAACCTCATCTCAACAGAGGTCGTCAAACAATTGGGATTATCGACAACACCACACCCACAACCATACAACATCGGGTGGCTTCGCCAAGGACAAGATCTTCGTGTCAACCAATAGTGTCGATTGTCATACAACATCCAACCCTTCAAGGATGAGGTATTATGTGATGTTTCCCCACTGGATGTCTGTGATTTTCTCTTGGGCCAACCATATATGTGGAAGCGCCATGTTGTTTATGAGTCTCAACCCCGCAGTGTCATTGTTTCTCTGGGGGATCATCTCTACAGAATACCAGAGGTAGTTTCGTTGAAACTTAATGAGGTGCTACTCAAGATTGTCCTCATCCTTTTCTCTGAATATAGGAAGAAAATATAAACATTCTATGATAGGAGGCACCGGATTTGGAAAACCAAGAATAACAAAGAAAGTAAAAGGAACAAACCTTTGAGCCAAGATGGCTTCCATGGCCTTTGAAATTATGAATCGGTGTAGTCACCAGTGGGTTATTCCTTCATGGAGTTGCCAGGTGAATGATTGCAGTCAAATTGATGTCCACTTCATGTTCACCATCAAGAAGAGGATCTAGACATCGTCATTCTCCCATGGAAAATGTTTTCATTACTTCGTCCTTGGCAACGACACCAAAATATGCTAGTCCCTAAAATTGTCCTTAACTGCTAAGGGAAATATAGGGCACCTTATTTATTGCAATGGTTTATTTTTGTAGGTCTTTTGGGTTTATAGGTTGTTTTATGGGTCAAGAAGTGGATGAATTAGGCAACATAAGAATTTGGTTACAAAGTCAAGTTTCCACCACATGCACTTAGTCAATGACAATCACTCTGATCAACTAGATAAGTATATTTAAACAGAAGAAAAAGAAGTTGCAAGCTTACAATATTTTCACTTACGTAGAAGAATCTCGATCCCAAATATCATTCAGAAACAAAAAATAAATACTTCAACACAAATTCTGTAAGAATTGAGCAAACAACAAAATCTTTACTGGTATTCAACATGAACATAATTAATCAAATTCTTCGCAAAAGATTCAAATGAATTTCAAGTAAGAGAGAAGAAATTTAATAGAAGAATGAGACAATCTAACCATCAAAATGTTGTTTCCATTGAGTGTAAAGTGTAGCATATTCTAGGTATACAATTCAGGTCAATATGTCTTATATCACCACCAAACTCGAACCCTTTAACTATGTTAGCTAATTTCCTCTGTATACATAGAGTTGGTTTCATCAGATCCTATAATCTAGATATAGTTTTGATGGAGTCCCGATATTTATCTAATAAATAGGAACTACATTCCATTAAATTCGTTGCATTACAACAACAATCTGGATTTTAAGGAAAATATCTGATCCTAAGACTAAATCATAGTTTTAGAGATATCATTGACCTGCCAAATAGGATCCAACTCATAATATCCCACAACATATTACTCAAACTTCATTTATTGGTTGCCTTGATTAAGGATTGGTCAAATTGATGAGGTGTCAACTGAACCAAGATTAGGCAATTTTTTAGGAAACAAAAATTCATAAAGTATGGAAAAATCGCCTTCAAAGATTCACCTTTATCTCCTCGGGGGTTCACTTTTTCGAGAAACAACTCGTGAGATAGGTAACTTGGCCCATTATGCAAGTGGGTTTTGAATGGATTCACCTAAATCTTCACCCTTTTCTTAGGAGACTCGTCAAAATGTGACTGCTAAAACAATCGCCTACATGAAAATTCTGCAATTTCTGTTGTATCTTGGTTTTGAGCACCACATTGCTTCAATATAACTTGATATTCATTTTCCTGGCCTTTTTAGACAATTTTTGCTCATCTTTATTCTTTGATTTCAATGTTTGGACCCTTTCTTGCAATTTGGTATTCCATAATTCAAGTGCTTTTTTTTTTCTTTTTTTAATTCTTTGATGGTTGCCTGCAATTCTTCATTTCTTTGCTTCCCTAGTGCATCCCTTGTTTCTGCTCTGTATTCACCATAGTTCTCCTCAGAGGCATGCCAATTCAGATCAATTGAGAGTTTAATCTTCTTGGGCCTCATTCCATATTTATGTTCCTTTGAGGGTAACTCTTCAAGGACTTCCTTCTCTACAGATTTAGATGAGCTATGTATTTCCTGTGTATAAATATTTTGTAACTCGTGCATCTCTGGAGTGTAGGTAGGGTCATGTTCCATTTCACCCTCTAAATGAGAAGACTTGATATTTGGCATTGGTTGTTGTTTCTTTTCCTTGTTGGTCTTCTTAGGAATCTTATCTATATTGTCCTAATTGTTGGTTGTGGAGCTTGATTATCTTCTTGATTCAGAGGTTTGTTTCAGCTATGCTTGGACCCCATTCCCTAATGGGGGGTGTGGGGGGGCTTTCCACCCCACAACTATCGCGAGGGGGGTCCAGGGGGGGGGGGGGTTGTAATTTCGTAGTTAATCTGAACCATTCATTATAAGGTCGTAGATCTGACGGTAGAAGTCAGTTTAAGGGATTTTTTTCCCTAGAAGGAAACTCTCGTTTATGAGGGAATTGTATTGTGGTTGTGTATGTGTGTGATTATTGTATTATGAGAGATGGGACTATGAGAGAAAGAAGAGGAAGTTACAACGGGTGTGTTGTAGGTTGTATCCCTTCATTTTGTTGGATAATAAAAAGGAAGGACCTGACAATTTCTCTGGTGGATGTAGCCCAGACTGGATGAACCACGAATATCTCTGTCTCTATTGTATTTTGTATCTTTTGTGTTTTATTTCCACATTTGTTTTATTTTATTGCTCTGTTGTTTTTCTAACAACTAGTATCAGAGCAAAAGGTAACTCGTAGGAAAAGAGGGTTTCTGGTTTGATTGGGAGCAATGGTGGAAGATGGAAAGTTTAGGGTCGAAAAATTTAACGACCAAAACTACCAGTTATGGAAGATGCAGATGGAAGATTATTTATATCAGAAGGATCTATTCCTACCATTGGGTGGAATAATAGAGAAGAAGACGACCATGAGGGACGAAGAATAGGAGGATCTCGACAGAAAGGCACATGGAACGATACGGCTGAGCCTGGCAACGTTGATGGATTTCAATATTTCAAATGAAAAGACAACAAAGCAGTTGATGGATGCATTGGCTAAACTTTATGAAAAACCCTCAACGTCCAATAAGGTATTTCTAATGAAGAGATTATTTAATATGAAGATGTCAAAAGGTGGGTCTGTTGTAGACCATTTAAATGAATTTAATGCGGTTACTAATCAGCTAAGTTCTGTAAAAGTGGACTTTGATGATGAGGTCAGGGCTCTTCTAATCTTGTGCTCATTTACAAAAAGTCAGAATGGTTTGGTCATGGCTATAAGTAACTATGTCTTTGGTTCAAACAATCTAAAATTTGATGATGTTGTTGGTGTTATCCTTAGCAAGGAAATGCGACAGAAAAGCACAGGTGAGAAATCAGGTAATGTGTTAAACATGGAGAAGAAGGGAAGACAAAATTATAGAGGAAAGGGCTCAGGGAACCACGATAATTCTAGGAAGAGCAGATCCAAATCCAGACTGGGAAAGATAGAGTGTTGGAATTGTGGGAAGAAATGACATCTGAAGAAAGACTGCAGAGCTCCAAAGAAACGAAGAGACGAACAATAGCAAAAAAATTAGGAAGCAAATGTAATAGGTGATGTGTTACAATATGCTTTGATTCTTTCCGTAGATAATATTTTTGAGTCTTGGGTAGTAGATTCAAGGGATTTATTTCATGCCACACCCCATAGGAAACATTTTCTGGATTATGTTCAAGGTGATTTTGGACAGGTTCATTTGGGTGATGATGCACCATGCAAAATTGTTGGAATGGGTAAGGTACAAATAAAGCAAGAGAATGGAAACCAATGGTTGTTGAAAGAGGTAAGACATGTTCCAGATCTAAGTTGAAATATAATTTCAACAGGGCAGTTGGCAAGTGAAGGCTATATATCCATATTTACAGATAAGGTGTGGAATGTCACCAAATGATCACTGGTGATAGGAAAACGAGAGAAGGTATGTACATTGTATTTATTTACTGGTAATATTGACTCTTCTATCTCCTTAGCTTCTACAGGAGTGGATACAACACTTTGGCATCATAGACTTGGACACATGAGTGAGAAGGGGATGCAAATACTTCACAAAATAATTTTGTTGCCAGATCTTGAACAAATTGATTTGGATTTCTGTGAGCATTGTGTTTATGGAAAACATAAGAGAGTTATATTTCTTAGGGTCAGAAAAGAAAAGTGAAAGGTTAGAGCTTGTGCATACAGATGTATGGGGACTGACTCATGTATCATATCTTGGTGGCTCTCATTATTATGTTACTTTTATTGATCACAAAACTAGAAAAACTGGGGTTTATTGCATTCGACAAAAATCTGATGTTTTTGACACTTTTAAGAAATGGAAAGCTTTGGTTGAGAATGAGACAGGGAAAAGGTTGAAGTGTCTCAGATCAGACAATGGAGGTGAATATTGTATAAAGGGGTTTAATGATTATTGTTCATACCATGGGATTCGTAGAGAGAAAACAATTCCAGGAACACCACAAGAAAATGGTGTGTAAGAAAGGATGAACAAGACAATCATGGAGCGTGCAAGGAGTATGAGATTGCATGTAGAATTTTCCTTACAATTTTGGGCAAATGTTGTAGATATTGTTGTTTACTTGATAAACAAAGGACCTTCAAGCTCTTTGGATGGTGGTATTTCAGAGGAGTAATGAACAAGTAAAAAGGTAAACTTTTATTTTTTGAAGACTTTTGGTTGTGAAGTTTTTTTCCATATTAATAAAGAAAATAGAACAAAGCTTGAGGCAAAATCCAAGAAGTGTATCTTTATTGGATACAGTGTTAATGATTTTGGTTATCGCTTATGGGATTATGAAAATCACCAAATCAGTAGGAGTAGAGATGGCATATTTAATGAGAAGGTCATGTACAAAGATCAGTTGCAGGGAAAGAAACGGGAAAAAGAAAAACTAGAATACACAGTGGTTGATAAGATCATTGAAAAAGAAATTCCAAAGATACAAGAAAGTCAAAATGTACAACAACAGGAGAAACAAGTACCTCAAACTCTTGTAAGTGTTGTTAGAAGATCTAGCAGGATAAGTAGACCCCCTGAACGATACTCTCCTTCATTGTATTATTTATTGTTGACTGATTATGGTGAACTAGAAATTTATGGAGAGGCAATGCGGGTAAACAGTAAAAGGAAGTGGGAGCAAGACATGAAAGAGGGAATGGATTCCTTGGTAAATAACCAGAATTAGGACATGGTTCAGTTGCCTACAAGAAAAATAACATTGTAGAATAAATGGGTTTACAAGTTGAAGGAAGAAGATGGAGGAAAAAAGTGGTACAAGGTATAGATTTTGATGAAATATTTTCCTATGTTTGTTAAGTTGACTTCAATTAGGACTATTTTAAGTCTTGTGGCAGTAGAAGATTTGCATCTTGAACAATTAGATGTAAAAACAATTTTTCTCCATGGGAGATTTGGAGGAAGACATTTATATGCAACAACCACAAGGGTATGGGGTCAAAGGGAAGGAAAATTTGGTATGCATGTTGAAGAAGAGTTTGTAAGGCCCAAAGCAAGCTCCAAGGCACTGGTATTTGAAGTTTGATAGGTTTATGACAGAACAAGGTTATAGTAGATGTCATTTTGATCACTGTGTTTATTTTAAAAGGGTAGAAAATGGAAGCTATATTATCTTGCTATTGTATGTAGATGGCATGCTTGTTGCAGGGTCTAATATGCAGGATATAAATGTGTTGAAGAAGAAATTAACTAATTCATTTGCGATGAAGGATTTGGGTGTTTCAAAGAAAATTCTTGGTATGAGAATAACAAGAGACAGGAAAAATCACAAATTGACATTGTCTCTGGGTGAGTACATAGAGAAGGTGTTGGAGAGGTTTAGAACACAGAATGAAAAACCAGTTAGTACACCTTTGGCCAACCATTTCAAATTAACTAAGGAAATGTGTCCCAAGACACAAGAGGAGATAGAATACATGTCCAGGGTCCCTTATTCATCAGTAGTTGGAAGCTTGAGGTATGTGATGGTTTGCACAAGACCAGATATTACACATGCAGTGGGAGTTGTGAGCAGGTATATGAAGAATCCAGGTAAAAAACATTGGGAGGCAGTAAAGTGGATTCACAGGTATTTGAGAGGTACTTCTACTCATGGATTATGTTTTGGAGGTTCAGACATTGTTCTACAGGGATATGTTAATTCATATATGGTAGGTGATAAAGATAACCGGAGGAGCACCACAGAGTATGTTTTTATTGTAGGTGGAACAATAGTAAGTTGGATTTCAAAACTACAAAAGGTTGTTGCACTTTCAACAACATAAGCAAAGTATGTTGATGCTACAAAGGCTAGTAAAGAAATAATTTGGTTACAGAGGTTTATGGAGGAATTGGGAAAGAAGCAGGAGAATAACAGGTTGTACTGTGACAGTGAGAGTTCCATCCATCTTGCAAAGAACTCAAGATTCCATTCAAATACTAAGCATATACAACTCATGTACCATTTCCTACGATCCGTCTTGGAAGATGGACATTTGATGTTAGAAAAGATACATACTAGCCAGAATCCTGCAAACATGTTAACAAAGGGAGTAACCAGGGAGAAACTGAGTTCTTGCTAAGTTTCAATTGGTCTTCAAGCATGAAGGTGAAGACGATAAATTTGCCAGGTCCAAGGTGGAATATATTCCAATAGGTACATCGACAATGGATTTATTGCGATCAGTCTCCAAGTGGGATATTGTTGGTTGTGGAGCCTAATTATCTTCCCGATTCAGAGGTTTGTTTTAGCCGTGCTTGGACCCCATTCCCTAACAGGGGTGTGGGGGGGATTCCCCCCACAGAATTGTCGCCAAGGGGGTCCAGGGGGGGCAATGACAATTTTTGTAGCCCCCCCTGGAGGAGGATTCGGGGGCAGCACCCCCGAAGCGAAATATTGGGAAAGATTGCCTTGTACAATATTGTAATTTCGTATTCAATCTAGACCGTTCATTATAAGGTCACAGATTTGACAGTAGAATTTATTTTTAGGGATTTTTACCCTAGAAGGCAACTCTCTTTTATGAGGGAATTGTATTGCGGCTGTGTATGTGTGTGATTATTGTATTCTGAGAGAGGAGACCGCGAGAGAAAGAAGAGTAAGTTACAACGGGTGTGTTGTAGGTTGTATGCCTTCATTTTGATGGATAATAAAAAGGAAGGACCTGGAAATTTCTCTGGTGGACGTAGCACACACTGGGTGAACCACGTTATCTGTGTCTCTATTGTATTGTGTATCTTTTGTGTTTTATTTCCGCATTTGTCTTATTTTATTGCTCTACGATCTTGTTATTCTAATAGTCATCTAAAATAATTAAATTATCTTCTTTGAGAGAGGGCTTAAACAATTTTTTTGAATGGAGCCGTAACTTGTTTGTAGATCTAGTCTCGGGCCTGCTGAGATAATTTACAGGATGCATGCCTTTGTCTCCTTTACTCTGTCTCACTTGTGGGGATTCGGGATCAGATTTAACTTCTTGCAATTGATCCACAAGTTTCTTTTTACTTGATCTGGTTCGTCTAGCTATAGGGGAAAACTCTTGCAATTTTGCAGAACTTTTCAAAGTACAACCCTTTCTTGGTTAAGATTTAGGTTTATTTTGTTTTGCACCTTGTTCAACAAACCCTAAAGAGGTAGATAATTGTTTAAAGGAAACTCGAACCTCTCTCAATGCATACATGACAAACATCTTGATCAAACCTTAATGAAATAAACTCTTATTAGCAGTTCTAGGATGACTCTCCACCTTCTTTGCCATTTTGGTCAAACTCTTCAACAAATAAAAGGGTAAACTCATTTGCAGATCACCATTCAGATGCATTAATAATCTCATATGGTAATAGTGAACATAATAATACCTACCCTCACAAGTAATATACATCTTGACTACTAACAAAACACTTTGCCACTCTTCCTTTAACCACTTGTTTGGGATGCTCTGACTCCAGTCTGGATCATGGTGTTCTAGGACCGAAAATTGGTTGCATAAATCTACAGAAAATTTACTCTTCTTCCACCACCTTTCTCTCTGTATAGGTAGGTGACAAGTTGCCACTATCGAGTGTTCTATAACATAAATGAACACATCTCCTACCTGTGTTTGAAACATGTCAAATTATTTTGCAAACAACATCGAAACCTCCTCATGATAACCTTAGAAATTGTAGCAGAATTCAAGCCAGCTTACATCAATAAATTTCTGCATAATATCAGGATATGCCTCCAACAATTCGCCCCCTTCTTGTTCCAAATGGATAACCTGACCACCTTTCTTGAGTGCCATCACACTGACTGCGATCTCTGTCAACTTGCAAATGCTAAGGCTTCAACTCAATCGAGTTTTTGGAGATCCTTGCGTAGACAACCGACATATAAGGTTTCCTTCATTTCAAATAATGTTAGGCCACAATTTTGTTATGGTGAAATTTAACTCATAACCCCAAGTACTTGAGATCGTGGCCTGACAAATGAATAAGATCCATAGGTACATATGAGTGTTTTACAATGTGTCGTGAGGGTTAATTAAATGCCACCAAAGTTGCATAAACTCATACATGAGTTTGTAACAACTAACACGATCTTCAGAATCAAAACCCTCTCAAAATAATGATGCATTTGGGTGGTACAAGAATGGCAACATTCTTGTATCAATTTTGCACACTTTTTAAACTTTGGAAAAATACACCTTTTAAATTAAAATTTGACTAAAATTATGATGTGACATACCCAAATCATGCAAATATTCAATCCAATCTTACAAGAAGCAAGTGAAAAATAAACATAAGCAAAGTAATCACACCCTAAATTATCAACAAAAGGAAATGTATAAGAACTTAAGAAAAATGGGCTTATGAGGGAATATATTTCTGAAAAGAAGATAGGAACAAGTTTTGATAGAATGGCTAAAAATCAAGGGTAAAAGGTTGTAGCATGTCTAGGGACTAACACCCGGTGCAGAGCCAATTTCCAAGACTTTGTATAGGATGACAACGCCATAACTTTGTGAGTTGCATATGCAGTTGAAGGAACTACTTGACTTAGGGTTGATAAGGCCCAATGTTTCACCTTCGGGTGCACTAGTAATATTTGTCAAGAAGAAGGACAGTTCCTTACAACTGTGCATAGATTACAGGGAGTTGAACCGTGCTACAGTGAATAATAGGTACCCTATGCCACAGATAGATGGTCTATTTGATCAGATGAAGGGAGTAGTAGTTTTCTCAAAAATTGATCTATGATCAGGGTATCACCAATTAAGGATTATGGAAGGTGATATTCCCAAAACTGCCTTTCAAAGTCGGTTTGGACATTACGAGTTCATTGTAGTACCTTTTGGTTTGACCATTGCACCAACAATATTCATGGGCCTCATGAATGGTGTATTCCGAAGGTACCTAGACCACTTTGTACAGGTCTTTATTGATGATATCCTCATCTATTCTGAGAATGAAAGAGAACACGAGGAACACTTATGAGTGGTGTTGTCATGCCTTAGAGAGAACAAGTTGTATGGAAAGTTGTCGAAGTGTTCTTTCTTCGAGAAAGAGATTCACTATTTAGGTCATATCATTTCCAGTGAAGGAATTTATGTGGACCCAGAAAAGGTGAAGGGCATTATGGATTAGCCAGTGCCGAAAAATGCTCATGAGGTGAGAAGCTTCATGGGGCTAGCTGGTTATTATTGAATATTTGTGGAAGGGTTCTCAAAGATAATGAAACCCATCACCACCTTGCAGTGCAAGGGGTTAGGTTTGAATGGATAGAGGAATGCGATATTGCATTCATTGAGTTTAAGAGGTTACTAACCAGTGCACCGATTCTACAACTATCGGATATGGAGAAAGACTTCACAGTCTATATGGATGCCTTGAAGAAAGGATTGGGGGTCGTTCTAATGTAGGATGGAGGAGTGATAGCATATGCATCAATAAAGTTGAAGCAACATGACGAGCTATATGCTACTCATGATTTGGACCTGGCAGTTGTAATGCTAGCCCTGAAGCTTTGGAGGCATTATCTAGTGCGACGAAGCTTTGAGCTCAAAACAGACCATGAAAGCTTAAAGCATCTCTTCACTCAAAGGGATATCAATGCTAGGCAGAGGCTACGGAGTGAGTACTATTTTGGAATTTCATATATCAAGGGAAAGGATAATGTGGTCGTGAATGCCATGAGAAGAAGACCACGTATCTTATCCTTGGTGCCCTTAAAAGTTAATTTGAGGGAGCAAGTGTTGGGGAAACTTATTGGAGATAGTTGGTTTTTAAAGGTTACTTCAGCCCTCCAGAGTGGTAGGCAGTTAGAGCCAAAGTATGAAGGATATAGCCTTGAAGTAAATAAATTGTTTTGATATCAGGGAAGGATGTAAATCCCCGAGGGTGGGGATATTTGAAGCATCATACTAAAGGAAACCCATAGAGCACTTTACTGTGTGCATCCGGGTGTGAAGGAAATGTACGTATATATGAAGAAGTTTTTCTTCTGGGTAGGCATGAAACATGATGTAGTCCATTTCATCGCCAAGTGCCTTGAGTGTTAGCAAGTGAAGGCTGATCATCACCATCTAGAAATTCTCCTACAACCGCATGATGTTCCTATGTCCAAGTGGGAAGTCATTTTTATGGATTTCATTGTGGGACTGCCACTCACATCACTAAGACACAATGTCATTCTTGTTATAGTTGATAAATTGACCAAGAGTGCTCATTTTATTCCAGTTAGAGACACTTATGATGTCACTGATGTGGCACATATTTTTATAAGTGAAGTCATTTGTCTATATGGGTTACCCAAGAAGATCATTTTAGATAGGGACTCTTGGTTTACCTCGAGGTTTTGGACAAGTTTGCAGTCGACGCTGGGGACTTAGTTGAACTTGAGCACAACATATCGTCCCGAAACAGATGGGAAAACTGAGAAAGTAAATCAGGTTATGGAAGACATGATTAGGATGTATGTTATGGATAATCAAACCCATTTGGAGAAGTACCTATATTTGGTAGAGTTCACCTATAATAACATTTTTCACAAATCCATTGGAATGTTGCCCTATGAAGCTCTATATGGAAGGCCATGCAGGACACTGTTTAGTCGGGAAAGGTTGGAAGACCGAGTGACAGTAGGGCATAACTGATTCAAGAGATGGAGGAACAAGTGATTAAGATTAGGAAACAATTAAAGGAGGCGCGAGATAGACATAAAAGTTACGTTGATGCACATACGATTGATCGAAGTTATAAAGTTGGAGATCGGGTTTTCATTCGTATAAGGACTAATAAGAGTACCATTCGGTTTGGGAAAGGGACAAAGTTGTTGCCTCGGTTTATAGGACTATTTAAAATCTAAGAAAGAATTGGACTCATTTCCTATCGCCTCGTAATGCCATCCCACTTGCATAAAACTCATAATGTTTTTCATGTATTTGTTCTATGTCATTATGTTGCTGATGAATCTAACAAGCTAAATTGGAAGGAATTGTGGGTCTTAGGCGCGGGAACCATCATGGTCGAACCATTACGCATATTGGACCATAGGGTCCGACAATGAAGGAATCGTTTGGTAGACCAAGTTAAGGTCGAGTGGGACAAGTATAGCCCATGATCTGCTACTTGGGAGGATGTAGAGACCTTACGATGAAATTGTGCCTCACTTTTTTTACCACCTCGGGAATATGTTTCCCGAAGGTTGGGTGTATGTAATGCCACATTTTGACTTAGACAACTAGAATTACTTTTGGCCTAATCGTATCTTATTTGCTTATTAATTGTGAAACTATTAATGATGCACTTAAAATTTTAGACATATGGGCCTATGTGAATGTCAATACTATGAATGTTTATCGTTATTTGAATTATGATGGATATTATGTAGCCTAATTCTAGCTTGAAGATTTTGAAATTTAAAGTTGTTGGTACATGGATACTAAGTTAATGATATGATTAAATGCATTTACATGATAATAATGTATGGATATGTATGAGTTGTGTTATAAACTAATCTACAGGTTAGTGGGATATGAAATAGCCAAAAGATAATGATAATAAAGGGTTGATGTTGTGAACATCAATCGATAAATAATATGGTGTGAATATTAGTATGTGAAATTATGTTGGTTTAAATGCATTACTATGATATGTGGGCAAGTGCAAGTTTTTCAGATAGCGAGACTGCCTAAAACTGAATAAACGATGACAAAATCCCAACAACACAGTGCCATTGTAAGGTCCATGATAGGGTGTTGACCCTAGTTCTATCAAGAGGGGTGGAGGCATTTCCCATCGCGTATCCTCTGAAAATTGGAGTCATGGGAGGATGGTGTTAGATCACACTCCCCTAAACGTGTGATGATGACTGTTAGTTGCCTGCTAGGAAGCTTGGTCAAGGTAGTTGACACTTCCGCTTATGGGTTCTATCTGGAGTTAGGTCAATATAGTTGACGCTCCAGGATAGTCTAGCAGAGGAAGGATAGGGAGGAAAGATGGAAGTAGGTTAGGGAGGCATGATGATTAGAAGTAGTTGAGAGTGTGTGGAGTTTTAATCTTATAGTAGAACTGTTTGATTTCCTCTTGTTTTTTTTTCTAATTGCTTAACTGAACTACAATTATCTAAGTGAATGTTGATTGTGTTAAATTATTATAATTGAAGGATTCTGCGAATATTTTAAATGGTTTATTATTCTTTATGAAATGAATGGCATTGTTGATTGGATTGGAGGCATACATGAATTGCATTAGATGTGATAATTATTGTCATTAGTACACATGTGAGTCTTGTATGTGATAGCTATGCATACATGCCTTGCACATGCACAATAGTATGTATAAATGTTTTAAATTGATGATGTTCCTTGTTTGATCTAGATGTATGCATCATGTATTTTTACCGTCGTATTGTAAATTACTATAACTTCAGGACGAAGTTTCTTGAAGGGTGAGTGTATGTAACAACCCAATTTGATTAATTAATGATCATAATTTATTAAGGTAAATTAAAATAATTAGATTTTAATCATTGTATTATTTATTATTTTGAATTAAGTAATTTAACAAAAGGGAGGGGATTATTTTATTGTATTAAAAGTAGGTGACATAATTAATAAAAATATAAGGCATATAGGAATTGAATGAGGGGGGGGATTCGAGAGAGGAGGATAAGGAAGAGAGGCTTGGACCTGGAAGTTGTTTTTGTGTTGGAAGGGGAAGGAGAAACCAGAAGAGGGGGAAAGGCATCAAAATTTGGGAGAGGAGGAAGGGTGCAAAATTTCTTGGTGGGTTTTTACTAGTGGACTGTTGTTGTTGAGATTTTGGGCTCGGGGGCCAAGAAATATGATTTCTTGGAGGTATGGAACTGGACAGGCTCTGTTCCTAGCTGGCTGAGAGGAAATAGTTTCAAGCAGTTTCAAGCTTTTGGTAGCAGACAGTTTCAACAACTCAAATGACAACATCTTCAAGAGGTATTTTACTAGTTTAGTATGTTGTTTTTAATCAAGTTATGAATATTGAAATTATGTTGTAAATGTGAAATATGAGAATTTAATTGTTGGAAATTATTGTCATGAAATTTACTATTAAGATTTACATTTGGTATCAAATTACAATTTTACTTTTAGCTATGAAGCCATGGGAAGGGCTTTACAGTTTGTTTGTCAAAGAAAGGGTACGCACATTCTGTAGTGTTGCACGCACCTAAGTAAGTGCGTATGGATTGCACACCAAGGGAAGGGTGCGCACATTCCATAGTGTAGCACGCACTTGGGCAAGTGCGGGAGGATGACCAAGTTATATATATATGTATATGTATGTATGTATGTATGTATGTATGTATGTGTAATTGAGGTCAGAGAGCCTGTGTGGTTATTGGGATGGTGAGTCGGGATGAAAATAGGCTAGTGCACATATCCTTGTAAAATGTAATCACGCTCAAGTTATTAATATATCACATCGTTGTGCGCAGATTGATCAAATGAAAAGAGACGTGAGTAGAAAGTCCACCGAAAAACGGAAAAGTGGGGCTAAACCAAAGGGGCTTAAGTCCAAGGGAATATTTTATTAATATTTCTGAAATGTGAAAGTCGTGGATAAATATTTATCCTAAGTTGCCGAGGATTGGGAACGAGTCACCAAGTGGCTAAAGATAACTTTGAAGGTGACAAGTGTTCAGCTTAATGCGTGTAATATCTAACCTACCAACTTCCTCTACGAAGGAATCAGGGTCTAGTTGTAAATTACTATCATTGTTAAACCTGTGCTTGGGAAGAACTATATGCGGGAAGAAGCGGGTTGTCATGCCTGTGGATTGTTGAAGAGGTGGGTTGTCACGCCCGTGAGCTTTCTCTCCAAGTGAGAGAATTGTTGTCGAAGAGGCGGGTTGTTTGGCTCGTAAGCATACTCTCCAGGTGAGAGTTTTGCTGGGAATTGTTCCCTAGTGTGTTGGGCATTAGTGACAGGGCTCTGAGACTTCTTGTCCGGCCTATTGTTAAATCCCCGAAAGAGAAGTGGGGCAGTCGAAGGACTATTGAGTAGAGAAGGGGAACACTTCCTAAAGTGGGACAGGCATGTGGGGAATGAGATATTGTAGACTATTTGTAGTAGTGGGAACCTTGGATTGAGTAATTCCATTGTTTATCATACCTTAGCCTGGTATTAGGAAACCTTTTTCCTTGGTGGAGTTCAGGCCCCATCTCGGGGGGGTGGGGGGGTGGTGACATGTTGCTGAAATTTTATGAGCAACAACGTCTATGGCTGGAAGGAACGTTTGTGTTTTATGCGCAGTTGGTGACTTTTGATAAGGATAAGTATTCCTTATGTGCTTGTCTGATTTACTGTGCGCTTAATTATTTATCTGTGAAATGGTTTATTTCTTGTATGACGATGCATATAAGTAATGGTTGATATTTTGTATAATGTTGTTTATACATGTAAGCGTGAAGTTGTTATTCAGTATTGTAGTCGTACATCTTGAGTATGAAAATTATTATTTGAAATTATGTTAAGTTGAACCTTATTATAATGGTCATGATCCTCTGGGGCAAGGTTAAAATGGTCATGCACGCAATGTGATACTATGTTCGCGTAAAGGGGCTGGATTTTTTTTGCACGTGGGGAAGCACCCTGCACACACCAGGAAAACATAAGTTACTGTAATACCAAAAGGGTTGCACGTGTAGTCAAGATTATTTGTTCAGAGTGGTTGATACGCACAATCATGTTGATGTGTCCAACATGATTGTGTGCACATATGTATTGTATTGCTTTCGTTGTTATAACTTGAGTCAGAAGGGGAATAATGGGTGGTGTGATCCAACGCGTTACCTTAAGTGTAATTAAGTAGGTTAATTTTGTAACTCTGTGCACTAAGAATTTTGGAATGGTATAGCTTAGTAGTAAGCTGGGAATGTCACAGTTTTGTGTCAAAGCGCTAGAAGTTGAGATTTGTGTGGCATGGCCTAGCCTGGGCGGCTGAAGACGTTACATTATGGTATCAAAGCTATTGGTTCAACACTTGACTTGCATGGGCCAAGTATCTACTTGAAGATGCACAAAAAAACAATGGTGTGCAGTTGTGCACACTAAAGTTTGGGATTGTGCAGAGCTCATAGTTGCGCAAAAGAATACTTGATGGAAAAGTTTTGGACAAAGGAGTCCAATTACTCACCCAAAAATTCTAGATTGGGATGTTAAAACATCCAAGGAATCAGAAGAGATGATTATGACAAAATGATGCAGAGTTTTGTTGAAGTTGTCGCATGAATTCGACTAACAAATCTTATTTCCTACACATTTTGCAGAATTAGCAGTGATTAGAGTAGGACAGATTCAACGCAGAAATTCAAAAGCATGGAAGATGTGCAAAGAACTTACATCCATGACGATGAATTTGAGGATTTGTATGTCGGTTTGGGTGTTGATGGTACAAAATCCAAGAAGGATCGCTTAAACTTAGTAGATACCATAAAGGGATTGAGAAAAGATGTCCAAAGCTATAAAGATGATAATGAGAGGCTTATGAAATCCAAGGAGCAACAAGATAACTTCAAAATCAAGTTGATGTAAAGCTTGGACATAACAGAAAAGAAAATGGATAAGGAGACAGAGTCAAGCAAGTCAAGGAGTCACACATATCATGGTGAAATAAGAGAAGTAAGAATTGTTGATAAGAAACATCACCACTCACCAAAACATTTGTTTAGGAAAGTGCACAGTAGCTCAAATCCATCTCGTGTTAGAAGAAATAAGAGGAGGACTGTGGTGGACGAGCTACAAGGTGAAATGAATAAGATCAAGCCTCCTACCTTTGACGGTGAGCATAAGAAGGACAAAGATGCAGAGACTTGGTTGTTCGGTATGAGGAAGTACTTCTAGCTGCATAATTACTCTGCGCAAGCAGAATGGAGAATTGTCATCTATCAGCTTAAAGGAAAAACATTAATGTGGTGGGATCAGTTTGTGCAAGTGCAACACATTGATGAAAAGAAGGTTACTTGGAGGGAGTTTAAGAGGTATTTTCCAAAGAAATACTTAACCAGGCGATACTATGACAATAAAATGTAGGAGTTTTTTTAGCTCAAGCTTGGGATTATGACAATAGATGAGTATGAAAGATGACTCTTAGAGTTGTTGAAATATGTCGCATTCATCAAGGATGAGCAAGTCAAAATTAAGAGGTACCTAAGTGGGTTGCCCTCATTTATCAGTGACAAAATACAATATGATGACCCAAAGACATTGGAGGAAACCATAAGGCGCGCTAAATGTCTTTATGAAAAACAAAGGAGAAGATCGACCCTCCAAAGGGCTTGAGAAGACAAGATGAAAATCAAGGTGGAATATAGGAAGAAGGGGACTAAGCCACCATTTTTCATAAATATTGCGCAAGGACAACCAAATCCCAAGGAGCCCAGAATGACTGAGACAGTGGGGCAAAGACCAAGGCAAGAACCTATTCAATGCTGGGGTTGTGACGAAGATCATATGTACAGAGATTGTCCTCAAAGAGGTGAAAACGAGAGGACTACGCACAGTGTACAACAAGTTGCGACAGTTGAGGACATGGGTAGGAATGTACCTAGGATTTACGTAGCCTTGGATAACAAGCAAGTTGAGTTTCAGTCGCACATGATTAAAGTGGAAGGTAAGATTAATGACCAACCTATTGCTATTTTAATTGATTTAGGAGCTAGTCATAGTTATCTAGATCCTAATATAGTGAAAAGATTCCAATTGCCAAGAAGCAAGCTTGGAAAACCTTTGTTAGTGCAATTAGCTACAGGAGAAAAAAGGAAAATCAATGAGATGGTTAAGGCATGTCCAATAGACATGAATGGACTGCGCACAAAAGTTGATTTGAATATCATGCCCTTGGGTTCGTGTGATTTCCTCATTGGTATGGATTGGTTGGACCAACATCATGATGTACTAGATTGTTACAATAAATCGTTTACTTGCTTGGATGAGGATGGAAACTTAAGCGCAGTTAAAGGATTTACAAGAGCTATAACTATTAGAGAAGTTTCAACCTTGCAATCGAAGAAAAACTACATGAAAGGATGTCAAGTATTTGTAATGCACATGGAGGAGGCACTTAGGGATAAAGTGCCAAGTGTTGAAGATTGTGTAGTACTGAAATAATTTGAAGATGTCTTTAAAGAGATATTGAGGTTGCCACCGTAAAGAGATATTGATTTCTCTATAAATTTGATGTCGGGAGCAAATCCTATATCCAAGAATCCTTATAGGATAAGTACGACATAGTTGAAGGAATGAACTAGGAGGATTTCGGTGGCCACCCACCTTGTCTAACTCGTTCAAAATAGTTCTTTGGAAACTTACTATTTTTAACATTTTTTTGGTTTCTGAACTTCTAGGGACATTTTAAGGGCCTAAATGATGCTTTTTCACGATCATGCACCTCAATGATAAGAAAAGGTTCTAACTGATCCCCTCAAATAAATCCTCTTGTCAATACCCTTCCAACGAGCTATCGTGCACCCTAAACGAAGATCGTATGCAAAAGTTACGACCCCGGGAAGTTGATGTACTAACTTACCCCAACGGGGCCCACATGACTTTTGGCGCTTCATCTCCTAAGGTTAGGTTTTTGGATGTCCAGGGTTTTGGATTTCATGTTTATTGTAAAAATGCCTTCAGAGCCTCATTTTACTTATCTTCTTGCGAATGAGCATAGCCATCACATATCTTCTCAAAGATAAGTTGCCACCATTTTAGTAACCTTGTTTCAGTCTGCATTTTACAGTTTCAACACATTTCTTATTTAATAGAATTCTAGTTTTATTGTATCTATGTTGTTATTCACTGTGTCGTTGTGTTAATATTATAAATAAGTGTTTTCATTTTGTTCTCCTCATAAATGCGGATCAATGGTATCAGAGCGGTATGCTCCTTGTCATTTTTTTAGTGCATGTCCCCGATGAGGTCAGGGTATAGAGAGTTGGGTCTTGAGCTCGTTTCTCTTGAGGAAAACTGCTCTTGCATGCCCAAGAAACCTTCCATGGCAGGTGAAAAGAAAGATGACAGGATAGGAGATCCTTTCAAAATGTTTCTCGAGAAATCCCTCGAGTGACAGAGGAATGAGATGATGGACAACTTTGCACAAATCCTTCGACGACTGCCGACAAACGACACATCTACATCGAGCGGAGGCATCGCCCCCTTCAAGGTACATATCTACTTTGATATTCCTCTATTTGAATTTCTGATAGATGCATATGTTGTAGACAAATGGTTGAATCTGCTAGAAGGGTATTTTTCTGTCCATAACTTTTCAAATAGAGAAAAGATTACTTTTGCACTCCTCAAAGTCGTCCCCCATGTAAAATATTGGTGGGAGACTTTCTGTGAGATAAATACAACGGAGTAACCCTCATTATTTACAGTCTCATTTACCTGGGAATCCTTCAGAAATACTATTAAGGAACAATACTACCATGTTGGAAGTTATGACGACCTGTATACAAAATGGACTACAATGCGACAGGAAAGGGACCAAGCAGTGCCACAGTTCACGAATATCTGGTGCTCAAGTATCGCAATGGTCTACATAGATAAATCCAGGCAAAAATGGAGTTTTTGGACATCTCATCCTTAGACGCGGCCTATCGATATACCATCAAAATATAGCATAAATTTAAACAAAAGACGCGACAGTTCGGGTCTGGGAACCCTTAACAGCAGAAGAAGGGAAAGGGCAGCCCCAACCCTCAGAACAAAGGACATGGAAAAGATGGACAACCTCAGGACAACTAGTCAAAGTCGCAAGCAAATAAGGACAACAGAAAGACAAAGAAAGATACCGAGAAGTGGTGTGACTTCCATAAGAGCCCCTGACATAACTCTATTGATTGCCACTCAAAGAAGTCATTGGTGGCAGAGGTGAAAGCCTTTGAATCAAATGCGGGTTCTGAATCTGAGGCAAAACCAGAAAAGGGAAGACAAATCATTGATGTAGATCTGAGTGCCACTATTTCTACCACCAAGATCTAGCCCAATGAACCTAATGAGCCAGACGAAGGTGAGTGCCTCTTTAATTCACATAAGTGAATGTAAGGCACTCCACTGCACTTCATCGTTGATAGAGGTATCCAGAAGAACCTCATCTCAATGGGTGTCGTCAAGAGTCTAGCCCTACTGACAACGTTGCACCCACAACCCTACACCATCAGATGGCTCTGCCAAGGGAGAGATCTTCGCGTCAACCAATGTGTTGCTTGTCGTATGATATCAAGCCATTAAAAGATGAGGTATTGTGTGATGTTTATCTCCTTGAAGTTTGTGATGTTCTTTTGGGCCAACCTTATTTATGGAAACGTCATGTTGTATATGAGTCTAGGCCTCGCAGTTTTATTATTAATTTGAATAGGAAATTGTACAGGATACCCTAGGTAGTCCCACCTAGTGCCATTTCCTTGATCTCTGCCAAGCAATGCAGGAAGGTCATCTCTCAGACCGACAATTTTATCTTCTTCGTGATTCGCTCTCAGAGTGAGCAAAATATTGCAGCCACATACATGGCCTCTATGGCCAACCTCTCCATGCATCAGAAGCAAGTGGACAAGGTCGTGGAAGAATGCAAACACATCTTCTCCTCACCTACTGGGGTACCTCTATACTGTTAGGTCAAGCATTCCATCAATCTGACCCCCAACGCACCGCTACCCAATGGACCATTCTATCATTGCTTTTTGTTAGAAAATGAGGAGATCTATCGTCAGATCCAAGAACTTCTCCACAAGGGGCACATCCGACCTATCTCATCACCTTGTGGCAATCTGACCATGCTTGTGCAGAAGAAAAATGGGACCTGGAGACTTTGCATTCATTACTAGGCCCTAAATAAAATCACAGTTGGAAATCAGTATCCGATTCCCTGAATTGACGAACTCCTTGATCAACTCAAGGGAGCCAAATACTTCAGTAAGATTGATTCGAATTCTGGCTACCATCAGATCCCAATAGAGCAGACAGATGTATGGAAGACTTCCTTCAAGTCAAAAGAAGGTCTTTTTGAATGGTTGGTCATGCCCTTTGATTTGGCAAATGCCCCAACAAATTTCATGAGGATGTTGGACGATATCTTATGGCCTTTCACCAATTCTTTTGTAGTGGTGTACGTAGATGACATCCTCATCTACAACAAGACTTGGGCTAAACACTTGAAGCACATTCAGCAGGCTCTGCACACCCTGTGGCAGCACAAGCTATATGCCAACTTGGAAAAATGCTCCTTCGGCATGGACAAAGTCCACGACCTTGGCTACATTGTTGATGCGCACAGTGTGCATGTGGATCCAACCAAGATCCAAGTCATCCGTGACTGGCCAGCCCCAACCACACTCACTGAGCTTCGAAGCTTCTTAGGCCTTACCAATTTGTATCACAGGTTTGTGTTGGGATTCTCCCATATTCCATGGTCCCTCTACCAAATAACCAGAGGTGGTGGTAAGAATTTTTTTATATGGGGCATGTCCCCAACATAAAGCGTTCGATGATCTAAAGCAATGCTTGTGCTCTGCCCCAGTGCTTTCATTACCTGACCTACAAAAACCTTTTGAGATCGAGACAGATGCTTCAAACTATGTTGTGGGCATAGTCATCACTCAACACAGCCACCCCGTGGCCTATCATAGTGAGACACTATTAGATGTCGTTCAAAAGTTCCCTACTTACAACAAAGAATGTACTCCATTGTGCAATCCTGTCGCAAGTGGAGGCATTAAATTCTCAGGAAGGAGACAGTCATCCACACTGATCATAAGAGGTTGCAGTTCATGCAGACACAAGGCAAATTGCAGAATTACCGCCATCAGAAGTGGTCAACATATTTGCCACAGTTCGACCTCAACATTAAGTATAAAATAATAAGTATCAGCCAATTCGTTGATTGCATCAGCTAACCTCCAGTCTCGACACTCACCACAATACTCGATTCTTGTGGCCAAGAGACCTCCGGATGGCCCCACCTCTATGAGACAAATCTTGACTTTGCCAACACCTACCAGATGTTGGGCGCAAACATAGTTGTCACCAATTTCCATCTTTAGGATGGGTTGTCGTGCCATCTAGGCCATATATGCATTCCATCAATAAAGCAAGCAAAGTTGATTTGGGAAGCCTACTACATTCGAGTGGCAGGACACTTCGGCATGGAAAATATAGTGGCAGTGTTGCACCAACATTTCTATTGGCCGAAACTTCGATAGGATGTTAGCAAGTATATCCAGTCCTACACTGCCTATACTATTTCCAAACCGGCCATTAAGAAATCAGGCATGTACACTCCTCTACCTACTCCTGACAGGCCCTGGGAATCCATCTCCATGAACTGTATGTCAGGCATTCAGTCCACCAAGCGGGGAAATGATTGTATTTTTGTGGTTGTTGATCGCTTTTCCAAGATGCGATTATGGCTGCCTGCAAGAAGAGCATCACAATGGAGGCTATTTCCAAGCTCTTCTTTGAACAAGTGTGGGTCCACTTTGGGATCCCACAAACCATTGCCTTCAACCCCAAGACAGATGGCCAAATCGAGGTCGTCGACCGGATGATCGTGCACATACTGGGCATGTACGATTCCAAGCACCCTCGCACCTGTGATGAGATTGTTCTCTATGTTCAACACAGCTCCAACAAATCCATACATAGCTCAATCGGACACAACCCCTTTCAGGTGGGGTTGGGATTTCAACCATTGGGTGCCATGGATGTTGCACTGCCCCTTGCGGCCACCCAGGCAGACTTGTTGCATGTTTCAACTGGAGCTGACAAAGCCACCCGGTTCATTGAGCTAATCCAACACATCCACCAATAGGTTTAGGATATTTTATAGAAGTCCAATGCCAAGTACAAGCATCACCATGATCAAGACCGGGTGCCACACTAGTTTCAGGTGGAAGACAAAGTTTGGTTGCACTTACAGAAAGAACGCCTTAAAGGGCCTCATCGGAAGCTTTGTCCACTCTGTTATGAACCCTATAACATCACCAAGGTTGTGGGTGAAAATGCTTTTGAGCTCAACCTTCACCCATTCCTTGGCTTGCACCCAGTATTCAATGTGGACCTCCTTCGGCCTTATTTTCCACCATTATTGGACACCTCGGAGATATTAGAACAGTTGAAACCAATGGAGCTCAACCCTGACTGCAGGGAACATGGATCCACTGATCAGATCTTGGACACATAGGTCAAGGGCACTCACCAACAGAGGATCCAAATTTATTGGGTTGTTAAAGCAGGACAACTCCTGCACCAACGAAAGTGGCTCACCCGGAGCCAAATTCAGCAGAAATTTCCTCATTTGACGGGGGCACTCAACGCAATGGAGACCATTGCTTCCAAATGGGGGAGGATTGATCCAAGAGGATCTCGGTGACCACCCACCTTGTCCAACTGCCTCAAAACAATTCTTTGGCAACTTACTATTTTTAGCAGTTTTTTCGGTTTCTGAACATCCAGGGCCATTTCGAGGGCCTAGACGACGCTTTTTTGTGATCAGACATGCCAATGGGAACTAAAGGCTCTAATTGATCCCCCTAAATGAATCTCCTTGTCAATACCTTTCCAACGAGATATTGCGCACCCTAAACGAAGATCGAATGCAAAAGTTATGACCCCAAGAAGTTGATGTACTAACTTACCCCAATGGGGCCCACATGACTTTTGGCGCTTTATATCCTAGGATTAGGTTTTTGGATGTGTAGGGTTTTGGATTTCATGTTTATTGTAAAAATGCCTTCAGAGCCTCATTGTACTCATATTCTTGTGAATGAGCGTAGTCGTCACATCTCTTCTCAAAGATAAGCTACCACCATTCTAGCAAGCTTGTTTCAGTCTACATTTTACAATTTTAACATATTTCTTATTTAATAGAAGTCCAGTTTTACTGTATCTCTCTTGTTATTCATTGTTTCTCTATGTTAATATTATAAATCTTTGTTTTCATTTTGTTCTGCTCATAAATTCAGATCAAGGAATTGCAAATGCAACGTGAACAGCTTCTGAAGAAGGGGTATATATGCCCAAGTGTGTAACCTTAGAGTGCTCCAGTATTGTTCGTGAAGAGGAAGGATGGTTCGCTGAGGTTTTGTATCGACTTCAAGTAGTTGAACAGAGTAACAATAAAGAACAAGTATCATTTGCCAAGGATAGATGACCTCTTTGATTTGTTGAGAGGAACGAAGATATTTCCAAAGATTGATCTCAGATCTGGATATCATCAGGTAAGAATTAAAGAAGAAGACATGAGCAAGATTTCTTTCAGAACAAGGTATGGCCATTACAAATTCACAATGGTGCCTTTCAGTTTGTCAAATGAACTTGATGTCTTCATGTGTTTGATGAATGGAGTTTTCATAAATTACTTAGATAAGTTTGTCGTTGTATTTTTGGATGGCATACTTATTTACTCAAAGTCTGAAGAAGAGCACGAGCATCACTTGAGAATGGTGCTACAAGTATTGAGGGAGCTTCAATTGTATGTAAAGTTGATCAAGTGCTCATTTTACCAGCGACAGGTTCATTACTTGGGCCATATCATTTCCAAGGATGAAATAACCGTGGATCTGGAAAATATAAGGGCCATTGAAGAATGGCCAACACCAAGAAATATTTCAAAGGTGAGGTCCATTATGGGACTTGCAGGTTATTACAGAAGGTTTATTGAAGGCTTCTCAAAAATTGTGCACCCAATTACATCCTTGCAAAAGAAAGGTGTGGGATTTGAATGGACTCCAGATTGTGTAAGAAGATTTCAGCACTTGAGGAGTTTGTTGACTAGTGCATCAATACTAAGGATTGTTGACCCAGAAGAAGACTTTTATGTATGTACAGACGTATGCAAGGAAGGGCTTGGTGGAGTCATATAATACCCCAAGGACGAGCCCCGGCTGTAATTATGAATGTAACATGTTTTGTAGGCTGGTGAGCCAAGTAATTATAAGTTGGTAGGCTTATGTGTTTATTAGGCCAGAGAGCCTAGATGCTAAGGCTAGTGGGCCTGATTTTGTATATGTAATTATGCAGATTATTAATAAAATACATCGTTGCATGTAGATCGACCACGAAGAAAGAGTTATGGGGGACTAAGCTCCATTGGGTAGGGAAAGGGATGGGTTTGTGAGTCTACGAAAGAGGGGCTAATCTTGAGGGCTTAACCCAAGGGAATATTATAAGTATTCCTAAAAAATATTAAAGTTGGGAAATAAACCCAATTATCCTAACTTCCTTTCAGGGGGGGACTCCAAGTGGAGAGGAATGAGCTCCCGGAGAGCCAAGTGTCAACCAGGAGGCATGCAAATTTGTGTTGGAATTACCATTGTTGTGGGAGTTTGGTCTCACAGATTTTTAGGGGCTCTCTCACAATTCTGTAGGGGGGACCATTCTCACCATTTCTCTCGCCCTAGGCATTCTGACCAGTTGGGCCATTTTTTTTCCCCATGAGATCATCCTTAGGATTTTGGTCATCCCTTGAGCAGTTCACGCACACATCGAACAAGCACGCAGCCAGAGGCTTTTCTGCCATTGTGAACCTTTGTAATTGTTGAGTTATCCCTTTACCTTATAAGATTTTTGCGTTGTGGTTTGAAGAGGCAGGTTGTCAAGCTTGTGAGAAACTCTCTCCAGGTGAGATATTTTGTTGGGGAAATGATTCCTCCTGGAGGGAGTCCAACAACAGCTACAAAGCTCTGAGAATTCTTGGTCTGGCATGTTGTTGAAGCCTTGGAAAGGGAAGTGGAGCAGTCAATGGACTGTGGAACAATGAAGATGTTTACTTCCTGGGGTGGGATAGACATGTGGGGAATGAGTGTCTGTGAGTTGTGGGCGTAAGTAGGCTCCTTAGAGAGAATCCTTCACGTGGCATTGTGCAGTTTCATGTAGTCTCAACCAAGTCTAGGAATCCCTTTCACCTGGGTTGAGTTTAGTCCTAGCTCGGGGATGACCCACTGCTGAGAGTGATGAGCAGCATGGTCTAAGGCTTGGAGTTTCATGGAAGGTCTGCACGCAATTGGTGTACTTCAATTAAAAGATAAGTACCATTTCCAAGTTTGGTTACATGTTGTGTATTTATATATGTTATTATATTTATGGGTTTGCCTGTGATTACTGCATGTATGCTTTTACTGTTATTTCTGCATAATGTTGTGTGATAGCAGAACGTAGATCACCTGTTAAATTTGTATGCGTTATTGTCGCTTCCACATGAATATGTGTATGAACATGATGTTTATGTCTGGTTAAAATTGCATTAGACATATATATATATATATATCTGTGTGTGTGTGTATTCTAGCATGTGTGTTTCCCAGAGTAGCATGGCCCGCCCTAGGTGGTCGGGGATGTTACAAATTCATATCAGAGCCATGGTTTCAACACTGATATTGGATGGGCCATGTTAGTGGAAGTTGAAGCAAAAGTTTCAGATAGAAATTGTTGTCGAAACAGACAAAGTATGAGTTAAGAGCGTACCTGGGTGTCAAGAGAATACCTTGGTCGTGTTATGAAGCTCAGGAGGTATAACGGTTTATGGAATGGCAACAGAGAAAGAAGCCACAACAACCGATGTGTTGGGCCTCAAGGTTTGAATTTAAGGCGTAATATCTGCGCAGGGGAAGGCCAACTTTTTCTAGCCGTCAGATATGGAAAAAGGTGCATGAGATTTAATCTCCAAGTCCTTCGAACTTTGTGACTTCGACGAAGTCTATGTGTTATAGAGCAAAAGGGGCCGAAGCCCAAAGTTTCGAAGTCCCGGAGGGGAACTACACCGTAGATCCAGGGAGAAGTGTTTACCGTTGGATTTGACCAATGACAGGTTAGAACCGTTAGATCAAGCCAAAAGCAGAAGGTAAGGCACAATGGTGAAAACCAGATCTCAACCGTCAGATCTATGAGCAAGTGATTGTGAGTTGTAGATCTCACAGCATTTCAAAAGTTTGGCATTTCGGGAGAAATGGAGGATGCTATAGTGAAAAATTCTTAAGTCCCGAAGTTTGAAGTTAATCCAGACTGTTCATCAAAAGGGACACACGTTGGCAGATTGGATTGTTCGGGAGAATGGGAGTGTGCTAGTGTGGAAACTCTCGAAGTCCAGAGTTAATCTGGACCGTTCGTCAAATGAAACACTTGTCAGTAGATTGGTTTGTTCGGGAATTCGACATTCGGGAGAAACAAGGTGTGATAGAGTGAAAACTTCCGAAGTTCTAAAGTCCGGAGTTCATCGGGACCATTCATAAAAGGATATGCGTGTCAAAAGATCAACTTGTTCATGAGTTTGACGTTTGCGAGAATTGGAGTGTGCAAGTGTAAAATAATCTGAAGCCCGAAGTCCCGAAGTGATGTGACTTGCTCACGTCACATGTGATGACATGGACACATGAGATGTGTGCCATGTGTCAGTGAGTTAAGAACCTTTGGAGGATTAAAATGCCAATTAGAACGTGACACGTGTCACCCGTCTCATTGGGCCACGTGTCCGCTTATAATATTTCACCACGTGGCACTCCTCTCGAGCATGGGTAATGGGGCCTCTGATGAATACATAAAGTAGTTAAAACCTTGTCGAATAATTTAACTAGACTGGGCCCACAATAACTTGACCCCAGTAGACGCGTGGCGCCAGATCATGAAGTTCAGAGACTTGGTACTCCAGAGGAAATGTGTTACAGTTAGCATTGAGTAGAGAAGTCCTAAAGGCCGGAGTTAATCTCAACCGTTGGTCACAGGGGACGCGTGGCATCTGATCCCAAGGTCTGGAGATGTCACGTCCCCGACCACCAACCCCTATCGGGCAACGCTACCTAACGACTGTATCTTTGTTTTTCTGCTCTGATACCATTTGGTGATAGCCCCAGCCTTAATCTATTGGGCTATGCCACACATAGATACTTTCAGCAACATCATACACATCCATATAAACATAGAAATGACAATTATCATCTATCTACATATAAACATATACAAACAACATATTATGTTCATACATAGATTAATGTGGAAGCGACAATAACACATACAAATCGATTTACATTTTTCTATCACACAACATAATACAAAAATAACAGTAAAATCATACATGCAGTAATCACAGGAAGAACCCATAAATATACGACATATACATGTAATACTCATCAATATAGCATGTATAAATATACAACATGTAAATGAGCAGAGAAATTGGTACTTATCTTTTATTTGAAGTACACCAACCATGTGCAAACCTTCCAAGAACCTCCCAGCCATAGACCACGCTGCTCATCACTCTCAGCAGTGGGTCACCCCCGAGCTGGGACTAAACTCCACCGGGAAAGGGATTCCTAGGATTGGTAAGGACAACAAGAAAGTCACACAGATCAACAGGAAGGATTTTCTCCCAGGAGCCATTTATGCCCACAACCCACAGACCCTCATTTCCCACATGCCTGTCCCACCCCAGGAGTGTACACCTTCACTATCACAATTCCATCGGTTGTCCACCTCCCTTCCAGGGCTTCAACAATAGGTTGGACCAGAAGTCTCAGAGTACTGTAGCTGCTACGAGACTCCCTCCAGGAGAATTCACTTCCTCGGCACACTCTCTCACCTGGAGAGAGTTTCTCACATGCCTAACAACTTGCTTCTTAAATCTAGCTCCTTAGCAAATACAACAACAACATTTGGCTAACGCACAGGTGATGGCAACAACCGAAAATAGATAAGGACATGTAATATGGCAACAAGCCATGCTGAGTCAAGGAATTGTGTTGGCATCAACAACCAACCGTTAAGACACAACACAGGCTCAGGAAAATACAAGTGTGTTGAGCTTCACAGGAAATACACAGGATAAATCAAGTATGATTGCAGGTTCCCAAGGTCTGTGCTTGTTCAGAGGTCGATAATGGAGGTCATGCTCAGTGCGTGAGTGTGTGCGAGCATCAATGGGGAGTATGGCTGAATTCCAGAGTGGCGACCATCGCGAGAATGGTGAGAGAATGGTGAGAGGTGCCCCCAACGAGCTGACTTCACCACCTATAAACTGCATGCGCCCAGGTTGACACATGTCTTCCTGAAGCTGCATGAGTTCCACTTAACACTTGTTCCCTTTCCGCAACAACTTAGGACAACATAGCTTATGTCAAACCTTAGCCTTTAGGAAATAATAATATAATATTATTCCTATAGAGGTAATCCCTCTAGCTTAGCCCCTATTCCTAGACACTTAACCCCTTCCCTTTCCCTACCTAGTGGAAGTTCAATTCCCCATAACTCTTTCTTCGTGGTGGGTCTGCACGCAACAATGTATAAGTTTTATTAATGATCTGCATAATTACATATACAAAACAGGCTCCTGGCCTTAGCATCCTAGGCTCTCTTGCCTAATCATCACATAAGCCTCCTAGCTTATTATAACTCGACTCATTAGCCTAACAAACATGTTTACAATTCATAATTACAAGTGTGGTTATACTTGGGGATATTACAATCCCCTCCCCTTATTTTTGCATTGTCCTCAGTGCAACTTGTTTATACATATACAATTCAAAATTCTTCAAAAAGCTCCAAGCTTTAGCTATTCCAATCTTGTTATCCACTTGGTGCTCTACTTTCAAGCACCAATTCTGGTGTTCATACCGCAGCTGAAATTCAATTGCTATATTCCATAAATCTGCTTCAGGAAAGCATTCAGCTCATTGTTCCTTGTTACATGCTTCAATTAAAGCTCATTGAAAGCACCGACTAGCTGTAGATCCACAACGTTCCACCCAGCCCTAGATCTCACTGTTGATGAACCCTCAGCAGGGATATGACTCCACATACATAAACACTATGCTCATACACCTATTCATTCAAAAGCAACATTAGAACATATATGCAACACACACACACACACACACACACACACACACACACACACACACACACACATGCAATTCTAATAACATTATAACTTGTATACAAGATACAAAGCATACAATGAATAGAGAATTGATACTTATCTTTTGATTGAGAAGACCTTCCACCCCTGAGCAGGGCTATGAATCCATCGGGGCAATGTCTTCCCAAGTTAGCCACGGTCCCTAATCCATATCAACATGATCTAGGCCAAGGTACCAAACCTCAACAACACTCCAACCAACGGTCTCTCAATCCCCACATGTTTGTCCCACCCCAGGAGTGTACACCTTCGCTGTCACACATTCCATCAACCATTACACCTCCCTTTCCTTGGGATTCAACAACATGGTGGATCAGGAAGTCTCAGAGCACCATGGCTCCGGGAGTTCCAACTGCCCTCAGATGTCTCCAATCAACATCTTCCCCGATCTATTCTTTGTAGTCAACATTCCAACTTTAATCAACATCATCTCATCTGCATCATCCACATGTAGTTACCATGAGAGAACATAAAATAGTTCATTTAGGAACTCAAACTTAGTTCAAAAGGGAATTCAACTTTTCCCCAAAACATGAAATTCTATTTCATAATTCTTCTTGGATGTTGTCATATTAGGAATGCTTCATCATACATACAACCAACAAATTGTTAGTATTTCATGTACATCATAATTCAATTGTAATAGGTACAAAATCACATGTAGTGATCTTAGAATTGTCTGCACCTGGAAATTCAATCATAATTACCAATCAATTTAATAAAATAGAATGACTCATCATTCTATGCATATGTATGTTCATAATTAATATCTGTAAGTTCATTACTTCTTTTTCTGAACAAGAAATTTTTTGTAGTTAGTATTCATGTGACTACTTGACTTGCAACTTTCTTGTTGCAATGTCTAACAACTCCTGAAATGTCCTCAACTTCATGAGTTAATCAACATTTCAACTGTTAGTAACAATTATTTCCATGCAATAATATATATGCATGTACTTACAAAACACATTCAACAATTGCATTTAGTATACAATTCTATCACTTACTATGCATGAGTGCAATTCTCGATGCATACTTATTCAATGCACCTTGCATTGAATTACATAACGCCCTTTATCTCAGTCATGTATCTCACCGTCCATAAGTTGGAATTCTAGCCAATGTGTTGACACATTCTCCACACACTTCCTATTGTCTTCCCAATTAATTAGATGCCTTCCTTTTCGATCCGAACACTACACAAGGAATATAATTATGTGGTGTTCATTAGTGTTAGCAAAAAGGTTGCAGTCCAAGTTTTATTTAAAGATAGGAAGCTTTTAGTACCTGTGTGGCTCATAACCTTTCCATATCCAACCATGTCCTGGTCTCATAAATGACTAGCTTACTAGCATTCATTCCTGTAATAAGTTCTTATCTTTTATTTATTTTGTTATTACCCCATAACCAAATAAACATGACATTCTACTATGTTAGTGTGTGCATGCAAAAAGCTAAGAAGATTTGAATTAATACAAGCCTCCAACCTTTACCACATCCAGTGGTATGCATTCAAATAATATAATTATGTGATTTTATAAAATAACTCTCACTGAGGAAATTCTTACCTAAATTCCCTTTAGCAATTATGCAATAAGAGTAAATAAAGACTCATACATGCATCACTGCCATTAATAAATTTGATGCTACCTGTATGGTTGATGACAGTAGAAGATTTCATGTTTCTTTTATCAAACTTATAGCCAACCTTTGACTTTCTGTTGCTTCCTTCCATATGTAGCAACATCATCAACAACACTTGTAACATGAAAGAATTATTTTTCTACTTATGAACCAACCCTAATTCAATTGTTGTTACCGCAATTTCAGTAACTTCTTTCTCCCTGTATCATATTTCTTGTTGTTTTCAGAGTTTTCACATCATCCTAGATTCCAAAATCTTCTTGTGCTCTCATTGTAATCAATGTACATGATTAGTTATGACATGAGCACTTTCTAGCCAAACCACTCTCGGCTGCTTTTGCATTTATAGTCACAGACTAAGCTGATATTGACCTTCATCTTTCATTAATTTCCTGCATCCAACTATCCCAACTCATACTTGGATGAATTAAAATTCCAAACCCAACTATTTTATAGACTCTGGATTCTTTAACATCTAGTTACTCTTCAGGACTGAACTTCTTTAGCCCTTTCCTGACGGAATACTTTAGTACTTGAGATTTTCTTATACTCTACTCTTCTCTTTTCCAACTAGCTTCCAACTTGACTTACCTATCCAACCTCTAGCATATTGTAAGGATGCATATATGCCTCCTTTGTTAGCTGCATAGAATTAATTGAAAGTCCTTCTTTTACCTTACCATCGTAGATTCAAGTGATACCTACAACCTCTTGGGTTGTCACTCATGGCTCTATGTCACTTAGGATGGATTCTTGTCAGGCACCATCTCCTCCGCATTCAAAACCATGCACATAACCATTTTCTTCTTCCTGGTTCCTTATTGATTTCTCTTTAGAAGTCATTTCATTTTTAAATTATTCTTGACTTGATATCTCCACGTTCTTATGGAAATACCTTCACACGTTTGGAGTGCATCAACAATCCTCTACTATTTTAGCTTTCCTTCCTGGAGTGTTGACATGCATTCCTATTAGCTTGATATCTATCTCATGATTTATTCTTCCATTGTCTTAGGATGTTCACGGACTTGACTCCATCCAAGAGTTTTTCTTTGTCTACTTTGCATACTTGCCACCACATATTATGATGATAATAATTTTCAGCAGTCCATTATTATTTGGATCCTTCTGATCCAACTCCTTCATGACCCAATTACATTTACAGTCATGTTCTCTGGTAACCTGGCATAGTTAACACCAACTTCTTTCTTGAAACAATTTGATTTAGCCTTTTCATGATTGATCCTATCAGCAATGGTATTATCTTGATAAATTGTTACTTTCTCTTGTCTTGACCCATCTGTTTTTTCAACCTAACATGCATATTCAACTTCTGTCATGTCATATTTGATGACCTTCATGCCTTACTTCCACTGTGAAATCTAATAGTAATAATGGAGGTGCTATCTCTAACCCATAGGATTGTTCCTTGGAGATATTATCACTCTCTCCATGCATACATTATATGTCCTTCTTGATCAAAATACTAGCATTCTGATATATATCAATATGTATAAATTAGGTCTTCCCACTGTGTACTTCTTTATTTTAACATTCTTTAGTGTTGACCTTGATCCTCTTGTGGAGTATTATTGACATAACATTACGTCCTCAGGTTCCTCTATTCCTTCTTGATATCAGGTCCAAACTCTTTTATATTCCATAAAACCTTCCTTATTCACATGCTTTAGATCTCCATATGAGCTTATGGTTCATGCATTATCATGTATTGCATATGGCTTCCTCCACCTAGCATTCACATTTGATGTGCAAATATTGTCACCTAGACTATCTACCCCAAACAAGAATTCCATTCGGGGTTTCCATGTTGTTTATTGAACCCAACATCTAATCCAATGACTGCTTCCTTGCTCAATTCTGAGCTTTGAGCATAAAGCTATGATCCTTTAAAACTTGTGCTTTTATCTGATGCACTCCTTGTGTAGTTTATCTCTTTTCTCTAAGCTAATGGCTCTTAGATCTTTGTTGGACGCTATCATAAAGTTCCCAGGTCTTCAATACCTCTCCTGATGCAGGTTCGAACCAGGCGAAACCCACGAGCTTCCTTCCTAACCCCTTCTCCCTTCTTTAACACTGTTTTCTGGCATTAGCCCCTTTTCTTCATCCCTCAAATTACATGTGACCACGGATTGTGACCTAGTGCTATCAAATAGGCGCTTATCTAGAGCCTTGAAACTTCGAGGCTCCAGAGCTTCAGAGGTTTCCCTTTCTGCACATCACAAACATCACAGAACCTTGAATTGGCAAATTCACAAGAGGACGGTGGATCTACGATCCACATTCTTTGTTAAGATCTACAGTGGATAGGAGCTTCGACGGTTTCTAATTCATATCAGAACCATCTCCTAGAGTGTCGAATTGGCAAACTCCCGAAGTGGGGTGGATCAATGGTCCATGACTTCCTAGCATCCATCGACTAATATCTATTACAGAACTTTGGCTCTGGGAGTTTTCGAAGCACTACTCTACAGGTCCGCTGGAGTGCCGGACTGATGAACTCACAAACAACAAACCAACGGACTGCACCTTCCCGCTAACTAATGACCATGATCAACTCTGGGACTCCGGGCTTTGGAATTTCCGGACTGTCCACACTCTCAAACCTTTTGGAGTACGAAGTCTCTAGGATGTTGCATCTATTGTCACATACCTTCTCCCGATCAACGGTCGAGATATACTCCGTCCTTCGGGAGCCCTTGACCTCAACTGCTTATACCTTGAATCCTTCAGAGTGAAAAGTCTCTGGAATATAAGATCCACTACCATGTGTCCCTATTCGATCAATGGTGAGTATTTACTCTACTCTCCAGAGCTTTGGTAGTCTTCATACTTTAACAATTCTTGACCAAGTTCAACTGCTTTGTGCAATCCATCAGGGGTCGCATCGACCATAATCGAGGGAAGTGCCACGTGGCAGAATACTAGAAGCAGAGACGTGTACCAAACAGGTAGGCGAAACATCTCACATTCTAACTAGCATAATCAATATTCGAAGGTTACATAACTCACTAACACATGGCAAGCATCTCGTGTGTCCACGTCATCTTAGGTGACATCGGCAAGTCACGTCACTTCAGGACTTCAAGAATTTCTTGCCTTCATCATTTTCTCCAAGCTATCGAACTGGTCCATGTCACCCCTTGTGACGTTACTTTGGCGCTACGGGACTTTGGGGATTACCTGCCTTTTGTGCAACCACAAACCATTCTTCCGGAGTGCTGAAAATTTGAACCTTCTTAATCTTTGGACACGTATCCCTTGTAATAAACGGTCTAGATTGGTTCTCGATTTTGGGACTTCGTAAGTTTGTGCCTTAGCACACTTTGTTTCTCCCAAGCGTTGAATTCCAAACGACTGTGATTTCTATAGTTCACAAACTCATGCACGCAAATCTGACGGCTGAGATCTATTTTCATCACCGTTGCACCTTACCACTTGATCCTGGCTTGATCTATAGCTCCGATCTATCTTCGGCCAAAACCAAAGGTCAATCACTTCTCCCCGGATCTATGGTGTAGATCCACTCTAGGACTTTAGAGCTTCGGGCTTCGACCCTTTTTTCCCTATAACACATAAACTTCGTCAAAGTCACGAAGTCTGAAGTACTTGTGGGTTAACTCTGATGCACCTTTATCCATATCTAATGGTTGCGAAGGATCCTCCTTCTCCCGAACAAATCCCACGACCCAACTTCAAACCTTGCGGTTCCAAACCCACGGTTACTGTAGTCTTTTTTCTCTGCTATTTTTCTTGAATCGTTATACCTCATGAGCTTCCACTTTCCTGGCCCATCCAGGCTCAGTGTTGAAACCATGGCTCTGATACCATTTTGTCACGTCCCCGACCACCAATCCCTTCCGGGCAACGCTACCTAACGACTGTATCTTTGTTTTTATGCTCTTATACCATTTGGTGATAGCCCGAGCCCTAATCTACTGGGCTATGCCACACAAAGATACTTGCGGAAACATCATACACATCCATATAAACATAGAAATGACAATTATCATCTACCTATATATAAACATATACATACAACATATTCTGTTCATACATAGATTAATGCGGAAGTGACAATAAATACAAATTAACAGTTCATTTACATTATGCTATCACACAACATAATATAAAAATAACAGTAAAAACATACATGCAGTAATCAAAGGCAGAACCCATAAATATACGACATATACAGGAAATACTCATCAATATAGCATGTATAAATACACAACATGTAAATGAACAGAGAAATGGGTACTTATCTTTTACTTGAAGTACACCAACCGTGTACAGACCTTCCACAAATCTCCCATCCATAGACCACGCTGCTCATCACTCTTAGCAGTGGCTCACCCCTGAGCTGGGAATAAACTCCACCAGGCAAGGGATTCCTAGGCTTGGCAAGGACAACAGGAAAGCTGCACAGATCAACAAGAAGGATTTTCTCCCAGGAGCCACTTACGCCCACAACCCACAGACCCTCATTCCCCGCATGCTTGTCCCACCCCAGGAGTGTACACCTTCATTATCACAAGTCCACTAGTTGTCCACCTCCCTTCCAGGGCTTCAACAAAAGGCTGGACCAAAAGTCTCAGAGTACTGTAGTTGCTATGGGACTCCCTTTAGGAGAACTCACTTCCTCGACACACTCTCTCACCTGGAGAGAGTTGCTCACAGGCCTGAAAACCTGCTTCTTAAATCCATCTCCTTAGCAAATACAACAACAACATTTGGCTAACGCACATGTGATGGCAACAATCGAAAACGGGTAAGGACATAGAATATGGCAGCAAGCCATGCTCATCCAAGGAACTGTGTTGGCAACAACAACCAACCGTTAAGACACAACACGGGCTCAAGAAAATACAAGTGTGTCGGGCTTCTCAGGAAATACATAGGATAATTCAAGTATGACTGCAGGATCCCAAGGTGCGTGCTTGTTCAGAGGTTGATAATGGAGGTCATGCTCAGTGCGTGCGTGCATCGGTGGGGAGTATGGTCGACTTCCAGAGTGGCGACCATCAAAGGAAAGGAGAACAAAGTGGTTGATGCACTCAGTAGGAGAGTGTAGGAACTGCATGCTACAACCATTAGCATGTATCAGACCGATCTTAAATATAGAATTTTGGAAGCTGCAAAAGCAGATATGCAGTACATGGAAATGGTAACAAAATTGCAGTAAGGTAAAATGCAGTAGAAAGCTGAAGATTATGAATTGGGAATTGGTGGAATTCTCTTGTATAGAAACAAATTTTATGTACCCAATTCTCCTGAATTGATGAGTGTGATTTTAAAAGAAATGCACAATGTACCTTATGCGGGACACCCAGGGTATCAGAAAACAATTTCAGCAGTCAAGAGCCAATATTATTGGCCAGGCATGAAGAGAAAGATTGTTGAATACATAGGTAAATGCTTGGAGTGTCAAAGGGTCAAGGCTGAACATAGACGCCCAACTGGGTTACTGTAGCCATTGCCCATTCCTCAGTGGAAGTGGGAAGTGGTGACAATGGATTTCATCACAGGATTTCCCAGAACAAGCAAGCAACATGATGCAATCATGTTGGTGGTGGACAAGCTTACTAAAGATGTCCATTTCATTCCTATGAAGGTTACTCACAAGGAAAACAATGTTGTTGATATTTATATGAGGGAAGTAGCACGCTTGCATGGAATACCCAAGACAATTGTGTCTAAAAGAGACCCAACTTTTACCTCAAAGTTTTGGAAGGGGTTATTAAAATGGTTCAAAACAAATCTGAACTTCAGCACAACTTATCATCATGAGTCTGATGGGAAAACAGAAAGGGTGAACCAAGTGACAGAGAATATGATAAGGATGTATGTGATGGAGAAACGATCTAAATGGGAAGACGACCTACGCTTGGTAGAGTTTGCTTACAACAATGGGTACCAAGCATCACTGAAGATGAGCCCGTTTGAGGCACTTTATGGCAGAAAGTGCAACACACCAATAAGTTGGGACAACCTATTTGATAGAGTAGTGGTTGGGCAAGAGTTGTTCAAGGAAATGGAAGAGAAAATGTTGAAGATTAAACAAAATTTGAAGGTTGCCCAAGACAGGCAGAAAAGCTATGCTAACAAGAACAAAACTCACAAGGAATTTAAAGTGGGTGATCATGTTTTCTTGAAGGTGAAAGCCAACAGAAGTTCCCTAAAGTTGGGAAACTGTTCCAAGTTGGCAGCCAGATATTGTGGGTCGTTTGAAATCCTAGAGAGGATTGGTCAAGTAGATTATATGCTTTCATTGCCTGCATCTATGTCCATACATAATGTATTTCTAGTGTCATTGATTAAGAAATATATACCTCATGCTAATCATGTTATTGATTGGAATGTGATTTAGGTAGAGCAAGAAAGCGCTTTTCAAGTGCATCTGGTGCGCATACTAGACTGGAAAAGCAAGCAACTCCGGAATCGAACCATAAGGTTGGTAAAGGTCCAGTGAACCTAGTACGGTCCTAAGGATGCAACATGGGAGCACGAATACGCTATGCGGGCAGAATACCCTCATCTTTTTTAAGATTTTGAAAATCTTGTTGATGTTGTGTAAATGAGTTGCATTGAGGACAGTGCAAAAAATAAGGAGAGGGGATTGAAATACCCCAAGGACAAGCCCTGGTTGTATTATGAATGTAACATGTTTTGTAGGCTGGTGAGCCAAGTAATTATAAGTTGGTAGGTTTATGTGTTTATTAGGCCAGAGATCCTAGATGCTAAGGCCAGTGGGCCTGATTTTGTATATGTAATTATGCAGATTATTAATAAAATACATCGCTGCGTGTAGGTCGACCATGAAGAAAGAGTTATGGGGGAATAAGTTCCACTGGGTAGGGAAAGGGATGGGGTTATGAGTCTAGGAAAGAGGGGCTAAGATTGAGGGCTTAACCCAAGAGAATATTATAAGTATTCCTGAAAAATACTAAAGTTGGGAAATAAGCTCAGTTATCCTAAGTTCCTTTGGGGGGGGACAAACTCCAAGTGGAGAGGAACGAGCTCCTGGAGAGCCAAGTGTCAACTAGGAGGCATGTAGATTTATGTGGGAATTACCACCGTTGTGGGGGTTCTCTCTCACAATTTTTTAGGGGCTCTCTCATGATTCTGCAGGGGGGACCATTCTCACCATTTCTCTCGCCCTGGGCATTCTAACCAATTGGGCCATTTTTGTTTCCCACGAGATCATCCTCATGATTCTGGTCATCCCTTGAGCATTTCACGCTTGCATCCATAGCCTTTTCCGCCATTGTGAACCTCTATAATTGTCGAGTCATCCCCTTGCCTTACCAAATTTTCGTGTTGTGGTTTGAAGAGGCAGGTTGTTAGGCCTGCGAGCAACTCTCTCCAGGTGAGAGAGTTTGTTGGGGCAGTGATTCCTCTTGGAGGGAGTCCAGTAGCAGCTATAGAGCTCTGAGAATTCCTGGTCCGACCTATTGTTGAAACCCTAGAAAGGGAAGTGGAGCAGTCGATGGACTTTAGAACAATGAAGGTGTTTACTTCTTGGGGTGGGATAGGCATGTGGGGAATGAGAGTCTGTGAGATGTGGGTGTAAGTAGGCTCCTTGGAGAGAATCCTTCATGTGGCATTGTGTAGTTTCCCGTAGTCTCATCCAAGTCTAGGAATCCCTTTCACCTGGGTGGATTTTAGTCCCAGCTCGGGGGTGACCCACTTCTGAGAGTGATGAGCAGCGTGGTCTAAGGCTGGGAGGTTTGTGGAAGGTTTGCACGCAGTTGTTGTACTTAAATAAAAGATAAGTACCATTTCCAAGTTTGGTTACATGTTGTATATTTATATATGATGTTATATTTATGGGTTTGCTTGTGATTACTGCATGTATGCTTTTACTATTATTTTTGCATTATGTTGTGTGATAGCAGAATGTAAATCATGTGTTAAATATGTATATGTATATTCTAGCATGAGCGTTTCTCGGAGTAGCATGGCCCGGCCTGGGTGGTCGAGGATGTAACAAATTGGTATCAGAGCAGAGAAGCAAAGATACATATGATTAGGTAGCGTTGCACGACAGATTTTGAGGGTCAAGGACGTCAGAAATTGGTATCAGAGCAGAGAAGCAAAGATATAGATGATTGGGTAGCGTTTCCCGACGAAGTTTGAGGGTTGGGGACGTTACAAATCCATAGTCAGAATGAGCATGTGATATGTTACGAATCAAGAAAGCTAAAGAAGCATGAAAGGCTCTATTCTACTCGTGACTTAGAATTGGCAGCCATAGTGCATACCTTGAAGATGCGGAGACAATATCTCATGGGTAAAATATTTGAGCTAAGGATGAACCATAATGGTCTTAAACATTTGTTTGGAAAACAAATTTTAAATTCCAAAGAAAGCAGGTGGTTAGAATTCCTCAGTGAGTATGACTTTGATATCAAGCATGTCAGAGGAAAAGAGAACAAGGTGGTTGACACACTCAACAAAAGGGTGCATGGAATGCATGCTACAACCATTAGCATGTGCAAATCAGGTTTAAATGACATAATTTTAGAGGTTTCCAAATTAGATCAGTGTTATGAAGACATAAAGGCAACTTTATAGCAAGGCATGTTGCAACAAAAATGGAAAGGTTATGAGATAAAAGAGGATGGGATCCTCATGTATAGGCGCAGAGTTTATATGTCAAATGTTCAGGAATTGAATTTTTTTTTATTGTCAGAGATGTATAAAGTTCCTTATGCTGGAAATTCAGGTTGCCAAAAGACAATTGCAGTGGTCAAAAGACAATATTATTGGCCAGGCATGAAAAATGAAGTTGTTGATTTTATTGCTAAATGCCTTGATTGTCAAGAGGTCAAGGTTGAGCATAGACGTCCAACTGGTCTGTTACAACCTTTTCCAATTCCTGAGTGGAATTGGGAATTTGTAACCATGGATTTTATTATTAAGTTGCCAAGGACTGCTAAGCAACATGATTCTATTATGGTTGTGGTGGACAAGCTTACTAAAGCTACCCATTTTATTCCAATAAAAAACGTGCACAAGGCAACCAACATTGCTGATATATACATCCGAGAAATTTCTAGGTTGCATTGTGAACCTAAGACGATTGTGTCGAATAGAGATTCCAAGTTCACATCGAACTTTTCGAAGGGGATATTCAAAGGATTTGTGACAAATATGAACTTTATCACAACATATCACCCAGAGACATATGGACAAACAAAGATGGTTAATAACGTGATTGAGGATATGCTCAGGATGTATGTGATGGATAAACCATCAAAATGGGAAGACTAACTTCACTTGTGTTATAGAATGTTTCTCTTGCGGATAGATGAAACTTCCCTTGGATTACTAGACCCCTATACCAAGACAAAAACAATACAAGTGGACACTAACAACCCTTTAAACTTATCTTAACCAATCAGAATGAGAAGGAGAGGAAGGATATGATGAACTTGTTTTGACGTTTGTCCTCGTTGCTTCCAATTCATGAGCTTGATCTTCAAACTCCTTAGCGCAAATTTAGATATGCAATGGACAACAAAGGAAAACAACTATCTCCTACTCTACTAGATTATATAAGACAAGTCTATCTACAAATATTAGAGAAACATTAGACAAACAAATGTAACAAGACATGAACTTGAAGTAAATAGGCCAAGCATATATTTATTGGAAATCCAAAAAGAGGCACTTACAAACTGTGTATGATGTTGCAATACTTCTCCAATCTCTCCTCATCTAGGCCTTGCATGAATCTTGACATCAAAATGCATATGCTTCCTCCAGAATCAAAGGTTTGATACTTATAATCTTCCCCCCTTCACCTTGGAAATGCCTTCAATATATAGCCTTGAGAGGCACAACCACCATGAGAAAATGAAGGATAAGGTTGAGGATATGGCTCCTTAAGTTTGGGATCTGATCCTAAAATGAAGCCATAGCATAGGGCTCGAACACAACCAACCTCATCCCAAGAGAGATGGCCCATAGAATAAGTTGGAGGATCCCCCAATTCTCTCTTACAAGACTGGTGCTCCCCCTTAGTTGAACACATGGCACCATCCTCTAAAGTGGTGCTTCCCTAACATGGGAAATGGGGTGCTATTCCATAAAGTTGCACTCCTCCAGCATGGCCATGGGGGGCACCCTTCATAAATGCCCAAAAAATTGTCAATTTTTCCAAGAAAAAGGTGTGTTTTAACCTTGAAATGATGTGTTTCTTCCTCCAATATGACTTAGGGGTCATGGAAAATTTCTTTCATGGTGTCAATAGGTTTCAACACTCAAAAAAGTGAATGGAACACTAGGTAAGTTTCATACAACTCTTGCGACAGTGCATGAGACACTTAACAAGGTGCATACGTCAATTTGTGACACTTGCGACACTTAGGGTGTGAAACTCAAGTGTGACATTTTGATGTGTAACAACTTGGTAGAGTTTGTGTACAACAATGGGAATCAAGCATCTTTAAATATGAGCCCATTTGAAGCACTTTATTGTAGAGAGTGAAACACACCAATGAGTTGGGATAACCCAGCAGACTGCACAACGGTTGGGCCAAATCTGCTTCGGGAAATGGAAGAGCAAGTGGTGAAGATAAGACAAAATTTAAAGGCTTCCCAAGACAAGAAGAAAATCTAGATAGATAAATGCAAAACCCATAGAGATTTCAAAGTGGGTGACCATTTGTTCTTGAAAGTTAATGTAGTTCCTTGAAGTTCGAAAATTGTTCTAAGTTGGCAACACGCTATTGTGGACCATTTGAAATATTAGAGAAGATTGGTTATGTTGCATCTATGTTGGCATTACCTGCATTCTTGTGTATTCATAATGTTTTCCATATATCATTTCTTAAGAAGTACATGCCTGATTCTAATCATGTTATTTATTGGAATGTGATTTAAGTGGAGCCAAAAGGCGATTTTCGAGTGTGATCGGTTCAGTGTCTGAGTGTTGTTTTCACTATCGAGATCCAACAAACTCCCATCTATGAAGCTGAAAGTTTCTTCACGAGAGTTTCTTACCTCTTTAGCTCGTTGTCTTCCTTATGATATGTTACACTCCCATGCCTTCAGCAAGATGTTACCTCGAGTCTGCTCTGGGATGGAAAACCTGGAACTACTGCCTGTTTCCTTTTTTGTCGTGGCTATAACAGCCTCTTGGAAAGCGACCCGAGCCACCCCAGCTTCTTTTTCTCTGAAGGAGATGTTTTTCAGTACTTGATCAATGAGTTGGCAGTGGTTTTGAATAGTTTCCACTTTAGCAAGTAAATCTTGTTGAGCTGTCGACACTCTTCTTCGAATTTCTATGGCTTGGGATTGGAATATCCCGATATCTATCACATGGCTTTCGACGAAATTTAATTTGGCCTGTAATTGCCCTATTAACTCCTCTTGTTGGCTTATCTGTGATTGGCTGGTTTGGGCCGCCTGCTGTGTTTATTCGAGATCAGACTTGAGCCATTCAATTTCTTTTTTATCAGCTGCTCTAGCTTGCTCTATACCTATGTTCGCTTGATCTCTGGCAGCTGCCTTTGTTGTGGCCAACTTATCCTCCAATGTTTTGATCAAGCGGTTTTTTCGCTTCAACTGTTCTTTTAGGGACTCGACAGAATATTGGTTAGTTGTAGCAAAAGCCCCCAACCTCCCTGCTATCTGAGTTGCAAATTCTTCTTTTTTCATGGCTCTGCCATCAATAAGGATTTTAAATTTCTTGGCTACCTCCCATGCTTCATGATAAAGTTCTTGTCTCACAATGACCTTTCTCTTCTTATCGAAGAAAAATTCATTCGGAGGCAACTCTTCCACAGTTATAGGCATTAGTTCCTCGCCGAAAATCCAACCTGCATCTGGGATCCCCTTTGTGGACTATAGGAGAGTAACAGAAACGATGGGGTTGCCGATCTGCTTGGATGATTTCCCCGGGGTAACAGCCGAGGCTGGCTTGCTTAGAGGGTTGGGGATTTCTGCTTCTTGTTTCAGGCCTCCGGTTTGTTTCTTCTTTTCCTGGTGTTCCTCTTGGTCAGGTCCTGAATCTTTGGAGCCCTTGGCCTCCGTTTTCTGTACATCTGCAGTCGGTGGGTTCTTACCTTGTAAGACTGGGGGAAGGCAGCTCCACCGATGTTCCTGAAATTTGAAGAAATCAATCCTCTCCTCGGGCGACAGAGTTTGAATCTGACTGAGAACCTCAACATAGGATCTCTCTCCTCGGAAGACATCATCATGAGGCGAATTCTCATGTTCATACCTTTTAAGTCCACAACTCGCCATGTGATTTCCCACGATCCTGTGTGGGTCATGTTTCTTGAACTCAATGTGGACTAATTTAATATCCTCCAAAGCCGCTGCCTCGGCTTTTGCATGTCCGAAATCTAATAAAGAATAAGTATTCAAATGAATGGGGAAGGGCAGCCATACCTTCTTTGAAAATCCTTTAAGCTCTTTACTTATGCCACCAATCATAGTTTGCCAAGCGATTTCACGACAAACCAGCCTATCCGATATGAATAATGGTAGAGCATAGGGAGGAACAGAAGTGCCGAAAACCCTAATTTATGAAAATTCCGCCTCTACGTACCAGTCGGCCACATTGCTCAAGTTGATGGCAATGCTATCTAAAATCCTGAGTGGCGGGTTGCCGAAGATGTAGACATGCATTGGTACCATTACCCAATTGAAAATTTCATATATGAACTCTATAGCCTTATCTTCCCAGAGTTTTGAGTGGTAGACATGGATAGGTTCAGCCTCTGATGGAGTCCAGCTCCAGCTCATTAAAGGGAAAGGCATCATGAAACAAACAACATCCATGATGTAGGCGGACATAAAAAATGAAGCGGCCTACCCACTCGCCTTCTGCATTCGGTATTTAGTAATCCGGCTGGTTAAACTGTCGGATAACAATTTGGCCCAGTCGAAGGAACAACCTTCAGCGACTGTATGAATCAAAGGCACCCACGGGAGGAAAAAATGTGTGGTGTCCTCCTTCCCGAACAACCTACATGTCATCATTGCTATATATTTGAATTGCGGTTCCAGGGAAGAGATTGAATAAACTCCATTACCATCCACCCTGAACTTTGCAGGGTGCGAGACCCAATCTTTGATCAGATCAGACAGACTTTTACCGTATTGCTCGCATTCTTTCTGCTTAAAACCTTCCAGAAACTCAGCGTTGTGTGAGAAGTTTGGTGTCGGTGACAATTGGTACATCACCTGCAAATGTTCTGGTCAGAAAGTCTCAATGGTCACCTTTTGCTCGCTGATAATGGTTCTGCTTGGGATATCCACATGATCTAATGCCCATCAGATCATATCATAATATGGAAGGAGTCGTGGCCTGGCCGCTATCTTATGCATCTCTGATTGAACGATGATTTTGTATTTGGTGGCCAAATCGTCCTTCTCATTATCACTGGAGTCATCTGAACAGTTCACCAATTCAGACTGAAGAACCTCAGAGACATATGACCAGGTTTTGACAGAATCAACACTTCGAGGTGAAGTATCGGAAATAGTATCTAAGCCTTGCCCTGAACTCTCAGCAATCGCCTTGGAAGCTTTTCGTGGGGCCATGATAGAGGACTCTGACTTAGCTCTCCTGCAGTAAAAATGTGTATACATACATAAATTAGCCTGGTGAGAAAAGCTTATTTGCACAAGATAGCAATGAAATTGGAAACAATGAGAGAAAAAACTCTATATCTCGACCATTTAAAACCCCGACGTCCTTCCAAACATAACGGTCAAATCATTTTTTGAGAAAGATTTAGCAATAAAAACAAATATCTTCACCTATCACTTCTAATAAATGCTATAAATTTTGACGGGTCGTGACACAAGTTGGCGCAAAAACATTTAAATTTAACCCGTAGATGGTGCACGTTAATATTTGTATTAATGCACTGATTAATCTGGCTTAGCTTCTTTAATTAAGTTTTCTTTAAATTTTAATCACCTTTTTCGGCGTTTGTCGTATCGGGAGATTTCACTTCTATCTTTCGAGCCCTTAAAATCTGAGATCGTGATGACGTGATCTAGTTAAGCAAAAACGTGATCCGGATTAAGTGTTTAATTAATCAGTGTTTAATTAATATCGTGATTTCGTTAATATCATGATTTCGCGAATATCGTGATTTCGTTAATATTGTGATTTCGCGACTATGGGCTACAAAGGCATAGTTTCTTGGAAAAGTGAATGTCGAGTCGTGAAACCCTGACATTGTTTAACTATGGTTTAAAAATGACTTGCCCCTCGCACTAACCCAGGTGACTTTGAAACTATCTCGCAACTTCGCCTATCGGGGTTATGACGATAAGACCTTTGGGGAGAGTGATCACCGAGACGCGAAATCCCGACCGCACTCAACTAAGGTTTAAGGAACTTTACTCTCGTCGCTAACCTGGGTAAGCTTTCAAGGTTGTTTCGCGACTTCGCGCATCGAGGCTTGGAAACAATGTGACTTGTAACTCCCAAAACGCGATATCCCGAGGTATAGAAAAGTAAAAAAGCTCGTTCAATAGTTAAATGGCAATGGCTTAGGAGTATAACGACCATCGCCACTTCGCATATCGGGACTACTGAGATTTTCAGTGGGTAAAGATCACGAAGTAAAAGACAACTTAAAGGCCAACCTTTGATTTTAAGAATTACATTTAAACTAGTTGAAAAAGGTGGCTCCAACATAGGCTCCAACTAGGGATCTCGTTTCCCTGCGAGACGGGAAGAACAGTAGACCACGTGCCTGTATTGGGTAAATGGAGTCATTGGTTTTACTTCTGCGAAACCTTCTTAAGGAAAGGGGATATAGAGGGAAGAAAAGATATTGTCTTTTACTTCTGAAAAACTTTTCAACACTCAAATGTGTTTCAAACTCAGCTACAACCCCTTTCATGACTTTCTCTTTTTCGTTACTGAATTCAGGTCTGCCTTAAGACAATCAAAACAGTCCTAGGAAATCCAACAGATCTTGTGGTTTTTTGGCTTGCATCAAACGAAGTAAATTATATGTTTTTTAATCAGGGAGCCCTGTCCGAACTTGGGGTGCAGATCGGGTTTAAAGAAAGTTGATAACCAGAGTAGAGTGAGATTCACGTATGTCAGCCTTAGAGATACCTCAGATATTGCTTCACTGCCAGCGAGCCTGTTCAGTGCCCCGGTGAAGTTATCTGGCCCTTTTTACTGAATTTCCTTTCACCACCTGGGAATATATTTATGCATTTAAATGCTGAGACGAGGGCAATCATTTCTAAATTTCCTTTCATCATCTCTTTGGACTAGATGGGGGCAATCAAATATGAATTTCCTTTCACCATCTGTCTTATAATTTACTTTTTAGAACACGAAGTGGGGGCAATCAGTTTGTATGAGGGATGATATCTGTGTAATATTTGCAGTAGAGGTCTGTCAACTTGCTTTGATTACTCGGTACCAACCTTCCTTTCACTTTCAAAACACCTTAGCCCGTAGGGAAAATGGGAAAGATTACTTCCAAGGGCCTTTTTTCGAGCAAGCCTCAATCCTTCGAAACTGTTGAAAAACCTAGAAGAGTCAGGATCAACCTACGCATAGCTTTGTTTTGTAAGAGACTGAGGAGTTGTGAAGACTGGCTTACTTTCTAAAATTTGCTTTACAGCTTCCAAAGCTAAAACGTAATCTCTTCTCCCTATGTATAGAACCCGAAAAGAAGCTTGTTTTTTTAAGAAGGTATGTCTGTGGACAGAAAAAGGGTGACAGAGAGAGATCTGGGATTTGAAACACAGGGATCATGGATTAAAACCGACTTTGGAACCCTTTCCCGGAGGTGCTTTACTTTCTTTGCTTATCTTAATTACCTCCTATCTTTATCTAGGTGAAACTCTTAGGACCCAGAGTAAGGAGTCATTCTTTTGATAACCAGTCAAGCGAAAACATCATAATTATGAGACCATCACGGTCCTTTAGAGACCTTTGTTAAAAGGAAGACAAAAAGAAAAACTCTTCAGGAATTCGTACCTTTGCCTTACCATTTCGTTTTCTTTTAAAATAACGTAAAAAAAATTCTATCACCTGTTTTTGGCGAATTTAGTCTCCGATATATGACTTTATGTTTACTCCTTTCACTCGTTTAGGTTGCAAGCCGAAATCCTGTAAACACGAAGAGTGCCTTTTAAAAGAGCTGAATGTATTGAAAATTTCGTATCTCTACTTCTACAAAAATCACTGACCTAATTAATTAGAGGTGAAAGTAAACTTACCCAAAAGAAATTATGAAATAGAAAGCAAATACAAACCGGCATATACAATGGAAATTTTTGGGAACCAATTATTGCATATAGTGTTTTAAATAACGCCCGTTGACAGGGGCATTGAAGATTTTACCGTCCAGGTTTTCTAATAGAAACGAATTTTTTCCTTCGGGAGCTGCGACTTTGAATGGTCCGTACTAGATATGATCGAATTTACCGTGTTTCGCTAAATGTTCCTTTCTAGCATCCCATTTCAAGACCAAATCGCCAAGGAGAAACTCTCTGTCCTTTGCCTTACGATTGTATAACGTTTTCATGTCATCTTGGTATTTTTGCAACCTTTCGTCCACTTTGACCCTGTGCTATTGTACTTCGATCAATTGGTTTATCCTTCTTGTGACATGATTTGGTTCTTCTTTCTCGTCTTGCCATAGTTTCATTACGGGAAGCGCCAGGTTTATGGGTAATACCACATCAATCTCATACACCATTTGGAAAGGAGAGGTGCCAATAGATTTTTTCGTGCCTATCCGGTTTGCCCATAAAGCATATTTCAAATGCACGTGCCAAGATTTTTTGTTCTCATTCAACACTTTCTTAATTACATTGATCAGACTCTTGTTTGAAGATTCGGCTAGTCCATTTCCTTGGGGGTAATATGCCGTGGAATGGTCGAGCACAATATTGTATTTTTGGCAAAAACTGATCATAGCCATAGATTTAAAAGCCTGGGCGTTATCTGTGACTATCTTTCGAGGGGCAGTCGAATCTAGACAAAATGTTTTCTTCTAGGAAATCTATCACCACCGAATCTGTTGCCCTTCTGGTTGGAATAGTCTCCACCCATTTAGTGAAGTAATTTGTGGCAGTCAGGATCCATTTGTGTTGAGCGCTAGAATGGGGGTTAATTTCACCTATAAAATATAGTCCCCACTGCTGAAAAGGAGCCTTTGTTTTGACCGGGACTAACGGTAGCGCTGGAAGTTTATGCTTGCCTGCGAACAATTGGCAAGGGTTGCAAGTTCTGACTTTGGCATTGACGTCTAAGAAAAGTTTTGGCCAATAATACCCTGCCCTTAGGATCTTATAAGTTATCGCCCTCCAAGCGTGATGTCCCCCGCACACCCCTTCGTGAAATTCGCTTATGACCTTCTTTGTTTCTAATTCAACCAAACAAACCAACAGGAAGCCAAGTGGATCCTTCCAATACAATTGACTTTCCGATATACAGTATTTGACCGCATGCAGTTTTAGCGTCCTGGCTTTGGATGGGGATAAATCACTCGGGCATTTCAAGGTCAGCAGGTAGGACACTATGTTTTTGTACCAATTTGATGAGGCAAACTTCTCTTCGATTCTGATCACACCTGTTTGCTCATCGAGCTCGTTCGTGTCCTCACCCTCTTCATATCCCTGTAGGCTATTTATACCAAGGGCTCTGAAATTTGATTCAACTAAGAGTTTAGCCAAACCTTGACCCTTTACTAGTCTCGTCGGTTTTATCTCCAGATCAAATTCTTGAATTTTAGCGAGCCACCGTCCCCTTTTTCCATCACTGTCGGATTGAACCAAAATGTCTTTTACAGAGCTATTGGGTACGTACGCGATTATCTTGGAATGCAACACATAAGTTCTGAAAGCCTTTAATGCCTTCACCATAGCACATGCTTGTTTTTCCATTATATCGTATTTGAGTTCCGCGTCTCTGAGACTTTTGCTAAAAAAGGCTATCGGTTGTTCGAAACCTTCTTCATTTTTTTGGAGTACTGCGGCAATTGTATGTTCGGAGGCAAACGAGAAAATAAGAAAATCCTCTAGATAGTCAGGGCTTGCCAGTACAGGTGCCTCGCTTATAACCTTCTTGATGCGTGCAAATGATTCTTTGGCCTCTGCTATCCATTTCACTTCGTTGTTTTTCTTTAACATATCTGTGATTAATTTCACAATTTCAACAAAGTTTGGGATAAACCTCCTCAAAAAATTTATCTTTCTTAAGAATGACTGAATTTCCTTTACATTTCTAGGAATATTTATTGTGTCTATAGCTTCAACCTTGCTAGGATCAATTTTAATTCCGTCTCGAGACACAATATGGCCCAGGAGTTTACCTTCTTGGATGGCAAAGTGAGACTTTTTGGGGTTTAAAGACAGACCAAACCTACGGCATTTTTCAAAAGTTTGCTTGAGATGTATTAAATGATCTTTGTCAGATTTAGAAAAAATAGTTTGATTATCGAGATAGATAACCACGAACTTGTCTCTTTCACCGATGAAAGCGATATCCATAGCACGTTGGAAGGTGGCACCTGCATTCATTAGACCAAAAGGCATCTTATCATACATGAATGTACCTCAAGGAGTAGTGAAGGTTGTTTTTTCTTTATCATGTTTATTTACGGCAATTTGATTGTACCCGGAGAAATCGTCGATCATCGACATCCTATTTGCCCCAACTACCTTTTCTAATATGTGATCCATTTTGGGCAGAGGGTAGTTGTCTTTGAGGGGGAACTTATTTAGATTTCTAAAATCGACACACAGTCTAATCTCCTCGTTCTTCTTTCTAACCGGGACCAGGTTTGCTACCCAATCAGAGTATCTCAGTGGTACTATTATCTTTGCGTCCAAGAGCTTCTTAACTTCCCTTTCGACCACGGGCAATAAGATAAGGTTGATTTGTCTAATCTTTTGTCTAAAGGGTTTGACACCAGGCTTGAGGGGTATCTTGTGTTCGATCATAATGGTGTCGTAGGTTCTCAATTCTTTGTAAGACCAAGCGAAAACGTCTTTATACCGCGCGAGTAAGTCTTTATAATTGATTTTTATCTCAAGAGGAAGGTATTTTGATATCTTTACCATCCTAGGCTCCTCTTTTGTCCCTACGCCGCAGTCTTCAACCTCCTCTAGTTGGGGTTGCAGAGTGGATTTTAAGGGCATGTCATTCTGATCGAAAAGTCTCTCCAGGGGGATTAGTCCCTTTGGAATCTGATTGTTCTTTAAAACCAACATGCGATGGTTAGCAATTTTTTCTCAAAACTCCTGAGGCTCCTCTCCCTCTTGCATAATCCATCTATGATCATTTTGGTCCTCCTGGTCAATTTGGGTTTTGGAGAAATCACCCACCATTTCCAGGAACTTTCTGATCTGTTCGTCATCCTCGAAAACCTGCCAGTGTTGTATATTGTTTGGTATGGATGGTCTATGTCTTACCTCTATGTGGTACTTTAATTTGAAAGCGGTGGGAGGTATGAAAGTTGAAGCCGCTTTGGCCAGTGAATCGACTTCTTGGTTTTCAACCCGTGGGATGAAATGAACCTTTACCGATGAAAATAATTTTTTAATAAGATCCCAGGTGCAATTTCTGTAAGATCTCAATCTTGGGTGCTTGGCCTAGTAGTCTCGATTTATCTGCTTCACCATCAACTCTGCATCTCCGTAAACTTCCAGGTTATTTATGTTCAACTTCCTGGCAGCTTCCAACCCTAAGACTAAGGCTTCATACTCACAGACGTTATTTGTGTAGTCTATATCCCACTAAAGCCTATAAGAGAAAGGGATAACAAAATCGTTTTTAGGTGCCACAAAAAGTACTCCTGCACCCACTCCTTCACATGACAGGGCACCATCAAAAAACATTTTCCAAATCCCTGTGCTATGCATATTTTCATATGTCTTTCCTGATTCATTATTTTCTAAGCAATTCTCTTCTGCATAGCTATTTACATCATCATCAAAAGACAAAATACAATTTTCTAGATCTTGATCGGCAATATCAACAGGAAAATCGTTAGGATTCTGAGGGTCACTCACTGTGTAGGCTAGCCTCGTTTTTTTATATAACCGAGTAAGTTGTCCACCAAACACATGAATCGTGGCGTAGGTCATGTCTAGTTGCAAAGACCCACCAAGTTTGGCTCCCCACGACCTAGATAGAAGTAAGCCATACTTCGAGGGTATATCGACAATAACCACATCCATCAAGACGCTTTTCACCGGGACCTGCGCAAGAGTGACTACTAAATCTTTTATCATACCCATGCACTTAACTCTTCTTGAATCGAAAGAGTAGAGATCTCCATAAGGCCTGGTGATATCAAGGCCTAGTCTATCCATAATAGTTTTGGGCATCACATTATGTGAGGCCCCAGAGTCTAGCATGCAGTTATGCAGCAGTCGATCATGCACATTCAAAGTGATATAGAAAGGAGCTACGGTGTATTTGGCATCCTCGAAATGTGGACCAAAAGTGATATTGGGCTTATCATCTTCCAAGTTTATCACGTCAAAGTGACTTTCTAGCTCCGAAAAACCTATCACTTTGGTCATCTGCTTTCGATATACAGGATTCTTCGCTAATTCCACCAGAGGGATTGGCTGAACCCTCCACCACCTTTGTCTGTTTCTTTGGTTGAAACCCCAGACTCCTTCTTTTCTAATTTATTTGTTTGTGTTGATTTATCACCCATGAGTTTATCTACCGGTATCTGTGTTTCAACTGTCTTGGTTTCCTTTGTTTGGGTCTCAACCTCCTTTACTTTGGGATCTAGCGAGTCTGCCCCTTTTATTTTGCTATTAGATATCTCTTTTGGGGCGGGCTCGTATACTTCACCTCTAGGGAGAATTTTCTTGGGTTGAGAAGTCACTGCAGGTTTGTTTTTAGACCTCAGGTTATACCTAGGTTGGACCTCAGCCATTACAGAATCGGTCGTTTCTTGACATACAACGAAATCAATGTTGTTTATGTCATCATCTTTATTTGACGATTGTTGTGTGTTTAAGGACTTCTCATAATCTTCTTTGGTTAAAAAAGGATGAGTGCAGTCGTCACCCAAATTTGTCACATCTTCTTCCAGACCCTCAAAATCTTGCATGTCATTTCCTCCTATAAAATTTTCATTTTTTAAAGGGGTTTGAATTTTCTGGTCTTCATTTTTAATCTGCCTTTGTTGATTTTTAGGATTGGGGTTTCTTCTGAATTCCCTTTTAACGAAAGGATCGGCTTTGGATTGATCTAGCTCCATTCTGGAAATCTTATTTGAGAACTTCTTAATTATCCTAGCCATATCATCCATTTTGTTGTCTGTGGATCTATTGGACCCTGAGGGTCCCACTTGTTCCCTAAAACGTTTGTTTTCTCGGTTTCCCATTTCTACCTTGGTTTTCAACTTTCCAGAAGCCATCATATTAGATTCGATTTCTACAACATCATCTTGCATTCGGGTTAGGGTAGCCCCTCTCCTTTCTCTCAAAAGAAGTGTGAAATCGGGTTCGAAAGCTCTCGCAAAGGTTACCTTGGCTGCAGGTTGAGATGATTTAACTTTGATCGGGATCTTATTATATAACTTGTTAAATATTTGAATGAATTCCATAATAGTTTCCGAAGTCTTTTTCTTTAAAGAGCCGAATTCTGTCAAATAATACAAATGGTCTTTCCTTTCACCCCATTGTCTAAGAAAGGAGTCTTCCAGGGCATCATAGGATAATATCGATCCTGTGGGTAGACTTTGAAACCAGGTTTGTACCTGCCCTTCGAAATTTTGAACAAACAACCTCGAATATACGTCTTTGTGTTCGAGGCCTAGGATATCAGCGAACTGATCAAAGAAGTTTATATGTTCGGTTGCGGTCAAGTCCCCTTCCCCTGTAAATTTAGGTAAGTTTTTTATGTAATTTTCAGGAAGGTCGTGGAGAGGGACGAGCAAGACCAAAGGTGCATATCTCACAACTACTTTAGCGAAAACTCTGGGAGGCGGGGGAGGCCCTTGGCCCCCCGCTCCTCCTCCTGGAGCCACTCCACCTCCTCCTCCGGCGGCTGCCATCGGTGCTACCTGGCAGGGAAAATGTGTGTTATATAGAGGGTTCTGGAAGACTAAAAGTGAATTTCTATTTTCTTCGAGAGACGAGAAAACCGAAGACGGGTGAAAAGAGATGCGAGGACTTGGCTCCTCGAACTTGCAAGAGATGTAATCAGGGGAACCCGCGGGTGTAGAATCTGAGTATATTGTATACTCTTCGAAACTTGGTGAGGTCGTGAAATCTAACTGAAGAGTCAGCGGGATATCGATCTCTGATAAATTCACTACAGGGTTTTTACCTTTGTGTATGCTAGAGGTTGTCGGATGGATTTCACTTTTAACCTCCGAGAGAGTTAAAGTTGGGTTGATGGTTTTTGGGAGGGGATTGTACAAAGTTGAAGGTTCAAAGGAACTCTTGGTATTGAGTTGTGGGCGCTTAAGCTGGTAGACTGCAGTAGTTGGCTTAAGGGAACCTCTCGTTTTCAGTATTTTTTCGGGATCAGAAATGGGTGTGGTCTATTTACCCTTCAGGTTTTGTCTGGTGTTCCTTTGACATGATGCCAGCTTATTTAAACGTGGAGTCGCCAAGTGAAAGATAATAAAATCCTTTAGAAGGTGCTCACTCTTTGTTCACTATCAAAGGGCAAAACTTGCAAAAATGTCATTCTTCCCAGGAAAAAGGTTCAATAACTTCGTCCCTGGCAATGGCGCCAGAAAGATGTTGTTCCAGAGTCTGTACTTAAGGCTTAGAAAGTACAGTGTCTAGGCATCTGAAAGTGAGTAAAGGGTAAAAAAGGGAGAAATTCAACCTTCGAAAAAGGAAGCTAAGGCTGATTTTCAGGTTGTCGTTGTCTCGCTTCCAACTATTCCTGGATGTTTATTTCCCGTTCAATCGTGGCCCATGAACGTTCAAGTTCTACCCGGGTGGTGGTTGTTTTAAGTATGGTATCGAAAAGGTTTAAAGCGATATGGGTTTGGTCTAATAAGCCGGGTTCAATATTAGGTTGTCTTACAACAGGGACAGTCATAGAGGAACACGAAAATTAAAGGAGAGTTTGAGGTTTTTGATGTTGTATCAATTTGATCTTATAAAAGAGAACTTTTGAATCCAATATTAAAAATAAAGTGCAAACCAAAGGCCTTTTCCCGTAACTGAGTTATATTTTAAATAAATGGTGTGTGAAATGTGAGAAAAACATTAAGTTGTCTATAACACGAGGCTCCTATCAAGGGAGAATCTCACCCTGTAAACAGAAGAAGAAAATAAGATAAGAAGAAATCTGACGAAGCATAAAATATGAAGATCTAAAAAGTTCACAGGTCTTATACCTGCTAATAGCCAATAGAGAGGAAAAACTGTAAACGATATAGACGACTAAAAATTGATCACCACAGTAGAGGTTTTACTAAATTGCAGTAAAAACATTAATCAGATATATATATGCGAAATGAAATTGAATATGAAATCACAGAGGAAACAAACTCATAACACAGTCTTGACGGAATCGGGAGTCTTTGGATTGCTTTGTATTAAATTTCAAAAGGAGAGAGTCTCTATTACAATCGACCAAAAAGGTCCAACCTCATTTCTTTCTTCTAATGTCATATTTATACAAATTTCTACATGCTAGAATCTCAATCGTTCCAGGAATTTTTTTGGTTACAAAAAGGAGACTTCTACGTTTCAATCCTTTGTCTTTGTCCTCTTTCAAGCGGATGGAGCAACTTCCTTCCTTTGAACTTCGGGTTCTAAAAATTGAACAGGCAGACACATGTCATCATTTGGTACCGAAAACCTGCCCCTTCACATGCTCGGTGCAAGTGACGCACCTCTCCACCAATTGGGCTATCAACCTGGAAGGTTCTGCTTGATTATTTGCTTCACAAGTGTAACAATCCTTCACTAATTGTGGCAACTTTCCTTCTACTTGTTGGTCTTCGGTGCCGATAGAACATAAATGTACACTTGGTTTTATTAGCCATTTATCTACTTGGACTATATCTGACCAAGTTATCTATGATATTTCAGCCAAATCTCTTTCCCCATTCTCCTTGATATTGAGTAGGTGCTTGGCTATATTAATCTGGCCCAGTGTCTCAGTGTTGTTTTCACTATCGAGATCCAACAAACTCCCATCTATGAAGCTAAAAGTTTCTTCACAAGAGTTTCTTACCTCTTTAGCTCGTTGTCTGCCTTCTTATATTTTTACGCTCCCATGCCTTCAGCAAGATGTTACCTCGGGTCTGCTCTGGGATGGAAAGCCTGGAACTACTACCCGTTTCCTTTTTTGTCGTGGCTATAACAACCTCTTGGAAAGCGACCCGAGCCGCCCCAGCTTCTTTTTCTCTGAAGGAGATGTTTTCCAGTACTTGATCAATGAGTTGGCAGTGGTTTGAATAGTTTCCACTTTAGCAAGTAAATCTTGCTGAGCTTCCGACACTCTTCTTCGAATTTCTATGGCTTGGGATTGGAATATCCCGATATCTATCACATGGCTTTCAGCGAAATTTAATTTGGCCTGTAATTGCCCTATTAACTCCTCTTGTTGGCTTATCTGTGATTGGCTGGTCTAGGCCACCTGCTGTGTTTGTTCGAGATCGGACTTGAGCTGTTCGATTTCTTTTTGATCAGCTACTCTAGCTTGCTCTATACCTGTGTTCACCTGATCTCTGGCAGTTGCCTCTATTGTGGCCAACTTATCCTCCAATGTTTTGATCAAGCGTTTTTTTTGCTTCAACTATTCTTTTAGGGACTCGACAGAATATTGGTTAGCTGTAGCAAAAGCCCCCAACGTCCCTGCTATCTGAGTTGCAAATTCTTCTTTTTTCATGGCTCTGCCATCAGCAAGGATTTTAAATTTCTTGGCTACCTTGCCTGCTTCTTGATAAAGTTATTGTCTCACAACGACCTTTCTCTTCTTATCGAAGAAAAAATCATTCGGAGGAAACTCTTCCACAGTTATAGGCGTTAGTTTCTTGTCGAAAATCCAACCTGCGTCTGGGATCCCCTTTGTGGACTGTAGGGGAGTAACATAAATGATGGGGCTGTTGATTTGCTTGGATGATTTCCCCAGGGTAAGAGCCGAGGCTGGCTTGCTTGGAGGGTTGGGGATTTCGGCTTCTTGTTTCGAGCCTCCAGTTTATTTCTTCTTTTCCTGGTGTTCCTCTTGGTCAGGTCCTGAATCTTTGGAGCCCTTGGCCTCTGTTTTCTGTACATCTACAGTCGGCGGGTTCTTACCCTGTAAGACTGGGGGAAGGCAGCTCCGCCGATGTTCCTAAAATTTGAATAAATCAATCCTCTCCTCGGGCGACAGAGTTTGAATCCGACTGAGAACCTCAGCATAGGATCTCGCTCCTCGGAAGACGTCATCATGAGGTGAATGCTCATGTTCATACCTTTTAAGGCCACAACTCGCCATGTGATTTCTCACGATCCTGTGTGGGTCATGTTTCTTGAACTCAATGTGGACCAATTTAATATCCTCCAAAGCCGCTGCCTCAGCTTTTGCATGTCCGAAATCTAATAAAGAATAAGTATTCAAATGAATGGGGAAGGGCGGCCATACCTTCTTTGAAAATCCTTTAAGCTCTTTACTTATGCCACCAATCACAGTTTGAATAGAGATTTCGTGACAAACCAACCTATCTGGTATGAATAATGGCAGAGCATAGGGAGGAACAGAGATGCCGAAAACCCTAATGTATGAAAATTCCGCCTCTACGTACTAGTCGGCCACATTGCTCAAGTTGATGGCAATGCTATCTGAAATCCTGAGCAGCGGGTTGTCGAAGATGTAGACATGCATTGGTATCATTACCCAATTGAAAATTTTGTATATGAACTCTGTAGCCTTATCTTCCCAGAGTTTTGAGTGGTAGACATGGATAGGTTTAGCCTCAGATGGAGTCCAGCTCCAACTCATTAAAGGGAAAGGCGTCATGAAACAAGCAACATCCATGATGTAGGCGGACATAAAAAATGAAGCGGCCTTCCCACTCGCCTTCTGCATCCGGTATTCAGTAATCTGGCTGGTTAAACTGTCGGATAACAAATTGGCCCAGTCGAAGGAACAGCCTTCAGCGATTATATGAATTAAAGGCACTCACGGGAGGAAAAAATGTGTGGTGTCCTCCTTCTCGTACAACCTACATGTCATCATTGCTATATATTTGAATTGCGGTTCCAGGGAAGAGATTGAATAAACTCTGTTACCATCTGCCCTGAACTTTGTGGGGTGTGAGACCCAATCTTTGATCAAATCAGACAGGCTTATGCCGTATTGCTCACATTCTTTCTGCTTAAAACCTTCCAGAAACTCGGCGTTGTGTGAGAAGTTTGGTGTGGGTGACAATTGGTACATCACCTGCAAATGTTCTGGTCTGAAAGTCCCAATGGTCACCTTTTGCTCGCTGATAATGGTTCTGCTCGGGATATCCACATGATCTAATGCCCATCGGATCATATCATGATATGGAAGGAGTCGTGGTCTGGCCGCTATCTTATGCATCTCTGATTGAACGACGATTTTGTATTTCGTGGCCAAATCATCCTTCTCATTATCGCTGGAGTCATCTGAACAATTCACCAGTTCGGACTAAAGAACCTCAGAGACGTATGACCAGGTTCTGACAGAATCAACACTTCGAGCTGAAGTATCGAAAACAGTATCTAAGCCTTTCCCTGAACTCTCAGCAATCGCCTTGGAAGCTTTTCGTGGGACCATGATAGAGGACTCTGACTTAGCTCTCCTGCAGTAAAAATGTGTATACATACAGAAATTAGCTTGGTGAGAAAAACTTCTTTGCGTAAGATAGCAATGAAATTGGAAACAATGAGAGAGAGAACTCTATATCTCGACCATTTAAAACCCTGGCGTCCTTACGAACAGAACGATCAAATCATTTTTTGAGAAAGATTTAGCAATAAAAACAAATATCTTCACCTATCACTTCAAATAAATGCTATAAATTTTTACGGGTCGTGACACAAGTTGGTGCAAAAACATTTAAATTTAACTCGTAGACGGTGCGCGTTAATATTTGTATTAATGCACTGATCAATCTGGCTTAGCTTCTTTAATTAGGTTTTCTTTAAACTTTAATCACCTTTTTCGGCGTTCACCATATCGGGAGATTTCACTTCTATATTTCGAGCCCTTAAAATCCGAGATCGCGATGACGCGATCTAGTTAAGCAAAAACGTGATCCTGATTAAGTGTTTGATTAATCAGTGTTTAATTAATATCGTGATTTTGTTAATATCGTGATTTCGCGAATATCGTGATTTCGTTAATATCGTGATTTCGCGACTCGGGGCTACGAAGGCATAGTTTCTTGGAAGAGTGAATGTCGAGTCGCAAAACCCCAACATTGTTTAACTACGGTTTAAAAATGACTTACCCCTGACACTAACCCGGGTGACTTTGAAACTATCTCGCAACTTCGCCTATTGGGGTTATGACGATAAGACCTTTGGGGAGAGCGATCGTCGAGACACGAAATCCCGACCGCACTTAACTAAGGTTTAAGGAACTTTACTCTCAACGATAACCTGGGTAAGCTTTCAAGGTTGTTTCGCGACTTTGCGCATCGGGGCTTGGAAACAGTGTGACTTGTAACTCCCGAAACGCGATATCCCGAGGTATAGAAAAGTAAAAAAGCTCGTTCAACGGTTAAATGGAAATGGCTTAGGAGTACAACGGCCATCGCCACTTTGCATATCGAGAGTACTGATATTTTCAGTGGGTAAAGGTCACGAAGTAAAAGACAACTTAAAGGCCAACCTTTGATTTTAAGAATTACATTTAAACTAGTTGAAAAAGGCGGCTCCAACACTTCCTTTCAAGCCTGTATCTGAATCCCTTGAAGGGAAGTGGGGGAGCCAAAGGAATCTTGAGTAGAGAAGGGGCACACTTCCTGGGGTGGGACAGACATGTGGGGAATGAGATACTGTAGACTAATCGAAACAATGGGCACCTTCAATTGAGTAATTTTTTTGTTTATCATACCTTAACCTAGTATTAGGAAACATTTTTCTCTCGTGGAGTTTAAGTCCCAGCTCGACGGTGACATTTTATTGAAAGTTTATGAGCAATAACATCTATGGCTGGGAGGAATGTCTGAGTTCTGCACGCAGTTGGTGGCTTTTCATAAAGATAAATATTCCTTATGTGCTTGTCCTATTTACTGTGTACTTAATTATTTATGTGTGAAATGGTTTATTTCTTGTATGATGATGCATATAAGTAATGGTTGATATTTTCTATAATGTTGTTTATACATGTAAGCGTGGGTTTATTATTCAATATTGCAGTTGCACATGCTGAGTATGACAATTGTTATTTGAAATTATGTTAAGTTAACCATTATTATAATGGTCGTGAGCCTTTGGGGTGAGGTTAGAACGGTTGTACGTGGAGGGTGATACTATGTGCGCGTAAAGGGGTTGGATTTGTTGTGCACGCACAGGGAAGCAACCCATGTGCACTGGGAAAACAAAAGTTACGTGTAACGCCAGAAGGGTTGCACGTGCAATTAGGATTACCTGTTCAAAGTGGTTGATACACACAATAATGTTGATGTGTCCAACATACTTGTGTGCACAGATGTATTGTGTTGCTTCCGATGTTATAACTTGAGTTAGAAGGGGAACATTGGGTGGCGCGATCACGCGGGTTACCTTAATTGTAACTGTGCGGGTTAATTTTGTAACTCTGTGGACTAAAAATTTTGGAGTGGAATAGCTCAACAATAAGCTAGGAATGTCATAGTTTGGTGTCAGAGCGCCAGAAGTAGATATTTGTGTGGCGTGGCCCAGCCTAGGCGGCTGAGGACGTTACAAATTGAGCCAATGACATCTAATCCCCACTCTACAAAAGGTTCTTCAATTGTTATGGGTTGCAACAACATCGCTACTCTTTTCTTTTTTCTTGAAAATCTTTGGAAAGAAATACATTTTCTAATCATTGCATATGAATCTTTAAAAATGGTGAGCCAACAATAGTTTTCTCTCGTAATTTTGTGTGTTATAGTTGCATGTGCAACTAGTACATGTTGATTTGCCTTCATCTTTAATGCCCTTCTTTCTTTTGAAGCCATACCATTTGGGAATTCGCCATATTTTAGATAGAAAATTATATCCTTATACCATTATGATGTGGATGATTAAGATCCTATTGAAATATATATAACCCCATTTAATGCAACAATCCTTGTAGATGAAGCCCTGGAAGGGAAGTGGGGGAGTTGAAGGACTCTTGAGTAGAGAAGGGGCACACTTTCTGGGGTGGGACAAACATGTGGGGAATGAGAGATTGTAGACTAATCGTAGCAATGGGCACCTTGGATTGAGTAATTTTGTTGTTTATCATACCTTGACCTGGTATTAGAAAACCTTTTGCTCTAGTGGATTTTAAGTCCCAACTCGGCGGTGACATGTTATTGAAAGTTTATTAGCAACAACGTCTATGGCTGGGAGGAACGTCTGAGTTCTGCGCGCAGTTGGTGGCTTTTCATAAAGATAAATGTTCCTTGTGTGTTTGTCTTATTTATTGCGTGCTTAATTATCTATGTGTGAAATGGTTTATTTCTTGTATGACGATGCATAAAATTAATGGCTGATATTTTGTATAATGTTGTTTATACATGTAAGTGTGGATTTATTATTCAATATTGCAGTCGCACATGGTGAGTATGACAATTGTTATTTGAAATTGTGTTAAGTTAACCATTATTATAATGTTTTTGAGCCTCTGGGGTGAGGTTAGAATGGTTGTACGTGGAGGGTGATACTATGTGCACGTAAAGGGGTTGGATTTGTCATGCACACACAGGGAAGCAACTCATGTGCATCGGAAAAATGAAAGTTACGTGTAACGCCAGAAGGGTTGCACGTGCAATTAGGATTACTTGTTCAGAGTGGTTGATACACACAATAATGTTGATGTGTCCAACATAATTGTGCGCACATATGTGTTGTGTTAGTTCTGATGTTATAACTTGAGTTAGAAGGGGAACATTGGGTGGCGCGATTAGGCGGGTTACCTTAAGTGTAACTACGCAGGTTAATTTTGTAACTCTGTGCACTAAAAATTTTGGAGTGGAATAGCTCAACAATAAGCTAGGAATGTCATAGTTTGGTGTCAAAGTGCTAGAAGTAGAGATTTGTGTGGCGTGGCCCAGCCTGGGCGGCTGAGGACGTTACAAATTGAGCCAATAACATCTAATCCCCACTCTACAAAAGGTTCTTCAACTGTTATGGGTTGCAACGACATCGCTACTCTTTTATTTTTTCTTGAAAATCTTTGGAAATAAATACATTTTCTAATCATTGCATATGAATCTTTAAAAATGGTGAGCCAGTAATAGTCTGCTCTCGTAATTTTGTGTGTTATAGTTGCATGTGCAAAATCTCCTTCGCAAATGCCTTCATAAAATTCAACAAGCACCTTTTTGGCTTTTATTTAATCAATGCATCCTAACAACATTCCATCAAAATTTCTTCGAAAAAGTATTTCAACAACTAGTACATGTTGGTTTGCCTTCATCTTTAATGCCCTTCTTTCTTTTGAAGCCATACCATTTGGGAATTGGCCAGATTTTAGATAGAAAATGATATCCTTATACCATTCTGATGTGGATGATTAAGATCCTATTTAAATAGATATAACCCCATTTAATGCAACAATCCCTATAACTGAAGCCCTGGAAGGGAAGTGGGGGAGTCAAAGGACTCTTGAGTAGAGAAGGGGCACACTTCCTGGGATGGGACAGACATGTGGGGAATGAGAGACTGTAGACTAATCGTACCAATGGGCACCTTGGATTGAGTAATTTTGTTGTGTATCATACCTTAACCTGGTATTAGAAAACCTTTTACTCTGGTGGAGTTTAAGTCCCAACTCGGCGGTGACATGTTATTGAAAGTTTATGAGCAACAACGTCTATGGCTGGGAGGAACGTCTGAGTTCTGGGCACAGTTGGTGGCTTTTCATAAAGATAAATGTTCCTTATGTCTTTGTCTTATTTACTACGTGCTTAATTATCTATGTGAAATGGTTTATTTCTTGTATGACGATGCATAAAATTAATGGCTGATATTTTGTATAATGTTGTTTATACATGTAAGTGTGGATTTATTATTGAATATTGCGGTTTCACATGCTGAGTATGAAAATTGTTATTTGAAATTATGTTAATTTAACCATTATTATAATGGTTGTGAGCCTCTGGGGTGAGGTTAGAATGGTTATACGTGAAGGGTGATACTATGTGAGCGTAAAGGGGTTGGATTTTTTGTGCGCGCGCAGGGAAGCAACCCATGTGCACTAGGAAAACAAAAGTTACGTGTAACACCAGAAGGGTTGCACGTGCAATCAGGATTACTTGTTCAGAGTGGTTGACACACACAGTAATGTTGATGTGTCCAACATACTTGTGTGCATAGATGTATTGTGTTGCTTCCGCTATTATAACTTGAGTTAGAAGGGGAACATTTGGTGGCGCAATCAGGTGGGTTACCTTAAGTGTAACTGCGCATGTTAATTTTGTAACTCTGTGCACTAAAAATTTGGAGTGGCATAGCTCAGCAGTAAGCTAGGAATGTCATAGTTTGGTGTCAGAGTGCCAAAAGTAGAGATTTGTGTGGCGTGGCCCAGCCTGGGCGGATGGAGACGTTACAAATTGAGCCAATGACATATAATCCCCACTGTACAAAAGGTTCTTCAACTGTTATGGGTTGCAATGACATCGCTACTTTTTTCTTTTTTCTTGAAAATCTTTGGAAAGAAATACATTTTCTAATAATTACATATGAATCCTTAAAAATGGTGAGTCAATAATAGTTTGCTCTCATAATTTTGTGTGTTATAGTTGCATGTGCAAAATGTCCTCCGCAAATTCCTTCATAAAATTCAACAAGCACCTTTTTGGCTTTTATTTAATCAATGCATCTTAACAACATTCCATCAAAATTTCTTCGAAAAAGTATTTCAACAACTAGTACATGCTAGTTTGCCTTCATCTTTAATGCCCTTCTTTCTTTTGAAGCCATACCATTTGGGAATTGGCCAGATTTTAGATAGAAAATGATATCCTTATACCATTCTGATGTGGATAATTAAGATCCTGTTGAAATAGATATAACCCCATTTAATGCATCAGTCCCTGTCATGAGTTTGCATAACCCTTGTCCTTTAACGACTTTCAATGGATTTATCTCAATATCATCTTCTTGAATGTTTTCAAGCCAATTTGCCCATTTTCCTTCTCTAGATTATTGATTAAGGAGCATTTTTACCAGAGATGTTGGGACATATGCTATGACATGAGATAACAAGATATAAGTTCTGAAGTGTTCCACTGCTTTAACTAAATAAAGAGTCTATTTCTCTATTTTTGAATATCTCAATTTATAGCCATGTAAAGTTTAACTCATAAAAATTATTGGAAGTTCTTCTCCTTTGAGATTTCTTTGTGTTAATATAGAAGCAATGGTCTCTTTTGAAGCAAAAGAATGTATGATAAAATCTTGATCAAAGTTTGCACTAACAAGAACTGGAGTTGAAGTAATTGCATGCTTGATCTTAGTGAATGCTCTTTGAATTTCTTGTGTCCATTCAAATTTTTGGTCATTTTTCAACAAGACATTTATTGGTTTCACAACACTGACATAATCTGGGACAAACCTCCTTACAAATTTTATCTTTACAAAAAATTATTGTACCCATTTTTTTGATGTTGGAGGGCTCAATTCATTGATAGCTTTAACTCTTTCTGGATCAATGTAAATTCCTTCTTTACTTACTATATCTTCTGGATCAATGGAAAATGCAAACAAACATTTCTTTGGATTCAAAGATATTCCATATAATTTACATCACTCAAGTACTTACCTAAGATGCTCGAAGTGCTTTTATCTTACCATGGAGTGAATAGTAAGATCATCTTGATAATCAACCATGAATTTTCCAATTAAATATGTGAAGGCTTCATCCATTTCCCTTTGAAAAGTTGCTCTAGCATTTTTCAAGCCAATATGCATGAGTACATATGCATATGTCTCCCATGGTGTGATGAAAATAGTTTTAAGTCTATCTTCTTATGCAACCGGTACTTGGTTATAACTAGAAAAACCATCTAACATAGACATCAGAGCTGAACTAGTCACTTGTTGTGACAACATATCCATATGGGGGAGGGGATAATTGTCTTAGATACTTTCCTTGTTTAGATCTCTAAATTCAACACAAAGATGAATCTCCCCACTTTTCTTTCTTACTATAACAGGATTTGAAAGCCATTCTAAATGTCTAATCGAAAATATTATTCTGACCTTCTTCACCTTTTCCAACTCAAGTTTTACCAAGGGTTTTAATTTAGGATTTACAATTCTCATATTTTGCCTTACTAGCTTTGTTCCTTCTTTTAGTGGTATGATGTGTTGAAATATGGACTTATCACAATCCTTGAAATCATCATAAGTCCAAGCAAAAACATCATAAAATTCTTTGAACAAAGCGGTGTACTGAGCAACTTCTTTTTTAGTGCAACTAGTACCAAGGTTTACATACTTTGGAGAGTCTTGAGTGCTAATATTTATTTTATGAGTTTCCTGCACATTTCTGATAGATAATTCTTCTTTCAAATTGGCCACTTTAGTTTGGTCATCTCTTGTGAAAAGAGATTCAAAATTGATACAATCCTTTGAAAGAGACACATGACTTTGATCTTCAAGGATTTCTACTTAAGCATTTGTATCAGCAAGAAATTCAACCAACTACTCATCATTTTCAAAATCTTGGAGATACTCTTAATTATCAGGTAACGAAGGCCGAAAAATCCAAATATATTTTGATTCTGGTAATCATCAGGATTGAATAGAGATGCAGCAACCGCCAGTGACTCTGCCTTTTGATTCTTATCTCTGGGGATGAAGGAGATGTTAAATGAACTAAAAGAATTCATGAGTTCATTTACTCTTTTGGAATAAAATTTTGACTTCTCTTTTTGGATCATGTACTTCTTCTTAATATGATTTATAACTAGTTCATAATCACTAGTTACTATCAAGTTTTCTATTTTCATGTATAACGCAAGATTCATCCCTTGGATCAATGCTTCATATTCCACTTCATTGTTTGTACAAGGAAACTCGATTATGATGGCATGTGGATATATAACCGAGTTAGGGCTCTTTAAAACAATCCCTACTATACGTCCAGAATTGGAGCAGACGCCATCAAAATACATCTTATAAAATCCTTTAAAAGAATTTTCTCCTTCTTGTTTTGAAATACAGGGATGCCCTAGGTCAAGCACAACATAATTTCCAATTATGGCATCAATGTAGTCATGCATTAATTCATTATATTTTTCCCTGAAAGAAATTGTTTTTATGGCTTCTCGAGGGACTCTCACCATTGTTCCATCTTTGTTTGGTAACATCATACAACTTCCATCGTTCATGATGTAACCTCCAATTAGTGAACATAAATCTCTTCCCATAACTACTCCATATGCTGGAAGCAAGTCAAACACAATAATAGTGAAAACAATTGTGATGTGGGGCACTGCAGTTATCTAAGAACATACATATTTAATTTCCCCATATACTGGGACCTTTATTGAATCTATCGCATAAATACTTTCTCCAATTTCATAATACTTCGTACATCCCATTCCCAGAGCTTCCATTACTGACAAGGGAATAATATTATTGGTTGCTCCACTGTCAACCAAACAATTGTGTAATACTACATCATGATTTTCTATTGTGATGTAGAATGGTGGAACTTTACCCTTGGATTTGACCGCTGAAAGATTTTGTTTAAGCTTGGAATTTGTTATAGCACCTTCTATTCTAGTACCTGGCTCATCGAAAATACTGAGAATGTTTTCTCTTTGTTGTGGGATTTTTACAACTTCCATAAAAGGGAGAGTAATTCTCAACTTGGTCAATTCACCAATTACATTATAAGTCATATGTGGAGGATTCTTTATTTGATTGGCACTTGTTTGTTTCTTTGACTCTTCTGCTTCATTTGTTTTTGTCTTTTTTTTTTTTTTTCAATGGTCTCTTTTGTTTTGAATCTATTGACTTGAGCCCTAGTTTGCACAAAATTTTCTTGTGAGATATGCGACTCTTCATGCTCATAAAAAATATACAAGGATGATTCACCTTCATCCATCAGTATAAATTCAAGACTTTCATCTTGAATGATATCGGCCTCTTGGTCAAAGTTATCAAAATTTTCTTCATCAGAAATTTCTTCCAATATGACAACATTATGGTTTGGCACCATAGGTGCTCTTTACCTATGCTCTTTGGTTCTATCATCATTTCTTATTCTTTGTTCTTGAAGAGGGTTTCTTCTCTATTTCTGAGTAGGAATTTCAGGATTTTGATTAGTAGGGGTAAAATTTTCACCTCTTTTCAATCTTGTTAGCTCATTCAGGATCTATCGAATCGTTCAATTCATATGAGCTATCTCTAATATTTGATTTGTCTCTTGAGTCGCGGTTGGATCATTTCTTACAATAGGGATCACTTCTTGAAGGATTCCTCCACTGATTCCTCTATTTTCAACATTCCTCGAGGTCGATGCTCCTTGATTTGAGATAGCATGAACATCCATGTAACACCCTATTTCCCCCAATTTGTAATTAATCATAAAATAGGAATTACCATGCTAATGCATGAGGAAAATGTAAATATATTATTGATTGAGTTGCCAATAAATGACTGTGGGGGTGAAGCCTTGAAAGTACTAGCCATGATATCACTAGAGGAAGAATGTGAAAACTATAAGAGAGGGTTCATGTATCGAATAACCCAAAATCTCCCTTGATAAGGATGACAAGCCTCCTTCGAATCCCAAGGAAAGAAAATCAGTCAATGAAGAAAGGACCGGTGGTTGAATCACCAACCACCCCCATGAATGGAAACATGGGTTGTCGGTCCGAAGTACCACCGGGACTTGCAGACCTGATATTCCTTATGACAGAAGGAACCGGATAGGTCGACATACCTTCCCAAGTTAGAGGGACACACACACAAGAAAGGGAGACATCAGACGAGGGTGTAAGATCACAAGGGAGAGGCGCGAAGCTCTCCAACGAATCACAAACAGAAGGCCGCGAGCTTGATGCCGAAGAGCATCTGAGAAACCTCGCCAAGGCCACAACCGAGTGAGAAAGCTCCGAGTTACAGAAAACAGGACCCAAACAGAAGCTGAAATAGAGAGAGAACCCTTGAGAATTGTTAGAATTCCTTGGTGATATCATGGCTTGGCACGGGGGTGGCCAGAGTGCTAAGAATGAATGCCTCTGAGCCTATGGTCGAGTGGAAAGACGAACACCCACAGTCAATTGGTTGGCGGCAACCTGTAATAGATAAGTGATTTCCTACCCTGTGTAACTTAGCTGTGACTGTGTATGAATTGGTTATATTGTGCATGCTTTCAGGAATGTGAATGAATGCTTAATGGATATACTGTATCCCTTCTATTTCTGCTTGATTGTATAATTAGGCAAGTAAGGAATTACATGGGTCGGACATGACTTGTTCTCATAAATTCTGGAGTTTTGTAGCGTCTTAAGCTAGAACCACGAATTGTGAGCTCGTCGACCTTAGGTGTAGTTACATGTACGATGGTTTACTCACCTAGTCGTTCTGAGTCCCTTGGAGGACGGAGTTTGTTAAGCTCATGAGAGGTAGTGCCGATATGCACAGGCCCTCTACGATCAAATAGAACCCTAGAACCCCTTGATGAAGGAGCGCAATAGTTGTACTGAAGACTCTTCTAAGAGTCAAGTCCAGGAGACAGAGCGCAAAGCTCTCAAGTCTCTCATAGCTGACGAAGCTCAGGAAGGATAGCAAGTTTCAAATACCGAAGGAGAGTACCCTTTCGTTTGTTAGATGAATGGACGAGATCCTTTCAGGGGATCTAAGGTCTGTCACGACCGTTAGATTAGAGGAAGGAACGTAGGCGTTAATGCCTCGACCCCTTTCAGCCTTCGCAAGTAGCGAAGGAATCGAGAACGTAGATCCCAAGATCCATGGGAGTTACCTGGGCCGTCCATTTGTAGAGGACACATGGTTGTCGGTCAACGTTTAGACACCCAGGAAACCCAAGGGTATGAACCCTCGTCTTCGCAAGTTGCGAAATCCCAGTACGCGAAATCTCGGTATGTGAAATCCTGAAGCGGTGTAGTGTGAAATGATTTCGGCGTTTCGGCACCTAGGAAACCCAAGGGTATGAACCCTCGTCTTCGCAAGTTGCGAAATCCCGGTATGTGAAACTCTGAGTCGGCTTAGTATGAATAGGAATTTGGGGTTTGAAAAGGGAAGGGGATGGCAGTTCGTTGTTCTCTTGAGTCCTGAAAGCCGAAGGCTCGGGCGGACAGGTGGTACATCCCAGAACCGGGGTCACGTGGAGGTGACAGGCGGCGTGTTCTCGTCACAGGGAAGGAGTCAACACCCTGTTGACCTATATCGCTTTTTGGGGTTCGACATTCCAAAAGGTAAGGAACACTTACAATGGGAATTGTGAAGTCGCGAAACCCGAAAGAGATAGGCGCTGAGACTTGCATCCTAGCCGGAGGTCACATGACACCGAGACAAAGGTGGAGTCGAGTACCTTAGCCCATTTCGGATTTTAGGGTTTGAAGATTCGAAAGACTCGACTCTCAGCCCATTTCGGACAGTTGGATCAGAGGGAGACTCGCAGCCGTCGATCTCCTCGAAGGTAAGATTTCGGGTTTCGGGGTTTGCAGAGTCGAAAGACTTGACTCACTAGTATCGTGAAGTCACAAAATGCGAAAAGGCGCCTAGTTTGTTTGGCCTGTGGTCATAACCAACAATCACATGGAGGTGGACAAGGGAAGAACTAGTCTGCGCTAGGCCCCCGTAGGACTTTCGAGATTCTGTCCCTCGAGAAGAGGCGAAAAACTTATTATGTCGTAGTGGGTGTGTGACAAATTGGTATCAAAGCATGGTTACAACACTTGGCTTGGTTGGGCTCATGTACGAGCCGCATAAAGAAATATTGTTATCTGTGTTTTCTCTTTAAGAAGAAGGACCACAGAATGAAACTGTAAATTGGGAATTTCTTTAACCCCTTTGTTAAGATGGTAACTACTCTTATAGGAGTAGGAATGCACTGATCAGTATTACTAATAAGACCTGAGTATGAATAACAGAGGTGGAATAAATTGTGCTATGAAGTTACACGAGCCAGACAAGGGACAGGAACTTAGTTGTTCTGTTATAGTGTGACGATGGATACCTAGTAAAGCAGGTAGCGTCTCTTGCAATTGAGATGGTTGGTTAGGTAAGAACTAAGATCCAAATGAAGAACTCCTTCATGATTTGGGAAATCTGGTAAGGGCTGGTAAGGTCCTTAGAAAGTTATAATTATTACATTATTAAAATACTAAACCCTGAGCATATAACTCCTCGCGGTTCAGAGGACTGATGAAAATATGTAAGGTCAGATTACCTAACCTATAATGGTTAGGATCGACAACAAGGATAATCTGTTTAAACAAGATTAGGAGGAGTCCTTTGGGACTGTTGCTAAATCCCAAGAGTGACCCTTGTTGGTTGTTCCCATAAAGAGAGGGTAACATCCATATGAGTTATGACTATGAGATTAGTCCTGTAAGTAACTTAAAAGCTCAGAAAAGATAGCGGGAAATTTCGTATGCCGAGTGTGCATATAGAGCACAGGGAGTGCATATAGAAACAAGCTTGTGTTAAAGTTTGAAAGCTCCGGAGGTTTAACACAAAGGATGATTCCAGAAGAGTTGATGCCAAGTTCATGGCTGGAGGTTATTGAAAATCTGAACGGACGGTGGAATTCTCGAAGGGAGGAATACCGAAATTCCGTGAACTGTTAGATCTAGTAGATCAGCGGAAAAGATAAGGATGATAACCTCTCATCACCCACAAGCTCAGGAGGAATAGTATCCTTTAGATTGGAATCAATGAGAATCGTTGATCTAGAGCTTCAAGGTTTCGTCTATTGGGAAAATAGAAGCATAGACCTTCCAAAGTCGTGCCAGGTAAATCACCGATTCAATCAAGGCCGTTGGTTAGCGGATGCCCTGAACCGTAGATCCGGTGTAATTGGATCTTCGGGAGTCAGAGGTTTGGAAGTCAACGGGAAGAGTTTTGAGGACTCACATGTCATGAAATCCCGACATCCAACCTGAGTCGTTGGATTGAGACAGGCGGTGGATCATTGATCTGACACATACACATTTTGGGGATTCGAAATCGGGAGTTAGGGGGTGAAGACTCCACCAGAATCCTGAAAGGTGGAAAGTCGGGATTTGATCAGGACTATTGATTGCCAGAGAGATCTGGACCATGGGATCCAGGTTGTCGGACCCTCGTGGATTAGAAGTTTTGGGAAACGGTGGGGCGTTGTCCGCAGATTCGCTGAAACGCGGGATCCCGATGCGTGTCTGGGAGTTGACCCCAGGTTCTGAGCAAAGGGTCATGTGAAAAAAAGAGCCGAGAAAACCTTAGCTTTGGTATTTTGGGTTTTCAGATTTCGGGGATCGAAGAACCAGAGTTCCTTGCAACATGAATTCTGAAATCGCGAAACGCAAAGCGCCTTTTAGTTCAGATCGTGGTCACCGCCGGTGGTCGCGTGAGGAGAAGGCGTGAGCTAGTATGATGAATACGCATGAGTTGAATGCAGTGTGAAGCCTCATAATAGGAAGCCTAATATTAATACCAGTAAGGTATGAATGATACTAAACGTGCAAAGTAATGCACACGTATGATATAAGAGTATAGTTATAGGCACGATATGATTTTTCCCGATGAGCGAAATATAAAGCAAGTATTGCTTTTGCCAAGATTGAAGGAATAATATGGAGGCATAGCTGACTCCATTCTGGGGAGTCATGAAAGTTCTATTCCAAATAATAGCCTGAGGGGAATGTATTCCATTTCCTCAGGAAGTGCCAATATAATTAGATGAAAGGGTAAATGAGCAAAGATGCTCTCTTGTCATAATAAGAGACAAATGATTACACCTTTGAGCATCACATGAGAAGGATTGTGAATGAATCTGAATTGACTAATCTTAACAGTAAAGATGCATGTTTATATTCCTTAAGAGGAATATTTAGTAAAAAGCCAAAACTAACTCAAGGCTGAGGCCATCACAAATAGTGATGGATATGCAACAAGGAAGTTGCATGCCGAAGAAGTTCCCGGTGGAGGAACTGTGCAAGGACTTTGTCAGAAGGACAGAGTCACAACCCTAATAATTCTTGAATGTTGGACAATGGGCTACAAGGCCTGTCCATATATATATAAGAATCCTAGATTACATTTTGAAAGAATCATGTAATTAATAGAAGACTAACAACTGAATATTGACCATTCTGATAACCGAATGGGAGTGTGTAGGATGCACATGTTCATGATTCATTATGAGCAAAGAGTTGCTATTAAAGCATGTTGCAGTATCCCAAAAGGGGTTAGGGTGAGGCCTAACCAAGGCTGCTCAGAAAAAGAGTAGTTGTGGAAACCGATATAGTTGGTAAGAGGCAAGTAAATCCCCTGAGTATGATTAAATGAATAAACGAGTACGTTTAACTGATGAGGCTTGGTTGAAGCTGTGATTAAAAAAAGGCAGTGAGACCTTAAAGATAAATCAACTAGGTTGAAAAGCCCCAAGCGATGTAGAAAGAATTTAAAGAAGGGGAGAGCCCTCAATTCTTTCCTTGCTGTGCATTACGTTTTCTATGGGATGAGAAAGCTAGTACATTGATGAACGAAAAGGTCTTGACACCCTAAGTAATAAGGATTGTATTGCCGAAGATACAATCAAAATTTGTTTGTGTTGCACTTATGGAAACATTTGAGGATGTTTATGAGTTCGAACGTTATGATACATGCATTCGGTTTAATATTACAACTAATGTAATTGTGGCTATGATGATGCATGTTGTGTATAGAAATGAATTGGAGCTATTGAGGAAGACAATTGCCAACGATGAGCAACCTCAATCAAAGGATGACTATGAGAAGGTTCTTGTGAAACGATTATTGAAGGGACTTTAAAAGACCCCATGGAGCACCACTGATGGGATAATATCAGAGAGAGAGCGCTAGCAGCCAAGAACCGGTATAAAGATATTCGTGCCTATGTGGCACAAGGTATGAAGGGATTTGGTAGGAACCCCTTCTGAAATATTTTATTGTCTTAGTGTTATGCATAAACTTGAAAGGTAGTTGTATGCCTTGGATACCCAAATAAGGTATGATTCAGGATGAAGAACCTGAATAATGGAGGTATGAACCTCTGGTAGTAAACATTGTTTATAACCATTGGAAGAATTCATGAATTGATATGTCATGAATGCATTGACAATCAAGGAATACGTAAAGACAATCATGTGAAAATTTTGAGTTCATGTGTATTGATTTGGGATCGTGATCGGCCTATAGCAAGCAGTATGGTCCTACTGTAAGAATGAAAGAAAATGAATAAACCATATGAGGAAAAAGTTGGTTAACTTCCAACAACCCATGGCCAAGAACCGGTCATAAAGTGTGACGAACTTGAAAAACAATGCAAGAATGTATTGGATATGAATGTGGCCATGGATATTGGCACAATTGTTAAAACCCTTTTTAAATGTTGAACTATGTTTTGAAAAGTTTGGTATGTTGAGATGAAACTAACAATTGTTTGGCTGTGTAAAGAATGAATTGTAGGAAGCAAAGAGTCTTGGATATGGCAGTGTTGTAAGTCCATAAGGAAGACCGATTGCCTGCTGAGCCAAACTGCAAGGGATGGTATTTCCCTTTTTGAGAAAGTAATTTAATTGTTAAGTATGCACAATTATGAAATTGTTGTGACGATGTTGTAAAGGTGCAATAAAATGTATATGCATGGAAAATCTAACAAGTTGTTTGGCCGATTGAAGTGGAAAGTGCAAGAAGCAAAGGGGTCTTGGATATGGCGGCATTGTAAGCCCGTAAGGAAGGCCAATTGTCTGCTGAGCCAAACCGTTATGGGAAGGAAATTCCCATAATTATGAATCTGGTTCCTGTGCGGAACAAATATGAAAACAAGTCGCAAGATTGGAAAATCCGTGGGTGACAGATTTGCAATAAAATTCTGAAAATTAAAATTTATAATGATGTCTCATGAATTTTATATACCTGTGATACAGGTGGGAAGAAAAGACATGTCCAGAAAGGAACAGATGAAGGTTGTCAAAGCTGAAGATGATGAAAAAGGGCTACTGTTGAGCCATGAGAACCCCGTGATAAGTCAAGATCGCCTGAAATAAATTATGTTCAGGTAACACAAGCCAGAGTGACGCCTTGGCAGAGCAAGTCCGAGGGACGCCTCGACTGTAAGACTCGATAGAGTCTCTAAAATTTTCTTGTGCGAGAAAACCTCGGCAGGGCAAGATGGATTGCCCGAGAGACTGTATAATAGTGAAGGGGATGCCTGAGCCTGGGCCTGGAGGATGAGTGACCACAAGGAAGAGGAGATCTTATTAATTCTTGTAAACTATTGGGATCATGCACACAGTGGGTAGTTTCCCGTGCGGAAAAACCTTGGAAAGGAAAATGAAATCATGATAGCTCTTGTGAACTATTGAATTGGAGTCATGCACCCAATGGGTACGTCAAGGAAAGCGATGAGCATGGATAACAAAACTACCATGTGGATACAGATCCACAAACTACATAGATAAGTATTGTGCTAGAATATGAAATTTTCCTTTTTGAATTTTGAACAACAATAAGATGTTTTCGCACGAAATTGTGGTTAATATGCTTGTGTCCAAGAATTATTGAAGGCAGATGATGAAGACTCAGATCCTGAAAAAGGACCTGAACGAGGATGAAGGTCAAGACTTTTGAAGTGGCTGAATGAGAAAGGCATGAAAGGTGTTTTTGAGAAAGAACACCGAGGACGATGTTCCTTTAAGGGGGAGGGAATTGTAACACCATGTTTCCCCCAATTTGTAATTAATCATAAAATAGGAATTACCATGCTAATGCATGAGGAAAATGTAAATGTATTATTGATTGAGTTTACAATAACTGACTGTGGGGGTGAAGCCTTGAAAGTACTGGCCATGATATCGCTAGAGGAAGAATGTGAAAACTATAAGAGAGGGTTCATGTACCGAATAACCCCAAATATCCCTTGATAAGGATGACAAGCCGCCTTCGAATCCCAAGGAAAGAAAATCAGTCAATGAAGAAAGGACCGGTGGTTGAATCACCAACCACCCCCATGAATGGAAACATGGGTTGTCGGTTCGAAGTACCACCGGGACTTGCAGACCTGAGCTTCCTTATGACAGAAGGAACCAGATAGGTTAGCATACCTTCCCAAGTAAGAGGGACACACACACGAGAAAGGGAGACACTAGATGAGGGCTGAAGCTCACAGGGAGAGGCGCGAAGCTCTCCAACGAATCACAAACAGAAGGTCGCGAGCTTGATGCCGAAGAGCATCTGAGAAACCTCGTAGAGGCCACAACCAAGTGAGAAAGCTCTGAGTTGCAAAAAACAGGACCCAAACAGAAGCTGAAATAGAGAGAGAACCCTCGAGAACTCTGAGAATTCCCTAGTGATATCATGGCTTGGCACGGGGGTGGCCAGAGTGCTAAGAATTAATGCCTCTGAGCCTATGGTCGGGTGGAAGGACGAACACCCACAGTCAATTGGTTGGCGGCAACCTGTAATAGATAAGTGATTTCCTACCCTGTGTAACTTAGCTGTGACTGTGTATGAATTGGTTATACTGTGCATGCTTTCAGGAATGTGAATGAATGCTTAATGGATATACTGTATCCCTTCTATTTCTGCTTGATTGTATAATTAGGCAAGTAAGGAATTATATGGGTCAGACATGACTTGTTCTCATAAATTCTGGAGTTTTATAGTGCCTTAAGCTAGAGCCACAAACTGTGAGCTCGTCGACCTTAAGTGTAGTTACATGTACGATGGTTTACTCACCTAGTCGTTCTGAGTCCCTTGGAGGATGGAGTTTGTTAAGCTCATGAGAGGTAGTGTCGATATGCACAGGCCCTCTACGATCAAATAGAACCCTAGAACCCCTTGATGAAGGAGCACAATAGTTGTACTGAAGACTCTTCTAAGAGTCAAGTCCAAGAGACAGAGCGCAAGGCTCTCAAGTCTTTCATAGCTAACGAAGCTCAGGAAGGATAGCGAGTTTCAAATACCGAAGGAGAGTACCCTTTTGTTTGTTAGATGAACAGACAAGATCCTTTCGGGGGATCTGAGGTTTGTCACAACCGTTAGATTGGAAGAAGGAACGTAGGCGTTAATGCCTCGACCCCTTTCAGCCTTCACAAGTAGTGAAGGAATCGGGACCGTAGATCCCAAGATCCATGGGAGTTACCTGGACCGTTCATTTGTAAAGGACACATGGCTGTCGGTCGGCGTTTCGGCACCCGGGAAACCCAAGGGTATGAACCCTCGTCTTCGCAAGTTGCAAAATCCTAGTACGTGAAATCCCGGTATATGAAATCCCGAAGTGGTGTAGTGTGAAATGATTTCGGCGTTTCGGCACCCGAGAAACCCAAGGGTATGAACCCTCATCTTTGCAAGTTGTGAAATCCCGGTACGCGAAATCCCGATATGTGAAACTCCGAGTCGACTTAGTGTGAATAAAATCCAGGGTTTGAAAAGGGAAGGGGATGACAGTTCGTTGTTCTCTTGAGTCCCGAAAGCCGAAGGGTCGGGTGGATAGGTGGTACATCCCAGAACCGGGGTCACGTGGAGGTGACAGGTTACGTGTTCTCGTCACAGGGAAGGAGTCAACACCCCATTGACCTATATCATGTTTCGGGGTTCGGCATTCCAAAAGGTAAGGAACACTTGCAATGGGAATTGTGAAGTCGCGAAACCCGAAAGAGATAGGCGCTGAGACTTGCGTCCTAGCTGGAGGTCACAAGACACCGAGAAAAAGGTGGAGTCAAGTACCTTAGCCCATTTCGGATTTTGGGGTTTGAAGAGTCGAAAGACTCGACTCTCTTGCATTACGAACTCCCGGTTACCGAAATCCCGATACGGCCAGGACCGTCAGATCAGGGGGAGACTCGCAGCCGTCGATCTCCTCAAAGGTAAGATTTCAGGTTTCGAGGTTTGCAGAGTCAAAAGACTTGACTCGCTTGTATCATAAAGTCGCAAAATGCGAAAAGGCGCCTAGTTTGTTTGGCCTGTGGTCATAACCAACGATCACATGGAGGCGAACAAGGGAAGAACTAGCCTGCGCTAGGCCCCCATAGGACTTCGGGGATTCTATCCCTCGAGAAGAGGCGGAAAACTTATTATGCCGTAGTGGGTGTGTGACAATCCATTTGTCTTTGAACTTTCCCAAAGATAATCTCAGGCTCAACATTTGTTTCTAGCATGATTTCTTCCATTTCCGTGGCTTTATGCATAATTTTATTGCACAATTTGTAGGTTTGGAAAATCTCGACCCAACTACCAAGTGTCGACAACTTAAGCACACTATACCCAATGTCACCTCGATATAGGTCATGCGCTTCAAGAGTGACTAGGTCACTCTAGGGAGGCGATCCTAGTGATCCTAGGGGGAATGGGGTGTAAAAATGGAACTGGAAAGAGTGAGACACCTAAAGGTCAATGTTCTAGGTGGAAAGTGGAAGTTTAAGATGAGTCTTAAGTGATTTTGAGGTTTCCAAAGCTTTGGATGAATTACCAAGAAGTTGGTACATGCCCGACACACAAGGAAAACCACTTTGCAATGTAATATGTTAGTTTGATCAACAAGTTAGGCTTGCTGTCCCTAATTTGAAGAAACTAATGACGGTATATATCAGCAGTAAAACAAGTAGTAAAGATGCTAGAAAGCTTGCTCAAAGTCAAATGAAATATGCTTGAAACAAAGTAGATAATCACTAGAGAATTTCACGATCTATAGCATGAGATTTTAGCAATGAATCATGGCTGTCATAAAATATGTATGCAGAATTATTTTGAACCCTTGTGGCTGTAGCAAACTTATTGTGACAGCAGAAAAATCAGCCACTAAAACTTGCAAACAAACCACTCAAAAATTGTATTGAAGTAAGTAGAATAAATTGGCAATTTCTTAGCAACTTTTGACGGTGAAATCACAAGTTATGAGTGACTTTTGGTTAGGGTTTCTGCAGTGAAATTACCAGTCTTATGGCTGTAGGAAACCAAGACTTATATCAGAAAACTTACCCAATCAAATCATCCCCTAGTTAGCTCAATAAGTGCACCTAGGTTAGTAGAAGGTTAGGACAGATTTTTAGGGCTAGTCTAGGGTTAGTTTATGAGATAATTAGGGTTAGTAGGCTAGAGTTAGAGAAACCCTAATGGCTATAGGTTAGTTTTACTACAACAGAAATAATTTTTGTTTGAAAGGGGACCCCTCAATGAGGCAAGGGAGCCAAAGGCTCAAAGAACACTTTCCCAAAGAGATAATCTTAAAACTTGAAAATTTCATGTTTACCAAGGCAACAATTTATTTCTCCCATGCAACAAATAAATGACTAGTGCCTTGAAAAATGGGTTAATGGAGTCAAGCAATGAAAGAGCTAGAGGTACTACCTCCTTGGGGGTGTAAAACCTCTTACTCCCCGTGGCAAGTATCTCTAGCTAGGGTTTAAGCTAAGAGGGTGTATGCCCTTATACTTCTCTTAGCAAACCCTTGGTAAACCAATAACATATAAGCATAAAATGATGGAGACTATGGTGGGGGTGTATTCCCTTATACTTCCCACCTAGCTTTAGAAAATTAACCTTGACTAGATCAACAAATGATAGCACAATATAAAAAAAAACTTACCAATTCAAGGAAAAAGCTAAGACAAACCACCATAAAGCTAGAGAAAAGCCTTCCAAGGCTAGCACATAACTTTCATCAAGCAATAATCCAAGAAATAGCCATAAACAAGATCACAAGAGAGTGAACTAGACAAAGAGAGCGAAAATTTCAGTCCAAGTACCTCTCAAAAGAGGGAGAGTTATGTCAAAATGAGATCTTATCATCTTTTATTTATAAAAAATGTCACTAAGATAGTTTTTCCACATAATTCAGGGTAAAACACGAGACTAGGGGTAAACAACCCTAATCTTGCCCCTTTTTACAAAGTAATATTAAGCAATTCACTCAAATTTTACTTTTACACAAAAAGAAACCCTAATTTAGAAAGATGTCGCCCCTTTAAGGGACGTTTTGGCACTAAGAGCAAGTAGTTGTGGATGGAGGAGTGTATAAAGGCTTCCCAAAGCCACATGTCAAGCATCCAAGCCACTTCCTTCATGGTCAAGCCTCAACCTACTCAAAACCTCCTTGTGCCAATGCATATCAACCACAACACCAAACCCTAACCCCATAGATGATGTCATGCTTCTAAAGATGACATTTTGCCTCTCCTAGGAAAAGAGTTTGGCAAGAAGGGGCTATGTTATGTCATGCAAGTCATCTTCTAGGCCTCCAAAGTTTCATATCTTTCATCCGGCATGCAGGCCCTTGGAAACCCACATGTGGGCTTCAAGCCCCATGGAAGCCCAAGCTAAGCTTTTTCCTCCAAAATTGTCAACCAACTAGGTCCTGCAAAGACAAGTAAGCACACTCTCCAAGGATGTTAAGTCATAACATCATGATAAGTAAATCAAATCAATAAATGAGCCACCTAAGCATGTGCATCAAAGATTACCATGTCAAACAATTAAGTGCTCAAAGACATTATGTGACTTGTCAAGCTTGAATATGGGAGGGTTGACGAGGTCTCCTATTGGGTAGATCTTACCCTAGGTTAAGGAGAGTTTCCAATAGATCCCTGTCTAAGCCATGTAAAGTGGGTGAAGTGGTTAAGGGTCAAGACTCAATGAGAATGGGGTTCATGCCATACAAGGGGTTGTAGTGTCTCATTCATGGGTGCCTTTGTAGAGGGTGTGTGGTACCTTTGGTTGCAATGCACTTTTTACAAGCCCATCATTTTTCCATTCTTTGTTTCTTTCATAATTTTAGGACAAGTTGAAGGCCATTGCCCTAGCGTGGTGTCCAGATAATGACAATGTCACCCACAAATATCTAGCGGAGATGAGAATGATGGCATGTGATGAGACCCCCTTTCTCTCAACCATGCAAGTGAGAGCCATTACCTTGGCTTGGTGACTAGATGATGGTAATGTCATACCACTAGATATCCATGAACATGATAGGTCGACTCATGATGAGACATCCTATCCTCCAACCAACCTTTTAAGGATTCATAATCATATTTCTTGTGGATCCCACTTTTCTTAAAGATAAGCATTTCATTGCTTTCTTGGGTGATCCCTGGGCAAAGCATCTAGAAGGTTTATTCATACGCTTTTATCTTTTACCCATCAACAATCCTTCTGGGCCTTCATCCCCTTCTCTCGATAGAATGAGGGACAACCCCTTCTTGGGTCAATACACCCTAAAATCCCAAGAGATAAGGAAATGGGGAGAAACAATGATGGAAAGTGGTAAGTATGGTCAAGAATGGTATGATGGCTCTTCAAGGGAGTTCCTAGTAGAAAACTCATCCCCAAGGAAGACCACTTACTAGGGTACAATGTCAACCACCAAGGTGAACCAGGGCAAAAGGCATAATTTCCAAGCATATGTCATGAAATCTAAAGCAATCTAAGATACAACATACTCAAATGCCTCAAATATTGAAATGACCCATGAAGAAGGGCCCATTGCCTCTCGGAAGCCAGCTGGTGCAATGGATTCCACTTGAAAATCTACAACCTTTGTGGTGGTGAGAAGGGTATTCATCTTTGCAAAAGGATATTGTTAGTCATGTGGTCTCTTGAAACTCGATATCTACAACTTGAGGGCCTCGAGACATAATCTCCTTAGTTATCCCACAAAATGGGGATAACATATGGCTCCTACTTAGGGACATGTGCTCACCGTAGAGTGCATGAGAACCACAACATCTCTTGTTAGACCCGTGCCTGCCAAAACTCAGAAAAAGGGATCAGAGCATCTAGGGTGGTGTTATCACCCTTTATCCATATATATATATAATCCAAAAGAAAAGTTAATCTAGAAAAGAAACAAATTGACATTTTTTCAAAAATTTATAAACTAAGCATGAAATCAATATGCATGCAGAGAAAAATGGAAATGAAATGCATATAAACTAATATGAGCAATCAAGATGCAAGTGTAGGGGAAAGAAAGGTGACCTACCTACTTACCTGGGGCCTTGGGGCCCTGAAGATCAGGTGATGAGTAATGTCAGGTGAAGTCATACAACCAGTGCAACCAACTGATCATCTCATCAAAGTATCTCCCCCTATGCTTAATCATGTAATACAACACAGATAAGTTAAGCACATAATAATCATGAGCATAAGTACACATATAATCCATCATGAAATGAAACTCATGGAGATGGGTGGGAGGGGGGGAATCCTGCTGGAAAGTGAAAACATCAACCCGATCATCCCGACAAAAAGTGTAGCCACAAGCTTGATCAATCCATCTCTGAAGAGGGATAACATATATAAACAACAACTTGTCTTCATCTTCACTAAGATATTCACTACTCCATGAAGGCTGAGAAAGGATAAGAGATCCCAAGAAAACCTGTTGATTTCCCAAACAAGGGGAAATGTGGTAAGGCATAGCCTCATGTCTAGAGGAAAATTCTTCCCTCAAGAAATGTCGCTTCTTTGTTTGCAAATCCCCACAAAAGGTCTAAACATGAAAATACTTTTGTTTGGTAGCATGTACCTCGAAGTGCTTTGGGTGGGCCACGACCTAGTGTCTATCAAAATTTGAGTATGATGGTTGAGAATCATCCTGAAAATGTTGCGTCAGGTCATCCTCGAATGGATGGAACAAATCTATAACCATATCATCAGGTTGGCACATATATGGACCATCCAGATGTAAAAATAATTCCTCTGAAGACATGATTTGTGTATCCTTTAATTTGAGATGTGCCTTTAATATCGTAGATAGGATCTCCGTAAAAAATAAAGCAACCCAAATCTCATTTGCATTTCCCAATCTATATGAAATCATCGATGTGATCGTCAACTAAATGCAAGGGTTGTTCTATGATTTCATCTGCATCATGGGAGTTTATTACTTCTTCACAAGACTAGACAACTTCATCTTCTTCAAAAGGGATGATGGATAATAATGTCTCGCTCAAGTCTTCTGTAATAGAAACGTCATCAATATCCTTCTGGAAGTTTTCTTCATTTTCACGTGGAGGAGGAGAACAAGGCTGAACGATATCATCTATGTCAAGTAGGAGCACGGATTCCAATGTATCCTCATCTGGATGTTGTACTTCATCAGGGTCTTCATCACTAAAATATTCTTGAAAACTTTCTTCATGAATATTTTCTTCATCCAAGTCTTCGTCATCTTCAATAGGACCAAAGAATTAACAATCTTGATCTTGATCTCTAATGATTTCGTAGACTTCCTCGGGCATGCAAAGAGGGTCAATGTCATTCGGGAAAATTTTCTGGTACCCATACTTTTTTGTTACAGCGTCGTATAGTGAATATGTTCCATAATATGTAATGGCCACTTCCCAGGCTAAGTTTAGGGTAGTCCTTTCCTCATAATTGTCGATGTTGGTGCTATACTCTTCTTCTCTTTGTTGACAAAACTTAGCCAAAAATTCCTTGCCAGGACAAAGTTCTATCAGTTCTTTACAAAACTCACAATCTTCTTATGTGCTATGCCTGAGGTACTCAAAACTTTCCTCATTTCTCTTGTCAACTTCTTGTCTTTAAATTGTTGTTTCGACAAACTATAGAAGAAGCGTTTCTTTCAAGCCATTAATAGGATCAAGGTCAAAACCTTCTCTCGAAAAAGTGTCCTCCAAGTCCTGAATTGTATCTTCAAGACTTTGAGCTATTAGTCCCCAACGTTTAAGGAACTCTCTAATGAGGATCGTCAAAGAAGATATACTTCATGGCTTGCAAGAATGTTTGATCCAATCCCTTTGTTCATCTCCCAAGGATAGTAGGAACAACTGTAGGCATACATCTTCATGTATGCCATGATAGATAATGGATTAGGATTGAACTTTGGGAGGACATTGAATTGGTTTATCAGACACTTGTTTATATATTTATCAATAGCTTCGAGTTCCAAGGCCTTGTATGCTTCATGAAAGCGCCATAGAACCATGTTTCCATTGCTTAGGGTAATACCTCAATGGAGTTTCCAAATGAGCTCAAGGCTCATCAAAGGATGGGAAAGGGAGAAAAGGAAAGGTGGGAAAAGAACGTCCCTTGGGTGGAGTCTCCAGGTAAGCTAGGGGAAAAGGATTTAGCATATCTTGCCAAAGTGTCATTGGGTTTCCGAAGAGGATTCAAAATCCTCCCTGGAAACGACGCGAAAATGTTATCGCACAAGTTATAGGTTGGGAAAAGCTCGACCCAACAACCAAGTGTCGACAACTTAAGGACACTATACACAATGTCACCTCCTTATAGGTCCCGTGCTTCAAGGGTGACTAGGTCACTCTAGGGAGGCAATATCAGTAAACCTAGGGGGAATGGGGTGTGAAAATGGAAGTGGAAAGAGTGAGGCCCCTAAAGGTCAATTTTCTAGACAGAAAGTAGAATTTTAAGATGAGTCTTAAGTGATATTGAGGTTGCCAAAGCCTTGGATGAATTACCAAGAAATTGGTACTTGCCCGAGACACAAGGAAAACCACTTTGAAATGTAATAAGTTATTTGGATCATCAAGTTAGGTTTTTTGTCCCTAATTTGCAGCAATGAATGATGGTATATATCAGCAATAAAACAAGTACTAAAGCTGATATAAATATTGCTCAAAGTCAGATGAAATATGCTTGAAACAAAGTAGATAATCACTTGATAATTTCATGATCTACAGCATGAGATTTTATCAATGAATCATGGTTGTCATAAAAGATGTATTGAGAAATATTTTTCAGCCTTATGGCTGTAGAAATATTATTGTGACAGCGGTGAAATCAACCACTAAAACTTGCAAAGAAACCACTCAAAAATTGTATTGAAGCAAGTAGAAATTGGCAAATTCTGAGCAACTTTTGACGGTGAAATCACAAGTTATGAGTGACTTTAGGATAAAGTTTCTGCAGTGAAATTACCAGCCTTATGGTTGTATCAAATCAATACTTATTTCTGAAAACTTACCCAATCAAATCAGCCCCTAGTTAGCTCAATAAGTGCACCTAGGTTAGTAGAAGGTTAGGGCAGATTTTTAGGGCTAGTTTAGGAGATAATTAGGGTTAGTAGGCTAAGGTTAGAACATCCCTAAGGGTTGCAGATTAGTTTTACTACAGGAGAAAGAATTTGTGGTTGAAAGGGGACACCTCAATGAGGCAAGGGAGACAAAGGCTCAAAGAACACTTTCCCAAAGAGATAATCTTAAAACTTGAAAATTTCACGTTTACCAAGGCAACAATTTATTTCTCCCATGCAATAAGTAAATGACTAGTGCCTTAAAAAATGGGTTAATGGAGTCAAGCAATGAAAGAGATAGAGGTACTACCTCCTTGGGGGTGTAAATCCTCTTACTCCCCGAGGTAAGTATCTCTAGCTAGGGTTTAAGCTAAGAGGGTTTATGCCCTTATACTTCTCTTAGCAAACCCTTGCTAAACCAATAACATATAAGCATAAAATGATGGATACTATGGTGGGGGTGTATGCCCTTATACTTCCCACCTAGCTCTAGAAAATTAACCTTGACTTGAGCAACAAATGCTAGCACAACATAGAAAAAAAACTTACCAATTCAAGGAAAAAGCTAAGACAAACCACCATAAAATCTAGAGAAAAGCCTTCCAAGGCTAGCACATCACTTCCGTCATCCAGTAATCTAAGAAATAGCCATAAACAAGAGCACAAGAGAGATAATTAGCCAAAGAGAATGAAAATTTTAGTCCAAGTACCTCTCACAAGAGGGAGAGTTATGTCAAAATAAGATCTTATGATCTCTTATTTATACAAAATGTCACTAAGATAGTTTGTCCACATAATTCAAGGTAAAACACAAGACTAGGGCTCAACAACCCTAATCTTGCCCCTTTTTACAAATTAATATTAAACAATTCACTCAAATTTTACTTTTACACAAAAGAAACCCTAATTTAGAAAGACATCACCCCTTTAGGGGACGTTTTGGTACTAAGAGCAAGTCGTTGTGGATGGAGGAGTGTAGGAAGGCTTCCCAAAGCCACATGTCAAGCATCCAATCCACTTCCTTCATGGTCAAGCCTCAACCTCCTCAAAACGTCCATGTGCCAATGCATATAAACCTCACCACCAAACCCTAACCCTGTAGATGACGTCATGCTCCTAAAGATGACATTTTGCTTATTCTACGAAAAATGTTCATAAAGTAGGGGCTAGGTTATGTCGTGCAAGTCATCTTCTAGGCCTCCAAAGTTTAATCTCTTTCATCTGGCATGCGGGTCCTTGGCACCCACATGTGGACTTCAAGCCCCATGGTAGCCCAAGCTAGTCTTGTTCCTCCAAAAGTATCCACCAACTAGGTTTTGCAAAGACAAGTAAGCACACCCTCCAAAGATATCAAGTCATAGCATCATGATAAGTAAATCAAATCAATAAATGAGACACCTAAGCATGTGCATCAAATATTACCATCTCAAACAATTAAGTGCTCAAAGACATTATGAGATTTGTCAATCTTTAATATGGGAGGGTTGACAAGGTGTCTTATTGGGTATATCTTTCCCTGGGTCAAGGAGAGTTTCCAAGAGATCCCTCTCTAATCCATGTAAAGTGGGTGAAGTGGTTAAGGGTCAAGACTCAATGGGCATGGGGTTCATGGCATACAAGGGGTTGTAGTGTCTCATTCATGGGTGCCTTTGTAGAGGGTGCGTGGTACCTTCGTTTGCAATGCACTTTTTCCAAGCCCATCATTTTTCCATTCTTTGTTTCTTTCATAATTTAAGGACAAGTTGAAGGCCACTTCCCTGGCATGGTGTTCAGATAATGATAGTGTCACCCACAAATACCTAGAAGAGATTAGAAGGTTGGCTCATGATGAGACCCCCTTTCTCTCAACCATGCAAGTGAGAGACATTACCCTGGCTTGGTAACCAGATGATGGTAATGTCATACCACTAGATATCCATGAACATGATAGGTCGGCTCATGATGAGACCTCCTATCCTCCAACTAACCTTTTAAGAATTCATAATCATATTTCTTGTGGGTCCCCCTTTTCTCAAAGATAAGTGTTTCATTGCTTTCTAGGGTAATCCTTGGGCGAAGCATCTAGAAGGTTTATACATAGGCTTTTATCTTTTACCCAACAACAATCCCTTTGGAACTTGAACCCCTTCTTCCCATAGAATGAGGTACAACCCCTTATTGGGTCAATACACCCTAAAATCCCAAGAGATAAGAAAATGGGGGGAAACAGTGATGGAAAGTGGCAAGTCTGGTCGGGAATGATAAGATGGATATTCAAGGGAGTTCCAAGTACCAAACCCATCCCCAAGGAAGACCACTTACTAGGGCACAATGTCAACCACCAAAGTGAAGCAGGGAAAAAGGCATAATGTCCAAGCATATGTCATGAAATATAAAGTAGTCTAAGATACAACATACTCAAATGCCTCAAATATTGAAATGACACTCACCATAATACCTGACTTGTACCTCCTAGAGCAAGGCCCATTGCCTCTCAGAAGCCAATTGGTGTTGTGGATGCCATCTGAAAATATACGACCTCTATGGTGGTGAGAAGGGCCTCTATCTGTGCAAAAGGATATTGCTAGTCATGTGGTCTCTCGGCATTCCATATCTACAACTTGAGGACCTCGAGACATAACCTCCTTAGTTATCCCACAAAATGGGCATAACACATAGCTCCATATACGTCTTCAATTTGTGAAGACCAGATAGCAAATTTTACATTTGAGGGCATTGCATTCTTATAACATCCAAGTATAACCGGAGTGTTCGGTTTTTTTCTCCTCTATAATCTGATTTAATTTCTTGAAAAATTTTAAGTTAAAATCTTTGATACTTTCACCTTTTTTCAAATGAACTTGGGTGAATTGTGTGAGCAAAGTATAATATGCTATTGGGGGATCATACATAGTCATGAACATGGTCTCTGAATTGTCGAATGATGAAATTGACTTTTCTATAAGAGACGTATACCATTCATAGGCTAAGCATGTCAATGTCTGAAGAAAAAGTTTGACCATTACGTCATCATGTTCTACCAAATGAATCTCACACATATTCAAAAACAAATCCATATGTCTTTTCAGATCTATCACTCCATATCCTAAAAATATTAGTAACACTCCTTGTGGAAGAGTTGGTAATTGATGTTGTTTTCCTTGAAGATTGAGTGGGCTATTTCTAACCCTTCTTCATGGGATTCTTTGTCTCTCATTTATTTCTTTATTATTCTCAGGGTTCTCATTTTTTCTTGTTTGTCACCCATTATTGGAGTTCTTCTTGTTTTGGTGGTGGAACTTTCGCCAACTTTTGGAATTTGAATTTATTTGCTCTTGCTTCTTGTTACTGGGCCCTTGCATGATTCTAACTTTTAATTTCTATCTTGTCTTCTTTGTCTTCTTGCAATTTATCTTTCTTATTCATGGGCGAGGGTTTCTCATGATCATTCAAGCTCTTCACGAGTTATGGTTATTGTTAATGTCAAATCGTACAATTGATGCAGAATGCTCGTTTGATTTTAAATATCAACTTGTAACTAGGGTTGATTTGGCTAAGGATGGGTCATTAGAATTCTGGTTTGCGAAACCAACCTTTTTTTCTCCCCAGTATGGTCGTAAAAAATGTTGAATTTTAGATTGGTTAAGGTCCAAACACCAACATCACGAGGATATAAATACCCACTTGCATTTTTATAGAGGTGGTACTTCTTTGTATTTTCTTAAAGATAAATCTTGAATATCTTGGAACTATAATATGAAAATGGGAGAATAATAAATAACAAACCCCAATATTTATCATCCAATGAAAATTTAAAATATTGTTGATTGAAAATAATAGATATTCATAAAAGAATTCCTAACAAGAGGACAGGGAATCTGTTGGAATATTAGTTTTCATTGATGTCAACCATGGCAAAAAATTTCTAGAAGAACATGCATGAGGAAAGAAAATCTCAGGAGAAATAACATTGTAGAAATCACAATGAAGCTAGAGTGCAATGCAAATAGAAATCACATAGGAGCCAGATAAGCAAGATCCATTAGATCTAATTGAGAAAATTCGGGTATAACCAGAACCATTAGATCGAACTGATAGATCGTCAGCCATTGATCGAAGCCAAGCAGGAGATAGAAAGCTTCAAGACTCTGAAACTTCGCCACTTTGACGATTATTAGAGACAAGGCAGAGGCATGATATCCCAAAGTCATGAAACCTTGAAATCTCGCCAACCATTAGATCGAGGGACTAAATCAAGAGTAATGAGAGCCATTAGATTAGGAGTGGAAGGATAGAGTAAGTTTCGAGACTTTGGAACTTAGCCACTTCAACGATTACTAGAGACTAGGAAAAGTTGCGAAGTGTCGAAGCCACGAAGTGCAAAGCTGAAGTCGTGAAATCACTCAGGCCATCAGATCTGAATCAGATGAATGTGGATCATATGTTTGGTTGATGACGTGTTGTATGCCACGTGGAAGGGGTTCCATATGGGGACATGTGTCACATGAATTCAGTGCTTTTTGGACCCCAACATGTCCATTTATGAGTGACACATGGCACACATGCCATGGGTCCAGGACACCATAGGTGACATCATCATCCCATGTCATCTCCGAGATTATGGCCTTCAGGAATGTCCAACAACTTCTACCAGCAAAAGTGTCGAAGGCCAAAGTAGAAAAATCACGCGGGTCGTTGATCTAAGACCCTCTTGGATTTCTCATGATCGTCATATCAACTAGTGGAAGGATAGGGTAAGCACTTCAGCAGGTATAATTCCCGATGAGTTGAACAACTTGAGAGTTGTAATCTCCTGGGGTCCTGGAGTGTCAAAGTCTCGAAATAAATAACAACCATCCATCTCAACTCCTAATTAAGTCGTGATCGTTGATTTTGTTGAAGCATCTAGACGAGCCAAGATCGTCCAATCAATGGGATATTAAATCTTAACTGCATGATCTACTAGTGGAGATAATATAAGTACTTCAGTGAAGTGTACTTCAGGAAGTATTGGTCGAGAAGAATGCAAGAATGTCAAAGATTGGAGGACCTGGATCCAACACCGGTCTCATGATAAGGTAAAAAGAGTTGATTAGAGGCATGAAGGGCCTAGTAGTAAACAAGCCTGCAGACATTTTCGAACGAGGTCTTGTGTAGAAGAATAAAGAGAAAAAGTGTTAAAGGAACATCGCTTAGAGTGGATAAGCCTATGGTTTCGAGTCCGCGGTCACAAGGAAAGTGGATTGAAGGAAGCACCTATGGAATAATTTTACAAGATTAGCACACAACCATTCCATTGCCGCTACAATATTTTGTTTACACATGAAGGGATAAAATACAAAGGATTTGATGTCTTTAAGTTAAATAAACAATTATCAACATTATTGTTAAAATTAAAATAAGAGGTGCAATGGTTCATTGTGAAAAGATGCAATGGTTCAAATTCATACCTATTTGGAATACTATATAAATAGAAAAGTGTAATGGAAGGAAGTTGTCTATGTGGTCTACATCAGAAGATCATAAGCAAGCGCAGAGTCCAAGGAAGAAAGACAAAGATACTTATGAAGTGAGGGTGGAAGGGCAGAGCAAGGAAGGATTAGTATCCTTTGCTAAATAAAGTTAAAAAACAAGGGAGTTGGTGCTTCCTAGGGTTGGAGCCCTGAAACAAAGAGGAAGTTGGTGCTTCCTAGGGTTGGTGACCTAAAACAAGGGAGTTGGTGCTTCCTAGGGTTGGAGCCCTAAAACAAGGGAGTTGGTGTTCCTAGTGTTGGAACCCTAAAACCAGAGAGTTGGTGCTTCCTAGGGTTGGTTCCCTAAAAAAAGGGAGTTTTTGATTCCTAGGGTTGGTTCCCTAAAACAAGGAGATTGTTGTCTCCTAGAGTTGGTGCTCTAAATCAATATTTATATAAAACCTGTAATCTATAATTTAAGTTTATACTTATTGATTTTATTTACTGAAGTTTCTTGCTGATCAATCAAGTTAATAAGTAACTATTTAAAAATTAATAAAAGTTATTAATATTGATTCATCCNCCCCTCTCAGTATTAAACTACATTCCAACAATTGGTATTAGAGCCATGTTTCTTTAGCATGGTCTAATAACTGGGAGGTAGATTCTGCATAATCCAATGGATCAACAAGAGGGAATATCTTCCACCAGAGAACCTTTATTCAAAGGGAATGATTATGCACTTTGAAGTGTGAGGATGAAAGGCTATATAATGTCCCTAGGTTGTGATATCTGGAAATCTATAGAAGGTGGGTACACTGCACCTGCTATTCCTCCCATAGATGCAGCTGGAAAGAAGCTTTGCAATGACAATGCAAGAGCAACCAATGCCATCCTTGGAGGATTAGCCAATCCTATATTTGTGAAAGTAATGCATTGTAAGTCAACAAAAGAAATCTGGGACAAACTAAAAGTCGTATATGAAGGAGATAACAACGTCAAAAAGGCCAAACTACAAACCTACAGAACACAATTTGAAAACCTGAAAATGAAAGAAGAAGAGAACATAGCATAATATCTTCAGAGAGTAGATGAAGTGGTCAATTCAATCATAGCATTAGGAGAAGACCTCAAAGATCAACCCATTTTCCAAAACATATTGAGATCATTACCCATGAGATATGATTCCAAGATTTATACTCTTGAAGAGAGACCAAATCTTGATAATGTCACAATGGATGAAATACATGGGATCCTCACAGCGTATGAGATGAGAATAGGGCAAGAAAGAACAACAAAAGAAGAAACAACCTTCAAAGCATAAAAAGCAAAGAAGAATCAAGAGCAGATGTCTAATGAAGATTAGTCAGACATATCAGATGTAGAAGAGGTCAACTTTATAAAGAAAATCCAGAAAGGATCTGAAAATATAAGGGAAAGTTACCCTTCAAATGTTTCAACTGTGGCAGAATAGGACAATTTGCTAACAAATGTCCCTATCCCAAGCAAGAGGATAGTGATGATGAAGAATCCTACAACTAGAAATACCAAAAAAGAGATAAAGACCAATACAAGAAGAAATTTTATAAGAAAAAAAAAATTCTACTCCAAAGAAGACATGAGTTCTTCAGACATGAGTGAAGATGATGGAGAGATTCTATTTATGGGAATGAAAAATAATGATGTTGATAATAATCAAGCAAATTCTAAAGATGAAGGAGAAGTAAACCTTGAAGAAAAATTTATCAGTGCACTTGAAGAACTAAGGAAGTATAAAATGAAGAATAAAGCATTAAGAGAACAATTGTTAGAAAATGAAGAAGCACAAAAGTCAAGAGAAAGAGAAGTGCCAAAAACCATCAAAGAAACATGGCAAGTCATCAATGATTTGAAGACTCAACTCTAGGAAGCTAAAAGAATTGAAGAAGTCATTTTGAAACAACTCAATGATAGGGAACAAGACTGTGAAAAGCTAGAGGCTGAAATTGTCCTACTGAAAAGAGAAATTGAAAAAGAAAAGAAGCAATCAAGATTTGAAAACAGTTCAAAAATATTGAATGATATTGTTAATAGCCAAAGATCACCAAATAATAAAACAAGATTGGGATATGATAAAAATTCAACCTCTACTGCACATAAAACGGATAAAAAGTCAATCAACTATGCAGACGCTCTTAGAAATCCCTAAAAAAGAGAAGATAACAAGATGGAGATGGCACCATTAAAGATTGTTTTTAATAAGCGAAAATCATTGCTTCCTTCAAAAGGAGAAGGAAATATAGTGATCAGAAGGACTCACCCTAATAGATATCAATATATGTTTCTTGGGTATTGCTAGTCATTCAATAACTTTTGACACAAAGAAGTACATTGTAAAGCCTATAGAAAATACAAACCAAACAATTTCCAAAGATATAAGAACAACCAGAATGATGTAAAGAAAATACATTATAATTCATTCTCTCCTTTAATAGAGTACAATGTTGAATGCCACAAGTGCAACAACTATGGCCATAAAGCTAATGAATGTATATTACCAATGCAATCCTTGAAAACAGGCAACCCTAACAATCAAGATAAGAAGATATGGAAAGAAAAACATATAGAAGAAAAAGTAATAGAATATAAAGTGGCCTTGTATGCAAAGAACAAAAAGTGCCAATGGTATATTGATAGTGGGTGTTCAAAACATATGATAGGAGATAAAGGCAAATTTCTCTCTTTGACAAAGAATGATAAAGGTAAAGTCACTTTTGGAGATAATGTATCTGCCAAAATACTAGGGAAAGGCACAATTTCTTTGGGAAACAAGAAAAATAAAGCAGAAAACGTGCTGCTAGTAGAAAATTTAAAACCTAATCTACTAAGTGTAAGCCAAACTTGTGATCAGGGACATATACTCGTTTTTTACTCACAAAAATGTGAAATAAAAAAAGAAGGATCAGAAAAATTAGTTGTTATTGCACCAAGAACCTCAACCAATGTGTATATCTTAGATATTAAGGAAGAAGAAGAATTCCATACAAGTCAAGTAGATGAAAGATGGCTATGGCACAAGAGGATGGGACTCTTGAGCTTTGATAACCTTATCAAATCTAGTAAAAAGGGAGTTGTAAAAGACATGCCAAAAGTCATAAAGCCTTCATATCCTATTTGTAAACACTTTCAATTAGGGAAGCAACCAAGAGTCAGATTCAAGACAAAAGATAATTTTACATCAAAACCCTTGGAGATTGTTCACACTGACCTCTGTGGGGACTCTAGGACTAAAAGCATACAAGGGGAACACTACTTCATGTTGATCACAGATGACTACACGAGGATGACCTGGGTATATTTCCTCAAAGAAAAATCAGAGACATTTGAAAAATTTAAAGCATTCAAGACTTATGTAGAGAATGAAATAGATCTCGAAATCAAACGTTTAAGATGAGATAATGGAGGGGAATTTACCTCTAGAGAATTCAATAAGTTTTGTGAAGGTCATGGAATCAAGAGACAATTCTGATCAACTCCAAGAATGCCTCAATGGAATGGAGTTGTTGAGAGGAAAAACAAAATTGTTTAAGAGGTTGCAAGAACTATGTTGAAAGAAGACAAGCTCCCAGACAAATTTTGGAGAGATGCAATATATACAGCAGTCCACATACTTAACCGAGCACAACTGAGAAGTAAACATGAGAAAACACCTTATGAATTATGGTTTGGAAGACCAACACCTGTGAAACATTTCAGAGTCTTTGGAAGTAATGTTACATCAAGAAGGATGAAGATAATATAGGGAAATTTGACTCTAGATTAGATGAAGGTATATTTCTAGGATATTCACCTAACAAAAAGGCTTACAAGTGCTATAACATAAGATTGTACAAAATAATGGAAAGTGCAAATGTAAAAATAGATGATCTAAAATTGAAAAAAAATCAAATCTCAAAATGAATCAAAAATTGATGAATGGAAAAGAACTAGTGATGATGATGAAGATAGTAAATCACAAGATGGAGAAGACATTGAAGAACTACAAGAGAATGAACCAAAAATTGATGAAGAGAAGGACAAGGAAGAAACATCCTTACCAAAAGCACCATAAAAAAGAGTTCAAAAGAATCACCCTGAAAATCAAATTATAGGGTATAAAGAAGCAGGAGTAGAAACAAGAAGGAAACATAGATTTTATTCTGAATAAGCAATGATTTCAGTAATAGAACCCAAAAATTTTGCAGAATCCAGCAAGAGTGAAGACTGGATAAAAGCAATGAACAAGGAACTTGATCAAATTGAGGAAAATCATACATGGAAACTTGTCCCTAGACCAAAAGACAAGAATGTGGTAGGAACCAAGTGGATATTCAAAAACAAACTCAATGAAAATGGATAGATCATAAAGAACAAAGCTAGATTAGTATGCAAAGGATATGCCCAAGTGGAAGGTATTGACTTTGAAGAGACTTTTGCCCCAATAGCAAGACTAGAGGCCATCAGAATGTTCCTGGCATTTGCATGCTTCAGAAACTTCAAAATTTATCAAATGTATGTCAAGTCGGTGTTCCTAAATGGAACATTAGAAGAAGAAATATATATTGAGCAACCAGAAGGATTCACATTAACATTAAATCGGGACTGTGTGTGCAAACTAAAGAAGGCTCCATATGGTCTTAAACAAGCCCCTAGAACATGGTTCTCAAGACTTTATCAACATCTGCAAAAACAAGGATATAAGAGATGATTGTTGTGGTGGTATATGCATATGATATCATATTTGGAAGTAATATTACTATACTAAGCAAAACGTTTGCTACATAAACGCAGAAAGAGTTTGAAATGTCTATGCTAGGAGAACTGACCTTCTTCTTAGGTTTACAAGTCACTCAAACAAATAAAGGAATATCCATGTCCCAAACTAGATGTATCAAAAAAATGCTAAAGAAATTCCAAACGGAAGATAGTAAATCCATGTGCACTCCCATGCTCACAGGATGCAAACTACGCCTAGATGATGATTCGCCAAGAGTACACCAAACCATGTACAGATCAATGGTTGGTAGCTTGTTATTTGCAACAACAACAAGACCAGATATCTTGCAGGATGTAGGAGTCGTAGGCAGATTTCAATCTGCAGCTAAAGAAACTCACATGAAGGCAGTAAAAAGGATATTCAGATATCTTAAAGGAACCCTGGAGTTTGGTTTATGGTTTCCAAAAACAAAAGATTCTACATTGACAACATATACTAATGCAAATTGGGTTGGTAGTATAAATGACAAGAAAAGTACTAGTGGAGTAGCATTCTACCTGGGAAAATGTCTGGTATCATGGTTAAGTAAAAAGTATAGATCTATATCTCTATCTACAACAGAAACATAGTGCATTGTTGTTGCATCTTGTTGCACACAAGTAATTTGGATGAAACAAACCCTAGAAGATGTACAAGTGAAATATGATCATCCAGTCACTATTAACTGTGACAACACCAATGCCATAAATATATCTAAGAATAATGTTATGCATTCTAAAACCAATCATATCCCAATTAAATACCATTTTTTGAAATATCAAGTTTCTCAAAAGGTAGTCAAAATGGAATATATTGATATTAAAGAGAAAATTGCAGAAATATTCACAAAACCTCTACCAAGAAGTACTTTTGAAAATCTTAAACAAAAATTGGTAGTAATTTCCATACCTCATTAAAAACTACAAAATCAGAAGAAGGAGCAAATGGACAGGGGGAGAGAAAAAAGATCCCTTCTGTCATTGTTGTTAAAGGGGGAGGATTAACAGGAAAACTCGGTTAAAAGAAGGGGTTCTTACTATGTTGTCATCAATGCCAAAGGGGGATATTATTGGAAGATTAGTTTTCATTGATGTCAATCATGGAAAGAAGCATGCAGAAGAATGCAAAGGAGGAAAGAAAAGCTCAAAAGAAATAACGTTGCAAAAATCGCAAAGAAGCCAAAGTGCAATGCAGATAGAAATCGCACAGGAGCCAGATAAGCAAGAGTCGTCAGATATAATTGAGAATTTTTGGGTATAACCATAGCCATCTGATTGAACTGATAGATCGTTAGCAATTGATCAAAGCCAAGCAGGAGATAGGAAGCTTCGGGACTTCGAAACTTCATCACTTCAGTGATTATTGGAGACAAGGCAGAGGCATGAAATCTCAAAGTCACGAAACCTTGAAATCATGCCAACTGTTAGAACGAGGGAAGAATTTGGGAGTAATGCGAGTCATTAGATTAGGAGTGGAAGGATAGCGTAAGTTTTGAGACACCAGAACTTCACCACTTCGGAGATTACTGGAGACTAGGCAACATTATGAAGTGTCGAAGCCATGAAGTGCAAAGTTGAAATCACGCAGACCATCATATCTAGAGTGGAGGAATGTGGGTCGTTTGTTTGGTTGATGATGTGTCATATGTAACATGGCAGGGGTGGCATATGGGGACACGTGTCACATGAATTCAGTGCCTTTTGGACCCCAACATGTCCATTTTTTAGTGACACGTGGCACACATACCATGGGTCCACGACACCATAGGTGACATCAACATGCCATGTCATCTCCGGGATTATGGCTTCCGAGAATGTACAAATTCTTTTACCAACAAAAGTGTTGAAGGCTGAAGTAGTGAAATCATGCGGGTCGTTGATCTAAGACCCTCCGATATTTCTCGTGACTGTCGGATCAAGCAGTGGAAGGATAGGGTAAGCACTTCAGTGGGTATAACTATGGGGGAGTTGAACAACTCGAGAGTCGTAATATCCGGGAGTACCGAACTCCCAAAATAAATAAGGACCATCCATATCAACATCTAATTAAGTCGTGATCATTGATTTCGTTGAAGCCTCCAAATGAGCCAAGATCGTCCAGTCAATAGGAGATTAAATCTCCACCATCTGATCTACTAGTGGAGATAATATAAGTACTTTGGTGAAGTGTACTTCGAGAAGTATTACTCCGGAAGAATGCAAGAATTATGAAGTTCGGAGGACCTGGTTCCAGCATCGGTATCATGATAAGGTAAAAGGGGTTGATTAGAGGCACAAAGGGCCTAGAAGTAAACAAGCCTGTGGACATTTTCGAACGAGGTCCTATGTAGAAGAATAAATAGAAAAAGCACTAAAGGAACATCGCTTAGAGGGGATAAGCCCGTGTTTCGAACCCACGGTCACAAGGAAAGTGGATTGAAGGAAGCACCTATGTAGAATTCGAATTATGTACCAGTTTAAAGGGCCTGTGGAATAATTTGACAAGATTGGCACACAACCATTCCATTGCCGCTACAAGATTTTGTTTATACATGAAGGGATAAAATACAAATAATTTGATGTCTTTAAGTTGAATAAACTATTATCAGCATTATTGTTAAAATTAAAAGAAGAGGTGAAATGGTTCATTGTCTAAAAACGGAATGGTTCAAATTCATACCTATTTGGAATACTTTATAAACAAAAAAGTGCAATGGAAGGAAGTTGTCTCTGTGGTCTACATAAGAAGATCGAAAGCAAGTGTAGAGTCCAAGGAAGAAAGACGAAGATACTTATGAAGTGAGGGTGGAAGGGAGGAGAAAGAAAGGATTTGTATCATTTGCTAATTAAAGTTTAAAAACAAGGGAGTGGGTGCTTCCTAGGGTTGGAGCCTTGAAACAAAGAGGGAGTTGGTGATTCCTAGGGTTGGTGACCTAAAACAAGGAAGTTGATGCTTCCTAGGGTTGGAGCCCTAAAACAAGGGAGTTGGTGCTTCCTAGGGTTGGTGCCCTAAAACAAGGATATTGTTGTCTGCTAAAGTTGGTGCTCTAAATCAATATTTATATAAAACCTGTAATTTGCAATATAAGTTTATACGTATTGATGTTAGTTTCTAAAGTTTCTTGTTGATCAATAAAGTTAATAAATAATTATTTAAAAAGAGATAAAAGTTATCAATAATGATGACAACATGGCAGGGGTGCCATACGGGGACACGTGTCACATGAATTCAGTGCCTTTTGGACCCCAACATGTCCATTTTTTAGTGACATGTGGCACACATACCATGGGTCCACGACACCATAGGTGACATCAACATGCCATGTCATCTCCGGGATTATGGCTTCTAAGAATGTACAAATTCTTTTACCAACAAAAGTGTCGAAGGCCGAAGTAGTGAAATCATGTGGGTCGTTGATCTAAGACCCTCCGAGATTTCTCGTGACTGTCGGATCAAGCAGTGGAAGGATAGGGTAAGCACTTCGGTGGGTATAACTATGGGGGAGTTGAACAACTCGAGAATCGTAATATCCCGGAGTACCGAACTCCCAAAATAAATAAGGACCATCCATCTCAACATCTGATTAAGTCATGATCATTGATTTCGTTGAAGCCTCCAAATGAGCCAAGATCGTCCAGTCAATAGGAGATTAAATCTCCACCATCAGATCTACTAGTGAAGATAATATAAGTACTTCGATGAAGTGTACTTTGAGAAGTATTACTCCAGAAGAATGCAAGAATTATGAAGTCCGGAGGACCTGGTTCCAACATCGGTATCATGATAAGGTAAAAGGGGTTGATTAGAGGCACGAAGGGCCTAGAAGTAAACAAGCCTGTGGACATTTTCGAACGAGGTCCTGTGTAGAAGAATAAATAGAAAAAGCACTAAAGGAACATCGCTTAGAGGGGATAAACCCATGTTTCAAACCCGCGGTCACAAGGAAAGTGGATTGAAGGAAGCACCTATGTAGAATTCGAATTATGTACCAGTTTAAAGGGCCTATGGAATAATTTGACAAGATTGGCACACAACCATTCCATTGCCGCTACAAGATTTTGTTTATACATGAAGGCATAAAATACAAATAATTTGACATCTTTAAGTTGAATAAACTATTATCAGCATTATTGTTAAAATTAAAAGAAGAGGTGAAATGGTTCATTGTCTAAAGACGAAATGGTTCAAATTCATACCTATTTGGAATACTTTATAAACAAAAAAGTGCAATGGAAGGAAGTTGTCTCTGTGGTTTACATAAGAAGATCAGAAGCAAGTGTAGAGTCCAAGGAAGAAAGACGAAGATACTTATGAAGTGAGGGTGGAAGGGAGGAGAAAGAAAGGATTAGTATCCTTTGCTAATTAAAGTTTAAAAACAAGGGAGTGGGTGCTTCCTAGGGTTGGAGCCTTAAAACAAAGAGGGAGTTGGTGATTCCTAGGGTTGGTGACCTAAAACAAGGAAATTGATGCTTCCTAGGGTTGGAGCCCTAAAACAAGGGAGTTGGTGCTTCCTAGGGTTGGAACCCTAAAACAAGGGAGTTGGTGCTTCCTAGGGTTGGTGCCCTAAAACAAGGATATTGTTGTCTGCTAAAGTTGGTGTTGTAAATCAATATTTATATAAAACCTGTAATTTGCAATTTAATTTTGTACGTATTGATGCTAGTTACTGAAGTTTCTTGTTGATCAATAAAGTTAATAAATAATTATTTAAAAAGAGATAAAAGTTATCAATAATGATTCACACCCCCCCCCCGCTCTCAGTATTAAACTACATCCCAAGAAAATCTTCACTTATAAAAATATAATATATGCAGAAATATTGTGCAGAAATAAATAACTACATCACAACATTCATAATTTTGATCGCATTCGAATTAAAGAAAGATATAGGCCCACAAATGAGAGAACTTTAAAAGAGTTTTTTCATTCAAAATGGGATATATTATGATAGGAAAACTTTAAATATCTTATGCTCAAAACTCAAAGTTCAAGGATATCGTTAAAGTTTATCCCCAAATTATTTCTCTGGTATTTTTCAAAAAATAAATATAGTCTTTAATAGTCTTGAAAATAAAATGTTTTTGTCCAAAAGTGGACAGGGATTGGGCTCTCGTGGACCATAAAATGAAAGGAACATAATTACCAACTTAATGAGAACTATGACCTCAAAACGAGAACTCTAGCCCTTAAAACCCATATTTTTGCATAAAAACGTGAAAATCAACCCCCAAATCAAGAAGTGGTGCTACCGGTAGCACCATTTTTTGTCACTGGGTCAAAATTACAATGTTTTTCAAGCATGGGCTTAAAAGATCAAATGGCTTCTCAAACAAACTTTAAAATCAACCCCCAAATCAAAAAGTGGTGCTATCGTTTGCACCATTTTTTGTAACCGGGTTAAAATTACAACTTTTTTCAAGCATGGGCTTAAAGGATAAAATGGTTGCTCAAAAAAACCCTAAAATCAACCCCCCCCAAAAAAATGTGGTGCAATCAATAGCACCAATTTTTACGACTGGGTCAAAATTACAATTTTTTCAAGCATGACCTTAAAACATAAAATAGTTGCTTAGAAAAACCTTAAAATCAACACCTAAATAAACACCTGACGCTACCTAAAGCAAAATGTTTTTTCTAAACACTAAAATTATAGCTAATTACGACCTAATTCAAACTATGGCCTTGACAACAAATCCCTACACGAATAAAAAACCCAAAATTAGATCCTAAATGGTCACTTGAAAATTTTTTTACTAACTTTTTTTTTTCTTAAATTTACATTAAAAAATAAATAAAGAGAAGAGAGAAAATCTTCACAAATATATATTTTTTAATGAAGACAAAACACATTTAAAAAAATATATTCAAAATCCAAATTTAAAAGAAAAACAACAAAACTTAACAAAATGGTAAAAACCAAAGAAAAACTAAAAAGAAATGAAAAAAATTTAAAATTTGGTCAGAAAACAATAATTTAAAACAAAAATACGTTTTTTTGTTAAAAAAAATAAACAAAAAACCCATTCAAACTTAAAAAAAAATAAAAAAAAAAATGAGAAAAATAACTAAAAAATAAAACTAAATTCAATAAAATATTTTAAGAAAAACATCTAAAATAAAACATATTTGACGAAACTAAATTAAAAAAACCTTAAAAATAAATCATATTAATATATAACATTTATGTTATATATATATATAAGTTAGAGTTTGTATTGAAGCCTGCCAAAAAATGTTATAACTGTCTGTAATTCCTAATCATGCGTGGCATCGGTGCCCTTCTAGGAAACCACCGCTGCCACTTGTTCAAAAATAAATAAGATTGTAACATGCAAAAAGAGACTATGATGCCACGCAGGGCGAAGTGTTGATTGCTAGACTAAACAAAAAGAAAACATAGGCCAGCCTCCCATGGCTGCCGAGAAACGAAAGAATATAGAAACCTGAAACATGAATTAACTTAAAAACATGGACCAAGCCTTGGCCTGGCATAGACCTGATGCTCCTGTGATTTGCCCCTGTCTCGGTCCTCGATTGCTTGCCAGAGGTCCTGAAGAAAGGACATCAAAATGTCCACACAGCTCCAGTGTTCTACGTCCCTGTTATGCAGATCAAGAATAGTTGACTTGACTTCCCCTTGAAGTTTGTGATATTCTTTTAGGACAACCATATTTGTGGAAGCGTCATGTTGTGTATGAGTCTAGACCCCGCAGTGTTATTATTACTTTGGGTAGACAATTGTACAGGATCCCAGAGGTGGCATCGCCTACCGCTATTTCTTTAATCTTTGCTAAGAAATACAGTAAGGTCATTTCACAGACCGGGAAGTTTGTATTCTTTGTGATCTGTGCTCACAGTAAGCAGAAGGTCATCGCCACATGTGGCCTCTACACAATGCCTCTCTTTGCAGCAAAATCAAGTGGACAGGATCGTGGAAGAATACAAAGACATCTTCGTCTCACCTACAGAGGTACCAACACACTGCCAAGTCAAGCATCCAATTGATCTGACCCCAGGCACACCTCTACCTAATGGACCAGTCTATCAGTGCTCGATGATGGAGAATGACAAAATCAAACGTCAGATCCAAGAGCTTTTTCAAAAGGGGCACATCAGACCCAACTTTTCCCCTTGCGAAAGCCCGATTGTACTGGTGCAGAAGAAGGACGGGACTTGGTGACTCTGCATTGATTACAGAGCCTTAAACAAAATCAAAGTCAAGAACCACTACCCCATTCCCAGGATTGATGACCTTCTTGACCAACTCAAGCGGGAAAAATTCTTCAGCAAGATTGACCTGAAGTCTGGCTACCACCAGGTTCCCATTTAACCAACCGATGTCTAGAAGATAACCTTCAAGTCTAAAGAAGGTCTCTACGAATGGCTAGTCTTGCCCTTTGGCTTAACAAATGCCCCAACCACTTTCATGCGGTTGATGGACGATGTATTGAGACCATTCACCAACTCCTTTGTGGTAGTATATTTGGATGGCATCCTCATCTTCAGCAGAATGTGGGAGGAGCACATGCGACATATTCAACAGGTTTTGAGCACTCTGCGGGAGCACAAGCTTTAAGCCAACTTGGAAAAATGCTCTTTTGGCATGAACAGGGTCTAATACCTAGGCTACATTATTGATGAGCATGGGGTACATGTTGATCCAGCTAAGATCCAAGTCATCCGTGACTGTCCAGCCCCATCCACACTGACCAAGCTTCAGAGCTTCTTGGGACTCGCCAATTTTTATCGACGGTTCGTGTTGAGATTCTCCCATATTACATGGGCCCTCAGTCAGGTGACCAAGGGTGGTGGTAGAGAAAAGTTTGTGTGGGGAAAGGAGCAGCAACAAGCATTCAAAGATCTGAAACATCATTTGTGCTCAGCTCCAGTCCTCTCCTTGCTCAATCTGCAACAACCATTCGAGATTGAGACTGATGCATCTAACTATGATGTGGGCGCAGTTCTCACTTAGCACAGGCATCTGGTAGCATACCATAGTGAGACACTCTTTGATACTGTCCGAAAACATCCCACCTATGAAAAGGAAATGTATTCCATTATACAAGCATGTCGTCAATGGAAACATTACATTCTGGGGACAGAGATGATCATACACATTGATCACAAGCCTCTGCAGTTCATATAGACACAAGGGAAATTGCAAAACGACTGTCATCAGAAGTGTTCCACCTACTTGCAGCAGTTCCATCTCAACATCAAGTATAAGACAGGTATCTCCAATCGTGTCGCTGACTGCCTCAGTCAGCCTCCTGTGGTTGCACTTACCACTGTGCTCCATTCCTGTGGACATGAAACATAGGAGTGGCCCCAACTTTACCAGCAAGATCCAGACTTCGCCACCACATATCAGCTCTTGGGTACATGCTCCACTATCACTGATTTTCACATTCAGGACAGACTCTTATGCCACCTAGGCCATCTTTGTGTTCCTACAAGCGAGCATGCAAAGATGATTTGGGAATCCCACTACAATCGGGTGGCAGGACATTTTGGCATAGAGAAAATTGTGGTCGTTCTTTAGAACCATTTTAATTGGCCAAAACTTCGACAGGATGTCAGCGAGTATATCGGATCTTGCACTACCTATGCCATTGCCAAGTCGACCATCAAGAAGCAAGACTTATACACCCCTCTTCCTATTCTAGAGAAACTGTGGGAATCCATCTCCATGGATTACATGTTTGGTTTGTCATCCACCAAGCATGAAAATGACTGTGTGTTTGTGGTCATTGAACGGTTTTTGAAGATGGCCATCCTCACAGCCTGCAAGAAGAATGTCACAGCGGCAGATATTGCCAAGCTCTTCTTTGAATGAGTTTGGGTTCACTTTGGGATACCACAGACCATCATCTCCGATCGAGACAGTAGGTTCCTCATCACCTTTTGGTCGAGTCTCTAGTCTCTGTTGGACACCAAGCTCACGAAATCCACTTCTTTCCACCCCCAAACCGATGGCCAAATCGAGGTCGTCAATCAGATGATTGTGCACATCCTGCGCATGTACAATTATAAGCATCCTCGTACATGGGACGAGAGTCTCCCATATGTCCAACACAGTTACAACAGGGCTCTCCATAGTTCCATCGGCCATAGCCCATTTCAAGTAGGTATGGGATTGCAACCCTTGGGACCCATTGATGTTGCACTTCCTCTTGCCACCACACAGACAAACTCTTCCCCTGATTAGTCTGTGGTCAATAAAGGCACCAGAGTCATTGAGTGGATTCAGCACATCCGCCAACAGGTCTAGGAGATTTTGCAGAAATCCAATGCTAAGTAAAAACAACGCCATGATAAACACAAGGTACCACACCAGTTTTAGGTTGGCGACAAAGTCTGGTTAAATTTTTAGAAGGAGTGTCTCGTCAGGCCCCAATGGAAGCTTCACCCACTTCGTTATGGGCCTTATGCTATCACCAAGGCTGTGGGTAGCAATGCTTTTGAGCTCAACACTCCACCCTTCCTTGGTATGCATCTAGTATTCAATGTGGATCTCCTTTGGCCATATTTTCCTTCATTATTGGACACCTTTGAGATCGTCGAACAACTAACACCAACAGAGCTCAACCATGACTGCATGGAACAAGCATCCACCCTTCAGATAGTGTACACACAGATCAAGGGCACTTGCGAGCAGCAAATCCATATTTATCGGGTTGTCATGGCAGGGCAACTCCTACACCAAGGCAAGTGTCTCACCCAAGGCCAGATCCAATAGAAGTTTCCTCACCTGATGGAGGAACTCAACGCAATGGATACCATTGTTTCCTAAGGGGGGGGGGATTGATCCAGGTGGATATTGGTGACCACCCACCTATATCAACTAGCTCCTTGTGTCCATTTTTTATTGAACACGTCTTTTTGTACTGCTTTATAATTGTGAGTTCTACACTTCTGGGGTTGTCTGAAGACTCACACATTCTCCAGGTGGATACGGGTGGCCTCATGCCTAATCCAACTAGCTTATTTTGTATGTTTTCATGTCAGCACATCTTGTTGTAATTCCAAGGTTGTTTTGGGGCCCTAAATGTTGTTTTCTTGACTCGCCATGGTCAGATTGTAGACAGAGTCAAATTCTAATGATGAAATGTGTAGTTCTCTGAAAGACCTTTCCAACGGGTTATCACATGCCTAAAACAGAGGTCATATGAAAAAGTTATGACCCTAAGAAGTTGAGGTACCAAATTACACAAACTTACCCATAGGGCCCACATGAATTTTGGTGTTTCACCTTCTAGGGTTAGGTTTTTGGATGTCTAGGATTTTTGCATTCATGAGTAATATGTAAAGGCCCTTTGGGGCCTCATTGTAATCCATTATGCTTAGACATATGATCGTAGCAGCCACATCTCTTCTCAGAGATAGCTACCACCATTCGAGCAAGTTTTAGTTCTACAATTTTATAGTTTCAGCCTATTTCATTATTTACTAGAAGATATTGTTCACTGGATATTTGTGTTATTCTTCCTATCTCTGTGTTTATTGTATTCAGTCTGTTAATCAGTTCGTTCCGCTCCTAAATCCAGATCATTACAACCCTTTATGAATCAATTTAGAGGAGGATACCATCCTTCCATACATGACCATGGTGTATACCATAACCCTTCTTGGCCTGCAATCTCTCAAAATCAGTCTTTCCCAGAACCTTGGTCTTAAATGTCGCAACTAGCCACTGCAAGTCATGCTGGAAGCACAAGTCCAGTCATTACGAGTCACACGAGAATTATATCACCAACCTTTGCTAGTCATGTTGGAGATAGATCAACAACCTTTGCAAGTCATGGTGAAGACCAACAACCAGTCGTTGCATGTCATGCTGGAAGCACAACTCTAGTCACTCCTAGTCATACTACACATTCATCACCAACCTCTGCTAGTCATGTTGGGCATTCATTACCAACCTCTACAAGTCATGTTGGAGATATGCTACTAGCCTCTACAAGTCATGCTGGGATCATGTCACTAGCCACTACAAGTCATGTTGGGATCATGTCACTAGCCACTACAAGTCATGATGGGGGCATTCATACGATTGAGAAGCCTCGACGTATAAGACGTAAGCCCAAGTTCCTTTGTAGGCTTTGCAAAGGAGATAATCTAACTCGTGTGTGCCCTGCTATTGCAGTGGTACGAGAAGCACGGTCCTCATCTAGTGGCCCTTCGGGTTCTGATTTGTCTTTGTTTACCAACATCCTAATCCTTCTTTAGTTGATATAGTGGTCGTGCCGATACAATCTTCGGCCGACACCACTCATGTTTTGGGGAGTGATGCATCTCTTGACCATGTTGTCTCACATCTCGTTCAACCAACAATCTTGTCGATGCAATCTTAAACCGACACCACTCATGTTTTTGGGAGTGATGCGTCTCTAGACCATGTTCTCTCACATCCTATTCAACCAACGGTTGAAGAAGTGGTCATGTTGATGCAATTTTCAGTTGATACCACTCTTCTCTTAGAGAGTGACAAGTCTAAGGAAGTGACATTACCGATGCAATCTTCAATCAATCCCACTCTTATTTTGGAGGGTGATGTGTCTTTCAACCATGTCCTTGGCATTTTTAGTCCTGTACCTTCTGAAAAGGGGAGCATTCCACTCTCTCCGAGTACACTCCCACCAAGTCCTAGGATGGCTTCTTTTGATTGGAATGATATTTTAGATGAAGGATCATCTGCAAGTATTTTATCCTCCCAGGCTTGGCAAGTTTTGGGTTCTCCCAAGTTTCTGTCAGCTACCTATGAGTTGTTGAATTTTGACTGAATTCATGCACGGGAGCCCTGGCCTCCCCCATGATATGCTTCTTAGAATAACATTCTCAAGTCTTAGTTAAGCTCTTTTCCGACTCTCTAAAAAAAGTGAAAAGATTTTTCAGTGAACTTGTCTCTTTCACACTCATTAAATTGCTTTGAAAGGACGTCTATTTTGTGTAAGTTTAACCCTTTTTCGGACCAAGTAGACTAATTTTGAAAAAGGAATACTCTAGTCAACATTGGCTAGAAGAGTTCTCCCGGGTATTGTTTTATACTTTTTTCGGGCTTAGGGGACTAAATTTATGAAAAAGGGCATTCTTTGGAGTTAAGTTGTAATTGCATTTCATCCTCTTGCTTGCAGTATTGAGCTTATTGTTTGTTCCTGCTTTCTCGTTACAAGCCTATTACCTCAACAATTCACATCACCAACCAAGCAGAGCCTTGTTTATATCATTTGCAGCTCAAAACCCTGTACCCTAAGAGGAAACATTCCCCCGAGTGTTCATGCCCTGTGTGCACCTCCTTGCATTGAGCATAGGTATGTTCCAATATTGGAACTAGTCACTTACTTATGACACTTACTTCCTCCATTGTATCATAGCATTCATTTGCCCATGAAAAAACAAAAAAAAGACCGGCGGGAAAAGAATATTATCTCATATGGGTGGTAGTATTGTCGCCTTTGAATAGAGCACACACTTTTGAGTCCACTTGTCATCCAAAGTTTGGTTTTAGCATGAGCTTAGGAAGTTGATCTCGTTACTTAGAGTTTACTCCTCCAACTGGTTATTCTTCCAGTCCCTATGGAGAGTTTGATCGGTGCCTCCTGCATCATAAAGTTTCATCATCAAGTCTATGTTGCCAGACTCCTCCATATGTCTCATGCTCTTGTTCAAAGGAAGTTTATATTCTTGTGTCGACCATTTCTCAGAATTCTTGACTTTGCATGTCAGCCATACCCTCAGTGTGTCTCAGAGTTACATGAAGTTGTAGTCATACCATGCACCCTGGTCCTACTTTCATTATGGGTAGGTAACCTTGAACCTAGTAGTCGACATCTCCTCATTGGTCGATCACTGGGGGGTTTCCCTTGTGTTCTACAGCAAGAAATCTACTCACATTTGGATTCATACAGTGTCTTGGATGTCATTAGCCTTATTGGTGGTTTCCTCGCCTTTGTTGGTAGTCTTACTTATTGGCTGCTATTCAAAGGGTCTTTTTCATGCACTACTTGCATCTGGTGCATGCAAAATATGCACAGGTTCGTTGGTTCGTGAACATCCTCTTTGTCTGAGTTCCTCCAAATCATCAAGATATTGCTTTGTACCTCGTGTTGAATGATGATAGATGCCTTAATGATCTCCTTTCAACGGGTCCCCTTCCATCGACTTCAACTCATCTATTCTAGAAACGAGGCCTAGAGTCTTATGAGTAGATAGAGGCTTTTAGTCATCAGTGGCAGGTTATCCCGCCATCGACAGTTGGGAATATATCAATGTCTCATGATCGGTAGATTCTTCAAGTGTTCGACCTCAACACCTTTATTCACTCTTGTAAGAATGTACCTGGTTCCTTGATACCTACTTTCATTATCGACAGGTTGTCTCGTGTTTGTTAACGATATACCTTAATGACCAGTAATCAAATGAAGTCTCATTGTGTTCGACCTCAACTCCTCTATTCACATGATGTAGACTTGCACCTTTGGCAGATCATATAGAAGACTTGAAGACATCAGTTTATAGTAGCAGCTTTCCTGAGTTATTGCTATGATTCATTGAGCCAATACCTATATGACTTCAATGATCATGGGAGATCAGATTGTACTCCATTGTATATTGATATCTTCAGATGGACTTTGAGACTAGTTTCCACTGGGCCTTGTTCATAACTATGACAGCCTATGGCATGTGTCTACTTTGTATTTCCTATTCATGGCCATGAACAACTATTTGGTATATTTCCACATGGATCTGCAGTGTAATTTAGATTGGCAGCCATGTGTACAAAGTCATTATGGATTGTAATATTCTCATGAGCAATTAGTTCTTCTAGTTGAGTCTCCATTACTCTACTTCTGGGAATTATAATGTATTTTGACCATCGCATATACTTCTCTGACCTCACACATTAGGGGGCATCTGTTATAGCAAATTTTGCCTCACCCCATGCAACTTGCACAAAGGGCCTTTCCATTTCCCTATGCGGACTTGAAGTCCCCTTTTGTACTTCCCAGAGCCAAAAAATCATATTTTTCCTCAAAAGCAAGCTTATACACAGGTTTCATCATTACAGCCCACATACATCGAGTTTGGTACTCAAAATTAAAAATTGTGTCGGTTTTCCATGTCATGTCACGAGATCCATGATCCTTGACCTTCCATATACTGCAAACATTCTGACTCGGACCTTTAGTTCCATTTGAAGGCTATAAATTGGGACATATCCAAATCATGGAAAAGGAGGAGAATTCATGTTTTGAGAGAAAAGATACTCTGGAGAAATTTTTACTTCACATTGAGTCTGCATCCCTTTATCCTTGAAAGTCTGAACACATTGTTCAGCCCCCAAGCTCTTCCCTCTTTGATGGAGAACCTCATTGTCTCTCTTATACGAGCTTGCCTTTGGTGTAGGATTGAAGTGGTGGAGGCCCAGCTGGAAGGGACTTAGTTTCTCGGTTACGAGACGTGCCGACACAGAAGTTTGTCACTTATACACTTTTGTTGATCATTTTTTAATAGAAATACTCTTTTCTCGTCCAATTGATATCTTGCAAATATTTGAATTATTATTCCATGGGTGTATTTGTTATCAATGTTAATGGATTATGCTATTGTATGTGTTAACATTATATATTATCACCATATGCTTTTGTATCTTGGTTGTTGAGGACAAGTTGCAGGTATAAAGCTTTGAATTGCGTGCTCAATGGTGGTCTTCATCGAACATTCGAACGAGGTAGGCTCTTTATCTTGTCTTGTTATCATTTTCATTTATATAGCATACTTGGGATTAGAGTTCATTTTTCTGCAATCATTCTGTCTAGTGTGGTTTACCCCATGCCATAGAGTGATTTTCCTCGTAACAGATGTCGAGGGAGTAAATGACTAGTCTTCAAGAGCAAGACGTAGGGCCCTAGAATAATAAAAAAGAAACTACTCACTGACAAGGAGGCTTTATAGAGGCTAAAGAGTACGGTTATGTGGTCGTCAAGGGAGATGAAAATACTAAATACTTCCACAACTATGCCAACCACGAAAAAAAAACATTAATGTTATCTAGGAAATGCGTAGAGGATGGCTCCAAAGCTAGAAATTTTCAATTATATTTTTGCATAAGGGGAGACTCATTTTGAGAGGCTCCACAAGGAATAAGACAAATCCAATATAGATGAAATTGACCAAATGACCAAATTTATTCCAAGTTGTGTTGATGAGGAAGCAAATGAAAGTTTGATGGAGAGAGTTTCAAAGGAAGAATTTAAAATGGTCATGGACTCTTTCTAGAAGGTTAAAAGTCCTAGGCTATATGACTAGATTGTTGAATTTTTGTTGGGTTTTTGACTTTATAGAGGAAGATTTTCTAAGGGTGGTGATGGAATTGAGATGTAAAAGAAAAGTGTCGGGAATATTCAATTCGACTTTTCTTGCTCTAATCCCTAAGAAGGACCATGATAGAACAAATTGGTTGTATTTTAGAATAATGCTAATTTGCATTGGATTATATGTTCTTATGGTGAATTGGATTATGAGATGCATGTGTTCTATACCTTTTGTAGTATTAATTAATGGTTCAACGTCTAGTTTATTCAAACCCTTTGAAGGACTAAGATAGGGTTGTCCATTGTCCCCTTTGCTTTTTCTGATGATAACCAAAGGGCTTGGCAAAGCAATTATGGAGGCAAAAAGGATTGGGGTTCTTTATGGAAGTTAAGAATATCTATTTTTTTACCCATTTGTTTTTTTTTGGATGGTGTAGTATTTTCTTATGATGGCTCTTGGAGAGGTGCAAACTAACTAAAGGAAATTTTAGAGTTATAAAATATAGCATATGGTATGAAGGTTAATATGTAGAAATGTTATATTTCTTTTAATGGTGTGAAAGGAGACTAGATTAAACTACTTCTTCAAATATTTCCCTACCAACATACAAATCTTCAACCGGGTTTCAAGTATTTAGGTGTTTTCTCAAAGCCTAATGATCATGAGAAAAATGACTACAACTAGATCTACTCGAAATGGTAGAAAAGAGAATCTATGGCACAACAAATGGCTTTCCTTAGGAGGAGAATAACTATGGTGAAATCTAATCCAAAAGCAATTATAATGTACTAGTACTCATTGGCATGTATCCCCAAGGTAGTTCTAGAAAATATCAGGAATAAAGGTTTCATATTTCTATGGACTATTAAAAGGGGAAAAGAAGGCATTCCATTAGTTAAATGTCAAGTTATAGCTAAACCAAAGGATTTAGCAGCCTGGGGACTAAAAAACATACACCATGTCAAAAAGCCTCTAGTTGTTAAGGGTTCATGGAGAATTATATCAAGGGAAGTTCTATGGTATGATATCATATTTCATAGATACATTAAACCTTATACTATCAAATAGTAGATCAAAAAGTTCTATCAAGCACATTCATAACGCGTCCATAGTTTGGAAAGCATTCTCTTATCCTTTCCTCTAGTGGGAAATTAGTTGGATTGGAGGGTAGGTAAGGGAGAAAATATTGGAATATGGGTTGATCCACATGTGGGGTGTAGAGAAGCACACAAATTATGTAAAAAATTGATTTCCTCTCTCCAACGAGTGATAATTTTTAACTTAGCATGGGAAACATACCCAAAACTCACAAACATCTAGCATTAAGACTAGAAAAATACATAACTCCTAGGTTTAGAAGGAATGGAAGATGAATAGTGGGAGACCTATATGGGAAAATTAAAGGTAAGTCATGTCAGAATCATAGATGTAGAGGATGAATTGGTTTGATCCAAGAACATGGCATCGAGGGAGTACATTGTTGGATTGGGGTGTAAAGCAATGTTTATAAATGAAAACCAAGGAGAAAACACATGGTGGTGGGAGCCTTTGTGGAAGACAGGGGCACCTTTGAAATTGACGTTCTTTATGTGGTTGGCCATTATGAATAAAGCCTTAACATGGAAAGTTCTACAAGAAAGAAATCCTAAAGGCCCTAGAAGATGCACCTTGTGCACAGTGGAGGTGGAAACTATAAGTAACCTTTTAATATCTTGTACATATTCTCGCATGGTATGGGGAGAGATGGATGTTATGATAGGATTCGAGGATAACTAGCAAGGGGAGACCATTGCAAAAATGTCCAGAAGTTGGAAGTAGAAATGAGAATTAAAATAGTATAAGGCACTTCCCATGGACGTGTCTTGGGGAATTTGGCTTGTCGTGAATGCTAATATCTTCAAGCGCAGATTTATTCATCCATTTTAGTGTGCATCTCAAATAAGAAAAATCCTTGAAATTCTTGACGTGACTCCAAAGATTTAGGTTATGAGATATTTTCTCCTATCTATCTTGGAAGTTTTTCCTCCAGGGTCATTCCACAATGTTGAAAGACATCACAAACATGAGTAAAGACCTAAAAACTTAGAATTTGTTTATTTTCAACTAAATGAGCATTGTGTGCAAGCCAAATGCCCCATAATACTAGACAAGGAATATATCCAAACTATTGCATATCTCGCTTTTGATACGAAATCTTTAAACAATCTTACACATTATTTTCATTCCACACATTGGGGAATCCAATCCATCCACAAACATCTCTCTAAATTGGTTGGGTGAAAGGGCAATGTATGACAAAATGAGATATGATTTCCTCATCCCTCATAGATAGAGTGCATACACTTGGACCGTGATTATTCCTTGTTTGCAAGATTTGCCAAGTTAGACCTTATTTCTTAAAGCTAACCACAAAAAAGTTGTATTTTCTACAACCTTAACTTTCCATATTTTTGTCCACCACCATCTACTCTCGTCGATTTCAGTAGCTTGTAAGACTTTATAACCCAATCTAGTAGTGTATCTGCTAACTGTCTTGTTTTTGTCCCATATAATACATCGAAAACATCTCTCAACCTTATATGACTTATTTTGAATTTTGCCCAAAAAACATTCCACTTATCTTCCATTCTCCCTTCTAACTCTAATGCCTAAGCAATTTTCTAACCTTGATGCCAAATATAGATAGAAGCATGATCCTCAATTTGGTTTAAAGTGACAAATCCTATATCATGTAAATGATGAATCATAGCAAGAGGAAGAAAGGTCGAGTTTCCATAACCCATTAGAGCATCAACCATAATCCTCCCTTGATTTATTTTTCCCACCTTCCAAACCAAGTGGTTCCATGTAAACGGGAAAGAAAACACAAGGGATTTCTATTGATTTGACACATTTTTAATGTTTTTCATGGCTCTCCTAATCCAATCCAAGAGGGAATTAAGAGTTATATATTTATGTACAATGATCATTTTCCACAAACTATCCTTCATTATTAGATTCCAACGACTTTTAGTTGTCAATGATCTACCAAATAAATGAATGTGTTTTGGAGTCCATCCCCCTCCTCTTTAAGTTTGGTTATGGATTATCAATTGGTCAAGTGTGAACCTCCCTTATCACTATTTTCTCCCCACATAAAATTAAAACTATCCTTTGTTATTACCTTCTAACGACTTTTAGTTGTCAATGACCTAGCAAATAAATGAATGTGTTTAAGAGTCCATCAGCCTCATCTTTAAGTTTGGCTATGGACTACCGGTTGGTCAGGACTGAACCTCCCTTATCATTTTTTCCTCCCCACATAAAATTAAAGCATGACCTATTGATATTCTCTAACACCCTTTTTGGAATATGAGCAAGGGAGTGTTAATAGATGGGAATTACTTACAAGACTAATTTGACTAGTGTCAATCTGCCTCCTTGAGAAAGTCACATGTTACTCGAGAAATGAATTATATTTTCAATCTTACTTAATAGCCAACCCTAGTCTCTCTTTCCATAACCATTTGGTTTAAGAGTAAACCTGGAGTACTTAAAGCCTTCATGCAACTCAAATGAGTTAAGGGAAATATATTCTTCAACATATGTTCCTCCTTCTCCCTTACCTCTTAAAGCAAACAATAGACTTATGAAAAATTACTTCGATGCTTGTGGTCGTATAACACATCTATAAAATGTCTTGAAACTTTCTCCCCTCTAATTTTGAACCATTGGAAAATAACAACACATCATAAACAAAGAGTAAACGAGTCAGTAGTTCATTTCTTCCAATATTTATTCATCGTATGTCACTAGATCTTTTGGCTTCTAGAATGTATCTATTCAAGCCCTCGACAGTCAACAAAATTAAATATGGAGACAAGGAACATCCTTGCCTCAAACCTCTTGAAGGTTTGAAAAAAGGAGAGGTTTATCCATTAATAAGAACCACGTATGAGACTAATATTACACAACCCATAATCCAACTGATAATAGGAAGGTTGAACCCTACATGAAGCGAAATGAGTCTTGAATAAAGCTGACATGTTCTATCATAGGCCTTTGACATGTCTAATTTGATTACCATGACTACCATATTTTTAATAATGATTATGTTAAGACCCTCTTATGTAGCCCCTATATCTTCATGAATTTGTCTACCTTCTAAAAACCCAAATTGCTAAGGAGATATAACATCTATATTATCCCTTTAAGTCTAACTGATAGAATTTTGTCAATTATTTTGTATACACGTGATGCAATAGGCCTAAACTCAACAAATGTCTCATGTTTGTCAATTTTTTGGATGAGGGATAGAAATGTACAATTGGATGATCCCATAACCTTACATGAAGTCCTCACCTCTCGAGTAACTCTTAACAGATCATCTCCCACCAACTCAAAGAACCCAATGAAAAATTCAACTATCCATCCATCTAGATCCAAACTCTTGTCCTTTTGGAAGGATGCTAGTATTGTCATTAGCCCATGCTATGAGACCTTTTCAAATAACCTTTGATTGCCTTCTTTAGTCACCATATGCGGAAAATAAGAAGCCACCTTTACAATATTTGTTATATTACTACCCCTAGGCTATTTATAAATAGACCAAAATTACTTAAGACTCAAATTAACTAGATCCTTAAAGCTTCCAACAATTTCACATTCCTCATTCTTCATATTCCATATGGTATCTATGCTCGTTGTATAATTAGTAAATTGATGAAAATAATTGGTATTATCATCCCCTTTTTCAACATGGTTTACCATGTATTCATTTCATATTTAAATAGTGAATGTGTAGATTTTAAAAAAACTGCATATACAAATACACTATAAACATACATATTCCATTATGAGAACAATGAAGTGTTTGGTAATTAATGTTTATGCATTCTTAAAACATTATATTGTTATCATCTATGGTTGGATCGAAGCTCTAGCTCCTCCTCGTCTACCTGGACTCTTCCCCTGGGCATACTCTCTCCCTTAGGGCCGTCAGAATGCCAAGGTGAGGCTCGCCTTGGCAGCCATCCTGGCCACAGTTGTTTCTCAGCCCGACGCCTCCACCATCCCCTGGATCATCCACCTAGCACTCCTTCCAGTCACAGTCTAAACAAGGGCCAAGCGACCTCCTGACCCCCTCCTCCCCTCCCGCTACCCGATCAGAATGGATGGCTCTCTCCGACAATTCACTGGGTTTCCACCCAGGACCCTCCTTCGAACTGGCCTCTTCATCAGTATCGCCTCTTGCAGTCCCACCAAACTCACCAGCGAGCGCACCTAGCCTGCAAGAGAATTCCTTCACTCGCCCGCCCTCGGGAGCGCCACCATTTCTCCATGGGACTTAGTCGGGGCCGCACTCCTCCTCATACTCAATCCCAGACTCGCAATTGCAGGATAGCATCGCCATCCTCCACGGTCTAGTTTTTGAGCTGTGACAGGGTTTGGACAACCTCTAGTTTCGACTGGAGATACTGGACAATAAGGCCTCTACACTCCTGCAAATCCTCTCCACCTTCCAAGGGGTCTTCCACTCTACACCAGACATAGTTAGAGCAAAAGCAGACGCACATGCACGCGACTCAGAAGATGGGGGGCTTCCCATAAGAGAAGGTGACTCGGGTCTGGCCATGCACGTGGCCATGGACGAGGAATACATGCCAGTTGAAGAAGAAGCACCCAGGGACTACGTTGCAGCAGGAACGGGCATGCATGAGCCCATGGAAATGGGAGGCACGCAGCCCGACGTCGGAAAGGAAGAAGGTGACACAGACATTGCCACGCACGAGCAGATGGAATGGGGGGGGTGCAGTTGTTGAAGAGGAGCTCTGGGACCCAACGACCTTTGCCACCTTTCCGTCTGGATGGCCAGGTTATAAGCCAACTGTATGATCAACACAGGTGTCCCCTTATCATGGTTTGCCTTATGTTGCCTCATGGAGGCTAGTACCAAGTTCAGTTTGTTGCTTCTAGGTTTTAGTTTATGATGTCTATTTTGCGGTGTATCTTTAAGACTGATAGATATTTTGACTAGTCTAATACCGACTAGCTGAACTAGTTTCCCCCCAGGGCAGTTCATTTTTTATAGCATAGAACTATGGAAAATTTTGTAACTCTGGTTTTTTATATAAATTCTTACTTATAAAAAAAGAAAAAGAGATCACATGGAAATCAAATGCAATAATCCGTGAATAAAGAAATTAGCAAGAGAGAGGCTTACATAGTTGGAATTGTGTGTAGAGTGAAGCTTTCACATGAAACTCATGTGTTGGTTTTTAGCTTTCCTAGTGGTATGTCATCCCTCATTATTGACATGGGAGGTATGCGATGATGTCTTCATTTGGTTGGAGAAGTGTCAATGAGTTCTTTGATGTTCCAATTGCCAACACCATGGCATGTGCCCAAAATTAATAGATTCATTAAGGGTTCGAAGTTCCACTACACAAACACCAACTCCAACAACACCATCATCATCTATATATTGGGTGGTACAATGAAACCTCCCTATATGGTTCATGTTCTAGTTCTTCTGCTGTGAGGTTTGAAGGATGCGTCTGCTCCTTCCAAAACTATTTTTAGGTGCATAAATGAAAGTAGGTTTTCAATATTTCTTCATGTTAAGTGGGTGTCATGATTCATGGGGGCCTGAGTGCATTACTACTATGTTTGAGTAAATTATGGATATCATATATTGTGTTCTTCAAGTATTTGATCTAGTGGCATGTTAATAGTTGAATTATGATTTGTTTGAGATTATCTATATCTCTTCTTTTCTTTTATAAGGTGAGGGGGTTTTTAGGGCAGTCCACTCCTAGGTTTTACATTGCAAGGGGGTTTCTGCATGAGTAGTCAAGGTGGACGTACGGTGAACTTGTCGTCACTGATGTCAAACTTGGAACATGTGGAAGACATAATAGGGTATGAGGAGGAAGTTGTTGACCTCACCAATGATATATTGGAGGGTCAAATGACTTGGTCTAGCCATATTGAAGGTCGTGTCGATTCATTGCGAGATTACAATATGCTACACAACCTAGGGTCCAAACCCTTGGAGGAGGCCACCATGGAAATTCTAGATGAGTTGGCGCATGAATTGAGTGTATTGGGTGCCAAAACCTAAAGACAAATGAAGAACAAGGTGACAAGACTTCTCGTTGATCAATCAAATGATCATAATTTCTTAAGCGTATTGCTCCGCACTTTGAGTTACAAACCCAATTTTTTGGATCCATCAACCTTGATTGCAGAGACAAGAGGGCAATGGTTTATTGCACTCTAGGTATGAATTTTAAAAAATATTGAATGAGACCTATCAAGAGATTGATTTCCTTTGCAATTATGCCATAGATCGATGAGATTATGTTTTTTATTCTATTTTTTGTGGGCACTATGTTGGATTTGAAATTATTGAGCGCTACCCCATCCTTAGACTCGGAGGTGACAAGGATTCGGTCTTAGGAGGGGTCAATAAAGTCAAAGTAGTGAGGAGTTTTAAATTTAGACCAAGCTAAATTTCAAGCCAATGGTAGGGGCCTTTCCATGCACCCTGATTCTAGTAAAAGGATGGTTGGTTTTGGTTTTTAGGATGGCCTAAGAATCATAAAGAATATTACACCAGCATTAGAAGTGGGGATCTCAATCCCCGTTCTTCAGGAAATGACAAACATAATTTGATGCTTGGCCAACAAATGTGGATATTCTTTTAGTGTGAGTTCATATTCTTGGATTGCCATTGATTTCGTCATCCGAGGAGGTATTCGAAAAAAATTGGTAACTCTTTAGGCACTTTTTACAAAATAAACTTATCCTTCTAAGAGAATAAGTATTGTGGAATGACTTTAATCTTGGTAGTGTTGGAGGTGAGTAAAGGTCCAATAGAGTCGATGTATATTAGAAGGAAAGTTGATCTTTTCCATCTCAATCTCTACTATGAAGGGACACCTTTCACATGCATACACTACCACTTTTATGGGCACCTCGCTATAAGCTGCAATTACCCAAGTATGAGAAAGAATTGGGTGTCAAGGAAGCATCCAAGAGGTCCAAAGACATTGGAACTGGAAATAGTCCAGACCAAAACCAGCATGAAAGAAGATGTAGGAGTTCAAGTGACCTTGGATGGCCTTTGATCGGGAATGTTGATAACAGATGCTCATAACGCACACACTGGATAGGTAAAAGAACCTAACTAGGACATGGTCAGTGACAACAAGGCAATCTTTGGTAAGACTCAATAATCTCACTCTATGGATAAAAGTATTTCCTCAAAAAATATTGTTTTTAGGTCATGGGGAATTGAACTTGGATCGAAAGAACTAGGATCCTTTAGTGAATTTCTACCAAGTTTTTCTGGTACAAAAAACCCAACCCACTACCTATCATACATATTCCTAGAATAATAGAGGTGACAAGCTCCATAAGTTTCCACTACAAACCCTAATTTAGACTACTCTCTAGATGGAAAGGGTACATGGGACTATAGTCCCTTGGAATTGGTGAAGTACAATTTAATACCTAGATGCAAATGCACACATGATTTTCCAAGGAAAGTGGCAAGGGGCTTAGGATTTTTTGAAGAGAAAATACCCAAACCCAATCAATGGGGAAGGGAATCTTTCATGTTTATGGCTCAGAAACAAGCATCCTCATAAGTCAGATGTGGGAAACAACTATACTTGATTGGGGTTCTTAGAGAAAATTCCCCTTTCAAGGGTTCCAACATATTTTTTTGACCCTCAATTGTAGATATTACGAGGAATAAACTCTCTATGTCTTGGGGTGAAACACAACAAACAGAACAACACCCATAAATCAACTTTAATCTCAAGTATGCCAGATAAATGGAAATGCTAACAAAAGAAAGGCTAGAATCCTACCTCTTCCAGACGTTCGCAGGAGACCACTATCGAGCTCACAATCCAATGCTTGATACCTGCAACTTGTCCTCGACATCCAAGATACACACGCATATGGAAAATATATAAAATGTTAGCATATAAACTAGCATAATCCATTAACATGTTTAACAAATTTACCCATGGAAAATCATACAAATATTTGCAACATATAATAGGACAAGAAAAGAGTATTTATATTAATGTAATCAACATAAGTACATAGGTGAAAATCTTTTGTATCGACGCTTGTCGGAACCGAGAAACTAAGTCCCTCCACCTGGGCCTTCACCACTTCAATCCTCCACAAGGCAAGCTCACAAGTTTTAGGAGTAATTGGGTTCCTCCTTCACGAGATAGGGAGAGCTTCGGGGATGAACATAAGGGAAGTTCAGAATTAAAGGACAAAGGGATGTAGACTCAATATGAGGCGAAATTTCTCCAGAGTGTATTTGCTTTCAACAATATGCTTCCTTCAAGGCTTGTATATGGCTCAATTTATAGCCTCCAAATGGAATTGAAGGGTCGAATCAGAGTGTTTCTAGTATATGAAAGGTCAAGGATCATGGATCTCGTGACTTGGCATGGACAACCCAAAATATTTTTAATTTTGAGCATATACGCGAGTTGTCTAACTGTAGCCCACGTATATAAACAAAAATTTGAATTTTTTACTTTGGATGAGCAAAATAGGGGAAATTGAGTCTACATAGGGAAAGGGAAGTCCATCAAAGCATTGTGCATGGAGTGTGGAAAAAATTGCTATAAAAGATGCCCCCTAATGTGTGAGGTCAGAGGAGCAATCACGATGGCCGAAATACATTATGTTAGGATATTTAGACACTTAGGAGTTAGTTAAGATCTACTTGGTCTAATATGTCGTTAGGTAAAAGTGTGTTTCTTTAGTATGCATTAGTATGAATTTGTAGTTAGGAAATCCAACGGTCACGATATGTTCCCGACATAG